>OY101444.1:75212840-75652840 GCA_956483585.1 Gymnocheta viridis | reverse complement strand
TCTTAAGAAAAATAATGAATTTATCCAAAAAATTTTCTAATAAAAATGAACTAAAAAATTTGAATAAATAAATGGGTAAACTCGGGCTTGAACTTGAGCCAAATTAATCGTTTCGATATACATTATCAAAAGTTTAATTAAAAGATTACTAAGATTTAAATTAAATTTAATTAGAAAATTTTGCATGATAAATTCAAAATTCGAGAAAATTTAGAGAACGGAATATTTTTATAAGAAATTGGGATTCATGCGAATCAATGATTTGGAGTATAAAAAAAGAAGACGCAACACGTGCATTTAAGTCCCTTGGGAGAGCCACAGTTCAAATGTAAAACTTTAGAACTGCATAAAATCTATGATTACCATTTTTTTTAAAGTGATGCTAATTCACAAAATTAAAAAACTCTAGCGAAAAACTATCTTCTGCGCCAATTAAAAAAATATTGACCAACAATACGAATTCTTCATTATTACGAATGAGAAAAAAGGGCGGCGTCCAGTTTCGAATATGTGAACTTCTCCGAGAAAAGGGACCTATTGTGTGAGAATGAAGTTTTGAGAAAATCGCATTTCATCTTCTTCTATACCCTTTTAGGTACCAGAATCCACTCTTAAGTCAAAACCCGTTTTTTGACACACTATGTCCCCTTTCTCGGAGAAGGTCACGTCACATATAAAGAATTTTTCCAAGGCGATTTAAAACAAAAAACATTTTTGCTCAACGTAGAGGTCGCCTTTTAAAGTTTTTTGTTAGATCTTCGGCATTTAAAGTCGGATCTTAAGATATGATATATCGATATTTTTGATACAAAAAGACCAACTTTTTGCTCTACATGGCCAAGATGTAACGAAAAATTTACGTTCTTCAGTTTTTTTTTGTTCTGTTATCGAAATACTGGCAAAACTCGTTATAACGCAAAGAAAATTTTAAAAAGCGGCAACAATTTTTTTCGAAATGATCTTTTAAAAATATGTACTTTATATTCGAAGCTGAACGGCGCACGTTTTTTTGTTTTTTTTTGCCTGAAAGTTACAAAAAATTCAAAAACGACTTCTTGGTAGATTTCGATCCACCATATCAAAATGCATGTCCCTGGAAAATTTTATTTATTAAAATCGAACTAATTCATCAATAAGAAATCAGCTTAATTTTTTCAATGTAACTTAGGGCTTTTACGAATTCATATGACGATATATACTTTCTTGTGTCATACTTAAACTTTAAAATTAACTGACAGATAAATTAATTTATTTATGATTTATATAAAATTATTGTACTGCAGCTCCTGTTAAAAAAAATTACAAGAACTGTTAAGGAGGGATTATCACGTATTGTTATGGACCTCCTCAACTGACACAGCTGATCATATCCTAAGATCTTTAATGCAAAACAGTAAACACTATTGTAGACACTAATACTTTGTTTTCGTATACAGTACCGGATAAAAAATGAATCAATAGTCGTACAAGTTTATTTCGACCGATAACCAAGAGTTTATAGTAAATTTTAAAAGATATTGTTCGGTGATTAACTCTTTCCCCTGGAGAAAACGACAACTATAAAGAATTTCCTTGATTTCACATAAAAGAAAAAACTATTTAAACTGTTATCAGCCCTCAACATTAGTGGTAACTAAAGAGCGTCAAGCAATGATGTTTTAAAATCCCAAAAGACTCAAGAAAACTCACTGGTGGTTGATGGGTATACTTTATATAAATTCCATGTAAAAATTCCTTGCATAGTTTTACTTTTATAGAGTTGACAAAAAGGTTTCGTGAACTTGGTATTGCACTAAACGTACATATAAAGATTGGTAGACTCCCATCGTGAAATTGTCATTGTGCATTCATTCGTACATACTAATATTCATATCGAGCCTTTGCTACAAGAGAGTTATAACTAAAAAAAGTAGTTTTGCAGAAAACGAGTTTAAAGTTTTCGTTTTACTCACAATTTAATGGAAAATCAAATTTTCATACAATAAGATATGGCGATTTATTATGCTTTATTAACGATTTCATAATTGCGACTTTTTGGCTTATGACTTTATTGCAGCAAAGACTCGATATGTACATATTATTTACCTAATATATACGAGACAATTGTACATATTTATTTTATACCTGTAGCAACCAGGCTCATAGAATTTCTTTAAGGCAAGCAAAATAAAAACACAAATACGGCTACCAAACACAAACAGTTCGCCTGTAAGCGAAACAGTCAACCATGATGTCGTCTACAAAATTAAAAAATAAAAATAAAAAATATATCATTACCAATACTCCTCTTGTAGAAATTTATATTTATCGTGTAAGAGCCATTGCATTGAATTGAATTGTAGTTAGAAGTATGAGGGTATGGCGTACAGATTCCTCTTGTATTGAAAGATGCTGGGCTGGTAGATTGATGTTGAGTGCAAGTAGTTTTTTGAATGGTGTGAACGCGTTAAATGCTTAAATAAACAATTTATGTCTAGAATTTATTTGTTGTTAACTTGACGTTCTCATCGTTCGTCTTCTTCATCTGCATCACGATAATCTGCACTGTTTTCGTCTTGAACAGCTTCATAATTGAAATTTAGTTTAAAATCTGCAATCATACATACGAGGGCGGATTGATATTGAAGCTACCTAAGCAGGAAAAAATTATTTTTTTTCAAAAACTATTTATTTCTCAACTTAGTCTCCTTTTTAGCTCAATACACTTAGTCCAACGTTTCTCCAGTTTTTGTATCCCTTCCAAAAAATAGGACTTTTCGAGGTCCTTAAAATAGGCATTTGTTTGGTCAATAATTTCATCGTTGGAGCTAAATCTCTTTCCAGTGAGCCATTTCTTTAGGTTTGGAAATAGGAAGTAGTCACTAGGGGCTAAATCGGGAGAATATGGCGCATGAGGTACCAATTCGTAGCCCAATTCATAGAGCTTTGCCATTGAGACTGCACACGTCACAAGTTTACGTTAATGGTCAATTGAGAGCAAACGCGGCACCCATCTTGCCGATAGCTTTTTCATATGCAAATGTTCATGCAAAATGTTGAACACACGTTCATATGATACTCGTATGTTTACCATTTCAACAATCTCACGTAACTTGACTCGGCGATCATTCATCCTCTATATCGTTAGAGGATTTTCTTCAGTAACCACCTCTTTTGGCCTTCCTGTTGATGGTATTGTTGCAGTGCTTGTTCGGCCGCGTTTAAATTCAGCAATCCAATATTTTACCATGTAATCGGACGGGGTAGACTCACCGTAATGTTTATCGAGCTTTTCTTTTGTCTCTTTCGCCATTTTCCCTTTCAAATAATAGTGTTTAATCACTGCACGAAATTCACTTTTTTCCATTTTTCAAGAAACACAAAAGTTGCTTAATTCAAACGACTACAAGAAATAAACTAATCGATGAATTTGGATGAAATTTTAACAGCTGCCGTTTGACAGATCGCAATTTCTAAAAAAAAAAGTTGTTGTGATTGTGCTGTCATCTAGCGCTAGGTAGCTTCAATATCAATCCGCCCTCGTACATTTAGATTTGTTCATTTGGAGCAGTAATAGTGAAACCCAACAGATGTGAATAAAAATCGAGTTGATCTAGGTCGACTTTGTTAAAGTATATTTTCACTTTGAATAATATTGCTGTGTTATCAAATGTGGAAAGCAGTATTTGAGAACACAGACCTTGGCTTTCTAGTTCAAATTGGCGGTTCTGAATAATTTTTCTCTGCACGTTAATCAGTATAATCAAAAGGGAAACAGTGGACGAATTTCACAACATGGAGTAGAATATAAACACCACCTCTCAGTTCGTTAAAGTGGTCTTGATTATTATGTTTCGTCTGAGTGTAGGGTATTAAGAAACTTCTAAGAATATCTTACTGTAGAAAAGTGCATCAAATAAATCACCAATACCACATTCACTTCCCATAATAATCATACAAATGATCATGCATCGATGAGCTTTCATATATTCTTTACACGTTTTGCATTTAACATAATTTTTAGTTTGATTTTCTTTTTCTCCATTTTATATACGAGTACATATTTATTTTTCTTTAGAAATGATTGAGATTTTTGTTAAGTGCTTCTGGTTTCGGTTGATGCTATTTCTTGGAAAATTCATTACATCATATTACACAAACTCTAATATTTATTTAGTTCATTTCTTAAATGATTTTTTTTTAATTTAATTTAAAGAAGAACTCTTTGTATTCAAATGGGTTTTCGGAGGCAAGTGTTTGTGTAATTTTATAATTATGACGACTTTATTAATACTAAAATTCTTATTAATTATACTAAAGAAGAATTTCTTTTTTCTCAATTTTAATATTTACGCCATATATTTTCTTTTTTTTCAGAAATGGGTTTGCGTTACTGTGAATCACCTTCAGTGGGTACATGTTGCACACATAGTATGGAAACAAAAATGGCCATGCAATCACGACTTCAGTTGGAGAAACACTCCAAAGAACAAATTTTGAAAATGTCAAGTATGCTGAGTAGTAAAGCGCAAAAATTTAACGGTAAGTAGTTCTTGTTTTGTATAATCTTTTCTTGATTTATTGTTGGTGTTGTTTTAATATTTTCTTATGAAAACAAAAATTCACTAAAAGACGAAAAAAGAGGGTAAATATACCCTCAAAAATGCTAAACTGGCAACACTTAGGGGGACTGATCCTCTGCAAGACACTAGCGTCTATTGACTAGACACTCTGCCAGAATCCAACCTGTTTCTTACAAACTAATGGCCTTATTCACAAACGCTTAATAAAGTTAATATAAAGTTAATGTATACATTAAAACCGGTTTTGCCATATAAATATCCAACATTAAACCTACAATAACTTTATTAATCGTTTGTGAATAAGGACATAATAGTATAGATCTTGAAAAATACACTCAAAATAAAATTTGCAAAAATGCTCTTAAAGAAAAAAATATGCAAAAATTTTTTGCTAACAAATCGATAGAATATTAAAAATGTTTATGCAGGAGCGGACTCAACTCAAACTTTTGAAGAGGATATTTCAAATAAAACACACAATTGGGAGATTCAAACGGTGTGCTATTAGGTCATATTGTCATAATGTTTTAATATTTTTCAATAGTTAAAAATTTTTTTTGTTGTGCTTCAAACAAAAAAAGTGATCAAATAACAAGACTTCTCATCAGTGATGTTAACTTTTTTAATTCGATTTACGTGCAGCCCTAAAATAATTAACGTTTTTTAGGTGAAATTACCTTTTTTTAGGTGAAATTACCGTACTCAAAGTCTTGTACAAAAAATAATAATATTTTGTTATTAAAGCAGGGTTTATATTTGTAATTTAATTGTTCAATTCACAATCTCTTATTAACGTTGTATGTGTTGTGTAATCGTCTAATTATACAGTACTGTATTTTTGTTGTGGGTAATTTTCACACAAAAGTGTGTTATACGTTTGAATTTTATATGTTTTATAATTGGTTGTATCGAGGCCATTCTATTTGTTAGATTAATTTGTAAAAAATCTTTTAAATATGTGATAAGTAAACCCAGAAAATACATTATTCTTAATGATAAATATATACTTGATTCATTTGAATTTAATTTGCAAACTATTTTAATCAAAAATTGTTTGTCGCGAAAAAGTTATTAACTATTTCGCTTAAAATTAGAATTCCCATAATTTAATTTATTTATTTTTTTTCAGTTTCACTTTTCATGTGTTTTTTTTTTTATTTGATAAAAAGAAATTTGTTATTCGACATAAATTATTTACTCACAATGAATTGACTATACATTGAATTGACATTTAATGCTAGGAACACAACTGAGACGAACGACGATTTTCGCCCAATGCGACGAATTCGTCGGCATAAATTCGCTGTGTAAATTCGTCGTATAAAGCACAATAACGACGAAAAAAGTTACAGCTGTTATAATTGATAGTTATTGTGTACTGTTTAAGGAAATAAAACAAAAACATGTATCAAATAATATCATGTTTTTGGCTATATGCTATGTAACACAATGAAACAAATCACAGTATAGTTTGGATTGTATCGGATTTTCTTTTAAAAAAATAAAACAAATTCATTAGAACTACAGGTGTTTCACAATTATCATCAAGCAAACCACCGCCTGCTCCTTCGAAACCATTATTCAACGTTTATGTGTGAATGGAACGAAATGCCGCATGAAAGAAGTCGAATGCAGTAATTAGATTCTTTTTATAAATAGAATGTTTTAAATTCTATGTAATATTGCATTATTGTCATAATTAGCATTCCGCACAGATACCAAAGGGTCAAACATCACTGGAACCGAAATGAGATAATTTTTATAGATTAATTCACGCATATCATATTTCTTTATCCATGAATCGCAAATTTTACTTGGCGTTAGTGGACGAACAATAATGCGCAATACCAAATTGAGCATACTTTCTTGAAATTCTTGCATGGAGTCGCTTGGAGTTTCTTTACACAATATATTTATATAAAATGGGATAGCTTTTTGAAGAAATGAAACTAAGCAAATAATTCTTCCATGTTTTTAACAAAAATTTTTATTAAAGTTTTATTTCGTTTGCTTGTTTTGTATGACAGCTGATAGTTTGACCGTAGTAAAGAAAATAATTCATACTTAAAAGAAAGATTAACAAAAAGACAACTAAAACCAATTTTTGTAGTTAAATATTTTGTATATATATTGTAAATGCTACAAAATAACGATAAAAGAAATTTTAAAGTAATAATAAACTTTATCTAGTAAAGAACTTAAAAACTAAAAACGAAAATGGTCACATAGTACTGATTTGTTCGTCGTTCGCCGGCGTAAGAAATAGAAATAAATCTATTGCAAAGTTCGCAGTGTATGACGAATTTCGCCGTCGCCATGATTGTGTGTATTTTCATATATACTAATGTATTTTAATTTTGACGACGTATATTCGCGGCCAAAAATTCGTCGTTCGTCTCAGTTGTGTTCCCAGCATAAAATACACCAAAATGACTATACAACAAATTTGTCTGTTCACAAGCACATAAACAAATATATTGTATTTTCTTAAACGATAAGCCATACATCGACTGAGCTTGTGAATTGAACAAATATATTTATTTAAGAAACAACAAATAGTAAAGAAACAAGTAGTACCAATAAAATAAAGTAATTCGAGTTTGTACTTTCAGTAAAATCAATGTCTACATTTTTGTACTTTGAAAAGCTTTCATAAATTTGGATTGGTTTTATAATTTTGATATTGCAAAACAAAATGCTATATAAGTTTTAAAACTTAATTTGATTGCATTAATTTTTTATGATCAAATGCAAAATATAGAAAATGTTTGTCATTGAATTTAATATTTAAAACGTCTTTATCATTGACAAACGATTTCGCGCGTAGAATTTCTTCAAAAGTATCAGTATTTAACTTGTTTAATATTTTGGTTTTCTTTAGATTTATTACTGAAAAATTCCGATCCACAGTAGCCGAACTATGTGGCAAAAAATATATATGTTAACCAAAATTTTGGAAACATTATGGAGTCGTGCCCTTTCTTTGTATTGAAGACGTTTTTTTATAAAACTGCAGCATGTCATTTTTATCCACATAATTTATTTGCCTTATAAATTCCTTGTCTATCTTGTCAAATTCATCAATTTGAAAAGATTCTGGGTATTATTGGTATCGAAAAATTCGGGATTTCTTATATAGATATTTCTTTTAAAGATTGATTGATTTGATTCAAAATGGAAATATTTTTTTTATTTCTTGAGCGCTTCGTATATAAAATATTTTGCAATAAGTTTAAAATTCAGCTAATTTGTGTGTTGAGTGAGGTATCCATACTTGAAAGACTTGCGATTACTTTACCGCCTGGATATATTTTGTCTAGTGGTTGGTGATTATCATCATCCTCAAAATTAAAATCTTGTCACAAAGTGCCGCCCAAGTTCTCAGAGTCAATAAAATTGCTTAAGATTGTTTCAAATGTCAAAGATATTCGATTATATAAAATATGGATTTTAGTATTTTCACTTTGCATTTCTAAATTTAAATAATGGCAACACAAACTCTAAAAATTCCAAAAAAAAGCAATTTGTTAAAGGGATCATCAAAACATTCAACTATCTTTACAGAAATATATTAAATATTTCATACATTTATGGCACTTATAGAATTTAACTACAATTGGCGTTATTTCGAATAGTTGTAATGACACCGTACTTTTTATGTTTCGTTAGTTGAGAAATATGTACATACATATGTATATTATGTGTAGACATATTGAAAAAAATCTTTTGGAATCTATCACTTAAAACTTCTTAAAATTACCGTACAAATATAGAAATTGCCTGCCTACGTTTGGGAGGTCTAAATAACCGTACAATACGGTAATTACCGTACGGTTAACATCACTGCTTGCCATATACAATCGGTAGAAATTTGAGTGAAGCACTGTGTAATTTCTCACGCATTACATGGTACTTGTTTTTCCACGTTATATCGACCCCTATGCGAGAAATTATCGTATGTTGCACTTTTTTGAAATCGAATTTTTTATGAAAATTGGTTCGAAATCCATTAATTCATCTGTTGACAAAATATTACAGCGGTAAATATAATAGTTATGGAGATGAGACAATGCACAGTTTATCGTATGTAACAATTATATAGTAAATAATAGTAATAAAAATAGTGATAAAAACGCTCTCTTGTAAAATTAAGTTTTTGTAACATACGATAATATCGCGCATAGGGGTCGATATTTTTGCTTTTTATTATTTTAAAACGTATGCTTTTATGACTACCATTTGAATCCCCCAAATATTTGAAAATTCCCTTAAGAATGCAGTGGAAACAAGGTATATTTTATTCGTTTCCGCTCTCCTAAATCCGCGCCAGGTTTATACGACATATAAACCGCGGTAACTCATCATAAATCACTTGAAAGTACACAATTAGAATAAGTTTGACTGCTGACATAATTATTACACATAAAACCCACAATAAATAAACAAAAATTTAAACTAAACAGAACCGAACTGAAAATGAAGCCAAAGCAAAATTTAACACCCACTTGAGATTATTGTTTCAAACATTCTTTTATTCATTAATTCATTCATTGCAGCAAGTATCATCGAGACAAACCTCTATTAGCTTTATGTTAGAGTTGGTTTAGAGGCGTTTAAGGTTACATGTCATTTGGCACCAAAGTTTTTGACATTAAAAATTGTACAGCATGAAGACAAGTACGAAAACCAAAAACCAATTTTTACTTTACTAACAGCTAGCGAGATGTGATCGGTTAGATTTTAACTGTCTACCGGGTGCTTCAAATACTAGTATATTTTTAATTCTTATGCTATTGTGGCACCGACAGATTTCTTCTTTCCGAAATGTTGACTATCAGTAAGTATTAGGGCGTCAATTATTCGAGTTTTTTATTTATTCGAATAAAATTTCATGATATTTTCTTTGTTCGAATAAACGAATAATTTTGAAATTTCGTTCGAATAATTCGAACGAACAAAGAATACAAAATTTACGGCTAAAACATCATTAAAGAGCATATCAAGTTTGTTTGTTCATTTCTTTGATTTTTCTAAATAATTCAGATCATCCATCATCAATACTGTTAACGATTTTTGCGTTAATACAATTTCTTACTTTATTTATAGACTTTTTTAGATTAGTTAGTAAAACATTATCAGTTACCTCAAAAACGTTATTTTTGTCTTAATCGTAGTTGAGGTCATTTGCAATACATATTTTTATCAAAAAATAATCGTGGCCTATTTTAAAAAGCCAGTATTGGATAGGAAATTCCCAGAGTTCAGAAATAAAATTAAAGTATTTAATGATTTTATACGTCGTTCATTAATTGTTCGAATGTTCGATTATTCGAAAAAAATTATTCGAATAATTCTTTATTCGAAATTGAAAAATGTTTGTTGGTTCGAACAAAAATTAAAAAAAAAACTTGTTCGAATTATTTGAATAATTTTTTTTTCGAACGACAATCCTAGTAAGTATATTTGAATGCTGGGAAATATTGCAAACTTATTGGACATCGAATTCGGTCGAAAAATCGTGTTAGCCATTTTGACGATGTCAATTGGTCGCCTCGGAGCTGTAATTTGACACATTACATATTTTCCTGTGGGACGACGTTAAAAACTGATACTATGGGAAAAAGTCAGATGCGATCAACAGCCTTAAGGCCAATATCGCCTGAGCCATTCGAGAGATAGAAACAGAAACCTTCTAAAATTGGACTAACAGGATAAGCTACTGCTAAGACTGCCACAGTCTCATAAATGAAATTGTGTAAACTATGGGAATATATCGTCGATCACAGGTTGACAACTCTTAACATGTTTCTTTGTACTTTTCAGGAGACAAAAAAAAACGTTATTACTCCGTCACTAAACCGTGTTGGAAGTAAATAAAAAAGCCATAATTAGTAGGAGAAGTAGGGAAGGAAATTTTTTTTAAATATAAATGAAACGTACTAACACGCAGAAGGACAAACAGAGTCATTTGGCATCACCTGATTCGATTTTTTTGCAAGTTAAGAGTTGTCAACCTGTGACCGACGATATGTTACTTCTAGACGAAATTATGTTTAGTTCATATTATTTAATTTAAAAACAAAACTTCTATTTGGACCACCCCGGTAAATGTTTGAAATCGTGCGTCAGCATTACAATCATTAGTCTGCAGCTCTGCAGCGAATGTTGTAGAAGGAGGATGGTGTTGATGATTACAATTTGAAGTGACGGCGCATGCGGGCTTCTGTTTAAGGTTTAATTATTTTCATTGTTTTATTCTATTTGTAAAATTTTTGTGTTTTTACATAAACTGACACTGTTTCGCTGTATTTTAAAATAATAAAAAAAATTTTTGTTTGTCTTTGCTGGGTTTCATGTCTCAAGTGATCATCACAGGTTTTTCTTATGCCTTACAATAAATATAGTGGCGGAAACAACAGATTTATATGTATTTTTTTTGTGGAGGACAACAAACAGGAAGGACAGTTATAGTTGTTTTGTTACTACATACGTGTAGTACAAATTGTACAATTAATTGGAGATGTCTGTGACAGCATGTTGTTATATAAAATCATTATGATTCATAGATAAATTTAGTTTTCTCTTAAACCGCAGAATCGATAAAGAAATAAAAGTAAGAAAAATTATATAAAAGATCCGAAACTTCTAACAAAAATTTAGTATTCAATACCGTGTTTGTCATAACCGTTTACCAAAAAATTTGGAAAGGTTGTCATTCCTAATTTCGACATTAATCATTTAAGACCACATAAAGTATGTATATACATATATTCTAGATCTTTATAGATAGAGAAGCCGAAAGAGCGATGTCTGTCCGTCTGCTTTTATTTGGCGTAATAACCACGAAGGCCTCACACAACATAAAGAACTAAATTTTGGACCATTCTGTTAGAATTTCTTCTTGAATTTCCTGTCAGAAAAATTAAAGAGTTATAGCTACAAATCTTTTTTTCGTTATGTTTCTTATTGGTTTGTTTTCTTATGGACCCAGCTATCCTACGGTCGATTTTATGAAGCAGATCTGGGAAGGTTTCTACTGAAAATATATTGTGGATCTATTCAAATCATCGTTTTGCTTTACAAATGTATTACTTTTTACTTCGTTTGTAATCAGATATTTGCTTTATAACACAACATAACATGAAATATTGTGCATCTATATTATTAATAGGCAAACATGTTTTTTAGATCGGTTTTACGGCCGTAATAATGAACCGATTTTGGAAAGATATATATGTTTTCAAACAGGTTTTTACATAGATGTGCACAATCTTAATTTTAATTAAATCTGTTCGATATTTAGGGATCTATAAGCGTTTAAAGTTGCTACTAACACATGCACACTTATAGCGCATGCATCTATCAGCTTTAACTTGAAAAATAAATAAAGTGTATTTATGTACTTATTTAATATTAATTTCTAGAATGCGGTCGATTGAGTCGGCCGCTGGATGCACTAGTACATATTAAAATTTACCAAAAATAAAGATCATCTAACATAATATATTTGTTTACCCACATTTTTTTCGATCTAATATAAAAATGAAATTTGACGGTCAAATATAACAGTTAAAATTTTACTTATTTTTTAAGTAAAATATATTTTCAGTTAAAAAATAAAAGTATAATTTTACTTCTTCTTTTATTTTCTTAATTGGAAAATTTAAAATTAAACTTTAACTAGTATATTTGAGAATAAAAGTAAATTTACTGCCTGTTTTTATAAAATGAAAACAAAATTGTGAGTGAGAATTTATATTGAAAACAAGCACAATTTTTCGCATTTTATTGTAGTTTTCAATATTAATTCTCACTCACAATTTTGGTTTCATTTTACAAAAACAGGCAGTTTAGCTTTAATTTTCTACTAAAAAAATATATCGGTAAAATTTTTACTTCTGTTTTTTACCTAAATAATAAAATCCAGATTTTTCAATCTAAGAAAACCGATGAATTTTTACTAAATTACGTGATCTTTTTCGAGACCTTCAGAGGGAGACTGTTTGTTCTAACTTGATCTTTTTGCATTCAAAAAGGAATTACAAAACCTCTATTTATTATTCTTGTCTTATCAATTTCTGTTTTCAAAGAATCTATTTCGATATTTTTGTATGGAAATGATGTATCTGAGGATTTAAGTTTTTAATTGAAGTTTTTCGGACGTATTAAGCAAAGTTAGATGCATTTCAAGAAAATATTGTTTTAAAGTAGACTTGAAATAGAAACTATTTTTTAATTCGTCAGATTTTGTATGAAAATTTTATTTTAAAGTAGACTTAAAATATAAATTAATTTTTTTTTGTTAATGCGGCAGCTTTGATTTGATATTTTTAGTCATTGAACTTTTCTGTATTTATAAATTTATTAGCTCATTATAACGTTCAACACTCATTTTATTTTAATTTTTATTTACAGAACATTTTCGCCAAATGCTGCAAGAGTCCAAAGCAGAATTTCACAATATGTTTACACGCACTTATGGTGTGATCTATCAACAGAATTCCTATGTTTTTTCTGATCTCTTTAATGAATTGGAAAACTACTACACCCGCGGTCGTATCGATTTGCTCGATGTAATGGATACATTTTTTAATACATTGTACCAAAAAATGTTTCAGGTGTTAAACGCTCAATACACATTTGATGAGAAGTAAGTAAACTTTGAAAACACATAAAAAATAATACATATATAAATATGTAATTTAATATTAAAACCAACCGACCAGATCGCACTTTTTATGTCATTGTTTTTTGGTTCTTAATATTTGCTCAGCTTAAAATGTTCATTCACAAAATGAAAATTAAAAAATATAAACAACCGGTACTTTTGCGGGCAAAACATTTAAGAATAATAAAAAAAATTATTCAAGACCAACAACCAAATGCAGTTTGGGCCAAGCTTGTTTATCGGTGGTCAAGTATGTACGAGTACATACTTACATTTTTAAGCAGTGATTATATTTCCACAGAAAAAAATATAAAACATTTTAAATTTAAAAAGTTATTGTGTGTTGTATTTTAAACTCACTTTTATTGTTGTTTCTTTAAGAAAAATAATACCCACTTAATACAATACATCGAAAAAGTTCATGTTACCAACGCGTTAACATTTAAAGTACACAATTATCAACAACAACCAAAACAAGTTAAAACAAAAGGGAATAAATTGACATTTAAGCAACAATAAGCAGATAACAATTGTTTTTGAAATTTTAATCCTTATTTGAAAAGTGAGTCGATTAGGTGACGCCACGCCACGCGCTTACAACTTTTTCTAAGAGTGATTTGGAATGAAACTTAAATCTAAACTTACTTTTTTTAAGTTACTCTTGAAAGGATGTGTGTGCATAAATCATTTCTAAAGTCTTTAAGCTTTTCTCTTTTTTAATAATAATTAAAGCTTTTTATACAATTTTCCTCTTAGAGCTTTTAAGTTTGTTTTTTTTTCAAGTTTTGTCGCACATGATATACATTTTTATGGCTTTTCATTTTAAAGCATAATCGCGATGCTGGCATTATAGAATCTTTTCCATAAAAGCATACATGTTTGAATAAAATCTCGAAGGTTTGTAAAGAATATAAATATAAAAAATATAAAAAGCTTAAAGCTTTATAATAAAAGCGTAAAGTTTTTCAATAGCATCTTCAAACTTTTCAACAAGATTCAAATTTTTTAAATAAAACTCCATGGTAGTACAATACTGGTAGTGTCGAGGCTACAACAACACTGCTTTTTGGTTTGAAGTTGTCAAAAAGCACAAAAGAAAAATGGCGAAAAAATTTTATATTCACATGTGTGTTTGGTTGCATTTTCTGTTCTATAAAGAATTTTGTTTCTTTTTCTTTTCTTATTTGCATTTGAAACAAATGTTAAAGTGTGCTTTTTTAGTACATAATAAAATTTTGACAGCTGCGAACCCCAAAACAAAGTTCGCGAACGCTTCGCTACTATCTGTATTATTCTACCATGAAAAACTCAAAGAACTTCTTCTAAAAAATTAAAGCTTAAAACGTTTAAACATTTTTAAAGAAAACTTGACGTTTTTCAAATAACAACATGAGAGCTTTCAACAAAATATTGAAACCTTTTAATAAAAACCTAAAGCTATTCAATAGAACCATAAAGATAGCTAATAAAAGCTTAAAAAGTCCCAAACAATGGATAAAATCTTAAAATGGAAGTTTCAGCTTTTTTTCAATTCAGTCTTAACATTTTTCAAATAGGTTTCAGGTGTTTTATTTAAAGATTGGTTCCTGAAAATCAAATATGCTTTTTTGAAAGCTTAAAGAATTAATTAATTAAGTTTTAAATTTTTTCTTTTATAGTTTAGAGCAACTGCCCTAAAGACTATTAACTTTTCTGTAAGAAATATTTCTGTGAAACCTTTTTGAAGATTTTTTCTATAACTTTTCTGTAGAATCTTTTACCAAACAGCTTATAGCTTTGCTCCAAGAGCTTTAAGCTTTTCGCATTTGCTTTGAACGTCGAAGCAAAAAATTCTTCTCTGGCTTCGCTGGAACTTGTTTGTGGTCCTTTGATCCGTTAATAACGCTGCAACCCTTCAGTAGTGTGTGTATATTTATGTACATTTTTAAGTACCAATTGCCTATTCACAAAGTTCTTACTGCATATCTAATAGTTTTTAAATGTATTTCTTCACACAAGTTGCTGAAGTCAGTCAAAACTCTTAATTTAATTTTTTTTTCAAATTTATTTATATATTCATTCTTAATATTAAAAGCCCGCGAAGCCTATTTGGCTTGTCTGCGGGTGAATAAAGTTTAGGAATTTTTTAATCTTTATTATATTTTACATATTATTGCGAGGTTAATAAATATTTCTTAATACTTTTCTTAATTTTTGTACTGTCCATAATATCCATTAAGCTCGTTGGCATTTCGTTATACATCTTTGGCAATAATACTTCTAATGTTCGATCACCGTAGCTGTTTTTTGTAGTCTAAATTTTATGACGACGTTCTTTCTGATCGTAGTCGAGTGTTGTATTGGTGAGTGATTGGTTGTAGTAGTTGGGAATCGTTCACCTCAGTCAGAACTGTTAAACGATATATAATTTTGACGTTCAGGATGTTAAGTTGACGTGGTAGGTTTTTAAATTGAGTGTTATTGCTGGTAGCAGATGATATCGTAATATTTGAAAAGAAAAGTTTGTATAAGAGCGGGGTCCAAATGTAATGTAATCGAAATAATTCAGATTTGTGACCACCAGACTTGGTAAGATGACTTCATTATTCAAAAGATTTATAAGCGGAAACTTATTGACAATTGTTTGCACAAAGCTTACGGGGTTATTCCGAGTCAGCCTATTGTATGTACATGAGTTTGATTTTTTTATCATTGTTTACGTTTCATCTATATTTTTAATTGAAATTTAAAGAATTAAGTACATATTTAAAATTCTTTTATATTTGATGTGAAATTAATTAGAATTATTTTCTAGAAATGTTTCTAATATGCGTTTTAAAGTTAATCCCTGTGCCATGTCCAACTGTCGCACATATGTTTGCCGTTTTTCTTTTGTTTATTAACATTTGTTTTAAGCAGTATTTAATTTAACGAGTTAATGATGCAGACCTACAAGTGCTGCCGATTCTGTTTCTATTTTTTATACAACTTTTAGTTTTTTTTTTTTAAATTTCAATTGTGCACGACGATAGTTTCTGCTCCAAAGAATTTAAGTTTAGGTTTATAACACATTAAAAAAGCAACAATAAATGAAAAAAATATATTTTTGTTGTATGTGAGTAGTTGATATATCTTTTGGCATTAAATTTCATTAAACTTTTTGATGGAAGTTTGTTTGTTTGGCTTTTCGCTATTTTTTTCTCTTGCAAAATTTACATTTATTTTTATGAACAAATAGTTTTGTTTTTATTTATTTTCTGCTTTAAGAAATTAAACATTGACGTTAAACTTGATACATTCAACTTGGAAGCAAAATAAATTTTTCCACATACAATGAAGAAAAAATGGATAAAATGACTTAACAAATGAATAAGAAACAAAACATGTTCTAATTTCCTACTAAAACGTTAAAGCCATCAAATTCCATTATAAGTTTTTTTTTAGTTTGTTCATATACATATTTATTTTAAACATAAAGATGATTTTTATTTCATATAGTAACTCTAAGAGCTAGAAAATGTTTCATATCGTCGGTCACAAGTTCACAACTCTTAACTCGCAAAAAAATCGAACCGGGTTTTTGATGTCAAAAAACTGTGTTTGTCCTCCTGCGTTTTAGTACGTTTTATTTACATTTTTAAAAAATTTTGGTTTTTTTTATTTACTTCCAACAGGGTTTAGTAACGGAGTATTAGCGTTTTTTTTGTCTCCTGAAAGGTACAAAAAACATGTTAAGAGTTGTCAAACGCTGACCGACGATATACTAAGATTGAGTATTTTTTTAAATTTATAATGTCTTTTTCCCAAAATTAATATTTACGTATGCGTATTTATTTCAAATAGATATTTGAGATATACATATTTACTGTATTGATCAAGGCGAATTCATAACAGGTCAACTTGAGAGCGCAACTGATAAGTTTTTTTTTAGTTTTATTCAAGGTGAACTATAGTTGGATGTCAAAATTTATTTATTTCTTTTGTTTACATTCAAGTTGAAAATTTTTATAATAAAAAAAATTTAATTGTGAAATGAAATTGTTTAATGATGGCTTTTTGATATCATGTTGTTAAAGTGATTTTATTTTAACAAGAGTAGGCCTAGTGGCCGAAATTCGACCGCCAGTTTTACTTGCATTCATTTAAAGAGAAAAAACTACCTAATTACTTATTCCCTTCCCCATGGAAAAAACAAACGAAATAAATTTGCAACATTTATAAAAAAAAATATTGTTACTCATATACATACATATGCGTGTGTGTAGGTACTCCTTAACACTCTAATTGCTTTGCTTATGATTTTACTTGAACCAATACTTACATATGTGTCAACTTTTAAAGCCTTTTATTCCTTTTATACTGAACCGATTTAAATAATATGTAGTCGGGTCACTAAAGCTCAACAATGTCTACCATTTGGTAAAAGAATGAAGAAAATCGGTTGGCAAACAAATTATAAAAAAGGATCCAAAAATATGTCTTTGCCTATTTATATATTGAAGATGATTACAAACTACTTTCTGATATCAGTATAAATAAAGGGTCAAGAAATAAAGGTTCCATAAAAAATAGTCATTTTATAATAAACTGAAAAGATTGTATTCATATGTACATACATATGTATGTACATTTAATATATGTGTAGTGATAAGATTTATTATCAATCATAGGATATTTCTTAAATTAAATTACTGTGCAAAATAAAACTAATTTCCGATTCAGCACCCTCAGCACAGGCCATCACAGCCTTAACACTTTGTTCCTCAATGGAATTGTAAAGTGTCCTTACATCCGTGGACATTTTTTGAGTGGGTGGTGAGGCAATCACCGATTAACAACGATGTTGAACGGCATTACGGATGGCAGGAGTCAACAATTGATCAGCGGATCTTTAAAACATTTCCACACAACAGATTTCTTCAACAAAATAATATTTGTTTAATATTTCAAGGGATTTAAAAAACAACCCTAAAAAAAACGAAATAACAATAATTTTCAATATTTTATTTTTTCGCATCAGTCAAATGACAATGTACTTTGATTGTAGAAAAACAAAATGTTTGTGGTTTTTTGCAGTGTTGTAGTTGTTGTAATATTATTATTTTTTGCGTTGATTATTTATTGAATCTTCAAATAAAAAATTTTATCTAACAATAAGTATTAAAATCTTAAATCTAAAAATGTTAATTCTAAGTCCAGCCATTGCTAGACATAATAATAGGGTCAAAGGTTGATTTTTTCTCTTATGTCTCCCGTGATCGGCTGAGAGTAAAGGTTTTCCTCCTTCTCAGCCGTTTGTGGCCTTCAAAATTCAGAATGACGCGGGCTAGTGGGTTTGGGTGTAGCTCTAACTTCTTTGAATATGCAGTCACATATCTTGAGAAAACAGTCTTCACCATCGGGACATCTAAATCTTTGTGAATACGGGAATTTTTTACATACCAGGGGGCAGTTGTGATGATACGGAGAATTTTATTTTGTCGCCGAGGCAGTGCCCCATAACTGAATACCATAGCACCATATTGGTTTTCAAAATAGAGTTGTATATTAAGAGTTTACAATCTAGGCTTAGTGTGGAGTTTCTGCCAGTTCATTTGCGCTGCTTTTAATTTCATTTGGGTCAGCTTTGCATCTATGTGACATTTTTCGATATTTTGTTAATAATTTAATTCCGTTCTAACAAATGCGGACAAAATATTCGGATAGCAAAAATCTGATCAGAGGAAAAAATCAATTAATAAATAAAAATATTGCAACATTCTAGCTTTGAGGATCTTTAATTTAATTTACATACTTAATATAATAATTAATCAAATATTTCTTCCTAGATACCTACGTTGCGTTAGCGAACATATGAAAGAACTTAAACCCTTTGGCGATGTACCCGACAAATTATCCGTTCAAATTAAAAGATCTTTTGTAGCTACACGCACTTATGGACAGGCTTTAGCTACAGCTGGCGATATCTCTAAGAGATTAGTTAATGTAAGTCATAAATATTTTATGAAATAAATTTTCTATGAAAAAAAAACTCAATAAACAAATTCCCTTTTACAGGTACGTTTAAATGCGGATTGTACCTCCGCTCTAACGAAAATGCAACACTGTGGCTCTTGCAAAGGCTACACAGAAAAACCTTGCACTAATTATTGCATCAATGTCATTAAAGGCTGTTTACACTATTACAGTGAATTAGATACCGAATGGGAAAATTATTCATCGGCCATGGAAAAAGTAGCTGAACGTCTTTTGGGCTCTTTTAATATTGTTATGGTAGTTGAACCTATAAATATTAAAATTTCAGAAGCCATTATGAATTTTCAGGTAAGTGATTGTTATTTATTTACTGCTGATAAAATGTTTTTTTTTTTAATTATGTTCAACGCTTAAATAGCAGTTGAATTTTTTATGACCTCTCAACGCCTACTAAAATCAATTATAAAATTTTTATTTTTAATACTCGTAACAAAACAAAAAGCTGCATGCGTCTTTTAATACTTTTTATGAAAATTTGGCTTAAGTAAATACAATTTATTTAGCTGATAGAAGACAAAAACTTCCCACTCGTTTAGTGTTTCTTTTTAAAACATCTTTTGTATTTTACAAAAAAAAAAACTGTTCAAATTTTATTATTTTTTTATTTAGATTTTATTGAATTTATGTTAATGTTTTTTTATTTATTCTGTAAAGCTTCCCGTTTAGGCTAAAACGTGTATAATAAAATGTTTATTGCCAAAATCTTTAATATCTATGTATTAGAAAATAATAAACATCGATCATGATCTCACCCTACAAGTTTTATGACTTTGGATTTATATATTTATAAACAAGGCGAATTCATAGCAGTTGGTCTCGACAGCTCAGCTGATTATTTTTTACTCCTTGCATCTCCTTGCATTTTCTTCTGTTTTGTTTGTCAAAATTTGTTTATGTTTGATTTATATGTATATAATGTTTGACGTTGATTTTGACAAAGAAAGCAGGTATTTTTCAAAGCGAATTGAGGCGAGTCTAGCTATTATGAATTTGCCTTGATTTATAAATTGAAATAAATTATTTTCGATTTATATTAATAGGGAAGAATCGAAAGACTCTCGATCCACTCCACTGTTATACCCAGAGAACAATTCACAGTCTACATATTTTTATAAAATTCTTGAGACTCCGGCTTCAGACGTCTAACTAGAAATTTTCATATTATCAGGACAGTGCAGGAATTAAGAGAAATGTTTGACTGACAATGAAAAACAAACTGACTCTGTCTGCTCTTTGTCCAAATATTGGCTTCACTATACCCTACATGTAATACCCATTCATTCCGACAAATTTCCAATCTTACATTGTGGCTTCCTATACATACGATGACGATTTCATTTACCCAGATGCCTTCATGGCCCCCAACCGAAACTATCCTTATACGATATCGTTCAAGCACCGCCAGAGCGCTTCAAGGTAATCTAACCATGAATCTACATAAATGTTGAGTGTCTCAACGCGTTTCACAGTTTCTTTTGTTGCATATATAAATATGTATATGCGTGTAACATGATGCAGATATTGGGTATCACAATTGGTACCAAAAGCTCGAAATTTGGAAAAAAAATCTAAGATCCAGTACCACTGTTCGCTTTGGATTACAGATTATTCCCTGCAGCCGACGTTATTCGGTATCCATGTCATGAAAGTTTCACTGTAAGTCATGATAGGAATCATTTAAATCATTTGCTCCTTAATAATGTTGTCACGAGTTGGAGAAAAAGAAGCTAAATCCTTGGCAAATATTTGCCCAAGAAAACGTAATCACTATTTTTGCTTAGGGTTTACAAAAATATCGGAATTAAAGAAAATGCAAATTTAGCTTGTGTGTTGGTTACGTTTTTTTGTGCAAATGTTTGCCAAATGTGACCGTACCTTAAGTCACTCTAAAAAAAAATTACATACAACAAAATGTTTGAACTTAAAATTTAAGTTTATACTATCGAAATTTTAAAATTAAAGCAACCTGATGCCAGGTAAAACGAATTAGCTAAAATTGGCATCAGCTGATTACTTTGCTGTTCAGAAAAGCAGCTATTTTTTTGGGAAAAAAACATGGCAACAAGAAATTAAAATATAAGTTCCAAGACATGAAAGTTTTTCCTATTCTCTGCTAAGTTTTTAATCTTGAAATCGCAAAAACTATTTAAAAATTTAAATCATCAATAGAGTATATTTATGTTGCTAGGAAGCAATGGAACCACCTGGTAGCATGCTTCCAAGAGGCATGATATTGGTAGTACTACAATTTCAAAAAATAAGTTTGTTACTTTCGATTTAACAAACTTGGAAGTACTACTCACTACTCGCTTCCTTGTAAGCAAAACCAGTGAGCGCAACTCAATAAATATCAAAGTTTTTACTTGTTTTGATGATTCGTTTTTTCATTTTACAGCTGTTTTAAAGACAGCAATATGTTACAGAGTTGAGTTATCGTAATGTCCTCATAACTTGAGCAAAGACTTTGCAGTTTCAATATTTTAAACAAACTGATATTCAATAAGGAAACATATAACATAAAATTCAATAAATTAAAATTAACATATCCCCGTAATACTACTACACGAAGAGAAAAGAGGTGGTTATACATAGTTGGGGCAAGTATATTATTGTTGTGGCAAACACCGTATGGTTGCAGAAAACAAGCTTTTATAGTTTTTATTTTTTTATTTAGCATTTAATTGTTTAATAGTAATACCCATTCATATCCATAACAGATGTAACATGACCTACAACCAAATTCTTATTAATATACAAAAAAGTATTTATAATCAAATAATGATTAAAAACCATTCATGCTATGATTGTGTTTTGGTTATATAAGTATTTCAGGTTTAAATGATATGGTCCATATTTTAATTATATTTGATAATAGTTTTGAATAATATTACGATTACTCATTGCCATATTATGATTATGCTTAATTATGACAATAATCATATAGAAGAATACTATTTGCAACGATATGATTCATTCAGCGGCATTGCTTTGATAAAGCATTATTTGACTTTAACCATACAGCCATATAGTGCAATCATAGTATGTTACTTTTGATTTATTTTGAAAAATTAACAGATAAATAAAAATAATGTGTACACAAATAAAAATATTAATGGAAATACATATCGACTTTTGAGACTAAATCAAAATTGAAAAAAGGCTAAAAATGTATGGTAAATTCAGCCTTGAAAAGGCTATCATGGTCACACTATCAATTTCTGCTCTAATCTTGCCAGATTTTGATTTATTCCATTTATAGCAAATTCTTTAATAATTTCCTTTCTTTAAATAGTTTTATTTTGTAACTTAACTTTTTTTAAGAACCCAAATAGTTCAATGTATCGAACAGGGGCAACATTAATTCCATAATATATTATTAATATGGAATATTTTCCTTGTGAATATGATTATCAAAATCTTTAGAATAAACATGCAAAATTACTAAACTAATATTATTTTTTATAAAACAAATATGAATTTCTTGCGAAAGTCTTAATAAAAATTCCAATCAGGTTTTTTTACACTTCACAATGGAGCCAATCACAAAATAAATGGAAACAAATATGTGTCCAGTAAAAACTTGGTAATCACTTCTATTAAGAAAAGCATAAGAAAAGCATACTTCTAAAGCTTGATCTCGTCTGCGTTACTATACAGTAATTATATAACTAATTACTAGTAAATAAACAAGTAAATTACCCTCTGAAGTAGTAGAGTGAGCGCGGAAGGCATCCTTGGTGACGGCAAGTTTTTTTTAGTTGTCTATTCGTGAAAGCACTTAGCGCGTAATAAAATAGTTGTGTGATAGACTAGTGAGTAAAACACTTGACATAAAATACTACAATTTCTTCAAAAGCACGAGTTCATTACTGACTGCAGACATTAAATTTTTTTTTGTTTTGTGTATTTATAACCTATTTTTGATTTAAGAAAGTAAACTTAAGCGAATGAAAGCCAATCGCTCAAATTCGAACCAATTTGGATTTCTCATTGGCACTCACTATTATTCTCATTAATTTACGTACATTTTTATGTCAATTTAAAATTTATTAATTTTTAGTAATAAAATTTTCTAAAATATTTTCTGTACTTATTGTGGCTTTAACTAAACTAATTCATTTATACCTGCTGCTGTTGATTCAGCGGCGTTGGCCATCCTCATGTTGCTTCAGCTTGCCCTCCGCTGCATCAGCCACATTTTTCTCCAGCTGTCGCCGCATTTTTCTCCAGCTGTCGCCGCATTTTTCTCCAGCTGTCGCCGCATTTTTCTCCAGCTGTTGCCGCATTTTTCTCCAACTGTCGCCGCATTTTTCTCCAGCTGTCGCCGCATTTTTCTCCAGCTGTCACCGCATTTTTCTCCAGCTGTCGCCGCATTTTTCTCCAGCTGTCGCCGCATTTTTCTCCAGCTGTCGCCGCATTTTTCTCCGGTACTCTTAGCTGTCGGCGGACTTTGCGGCGGATTTTGTCACTGTCACTTAAGCAATTTTGCTTTTGTTTTGTCGCAGTTGCACTTTTCTGTTTATTTTAGTGCTGGGAAGTTTCCGGGTTTCTATTTGGTGTAACGACTGGAACAGATTTACTGCACCTAGCTGGTAACTTCACCAGTGCAACAAAACCATCATCAATGGATTGGGGATTTACACCAAACAATTTACCCCCGGGTGCTACAGGTGACGATATAAATAGCGTCTTGTCAGTTATAACTCCCGATTCTGTTAAATTGGTATACCTGTAAAAGCCACCAACCGTCGTTTAGGTTTTCCTAATTTTTTTTTAGCCCGTGACTTTAAATCTGCCCAGGTCTAGAGCAAGTTCAGGTAATGTGGAGTACCTATTTTTAATTTGACTATAATGTTTTGAAGCTTAATTCCATTAGAACTATCTCAGCTGGTATTCTACTACAGATATTGACGGATGGTAATTTTTAATGGAAATATGACCGTAACAAGTGATCTTCGGGTATTTTAAAAAATATCTCCAATTTGTTTCTGTAATTAAACTGGGTTGCGAAAGCTAAATCACAAGTGACAGATTTCGACATTTCATTCTCAATGTTATAGATTCATTCGTAACACAGAAATAGGATTTTATATGAAAACATTTACGTTTTCATTCGAATCGCCTATAGAGTCACTGTTCGCTTAGAAATAATGTAGAGAAGTCGAAGGCAATATTCTTCCTCATAGAATGCGAATGAAGGTGTTCTTTCTTATATCAGAAATAGACTATTAATGACTTCTAAATATGAAAATTGTTATGTCGT
This sequence comes from Gymnocheta viridis, assembly GCA_956483585.1. Taxonomy (NCBI): domain Eukaryota; kingdom Metazoa; phylum Arthropoda; class Insecta; order Diptera; family Tachinidae; genus Gymnocheta; species Gymnocheta viridis. The sequence goes on along the minus strand of OY101444.1, from coordinate 75,628,332 downwards.
TAATTGTAATTGCCTTCAATGGCATCTCTATGATAAAATAATGAGTTAAAACGGCAAATTAGATGTAGAGAAAAATATTGCTTTGACTTCAAAGTTTTTATTTTGGGTATATAACTTCTTTGGTACACATATATGGCATCACATAAGGGCATGTATTTTTACTTTCCTTTTTGATCAACTTTATTAGCTCAAAGCCACTTGTGCTTATTATTGCGCGACTAACTTTAACTAAATGCGTATTTAAATATGAAGTCATAAACTGGCCATAACACATTGAAATTGATAGTCAAAGTTTCAAATAAGTCTGCTTACGATTTTTTATCACAATTTTACCGATCGGTCCCACTGTTCCATATTATACAAATATTTTTTTTATTAAAAAACAAAACCTCAAATATTAGCAATTTTTTTTTTTTTTGCAAAATTAGTTGTTATGGTTTCTTCTCTAATGTGCCGATTTTTAAATTGTTGTTTTGCTAAAAATAAATTCTTATTCGTTTATAAACAAAAGTTTTTTTGTGAGCTTCTAATAAGGAATACTTGTTTAAACTTTAAACAAAAAAAACTATTCGTATGAATATTCATTGATTTGAAAATTGATTTAAATCATTCAAAAAATTGTTTAATTTAATTAGAGAGACCTTTAAAAACTTTAACCGCTTAATTTTATGGTTTTATTTAGTAGCTTGCTTTGTATATTTGTTTGTTTGTTTGTTTTTAATTAAAAACTTTTGTGTGATAAAATTATTATTGAAATTTTAACAATTAAAAAATTAAAATATATATATATATATATGTATATATTGATTTTAGATTTTTAATAGTTTCATCGAATATGCAAAGTTTTTTTAACTATTAATTATTTAATTATTTAAGTTTTTTCAATATTTTTTTGTTTCTAAGAAAATTGTTTGGCTAATTTTTTTCAAACGGTAGAAGTATAAAAAAGTTCCAAAACTGGAATTTTCAATTAAGCTTAAGTTTGCTACTTCAACTTTTTATGGAATTAAATAATTTTTTATGAAGACAGAATTTTATGAAGAAACTTGGAAAAGTTTTTAGTTAATTTTTAAAAAGTTTTATAACATTTGACAACTGGTATACGCAAAGAAAGGATATGTTTAGATATGTTTGGGACTACAGGCAAAATTTTCTTAATATAGAAAAATAATTTTGTTTTCTTGCAATCAAATGGGCGCCACTCACGTGATCACTCGTGATCATGCATGATCGCGATAAGCTTTTCTTTTCAATCAAGTGAGCGTGCATGAATGTGAGCATAAAAAAATTTACCGCGAGTATGCGCGCATGAGTAGATTTTTAACGTGATTGTTGCAAGATTTTTTTGCTTTATTGTAAATATTTTCATTTAATTTTTTTTTTAATTCTTTTATAGTTTTTTTTCGTGAGTATTTCGTGAGCCTGAATTTTCGTGATTATGACTGAAATGTTTTTTCCACTCACGTCAGCACGCAAGAACGTGAGCCAAAAATATAAGGTCGTGCATGAGTAAAACTTTTTTATTGTGAGCGTGAGTGAAAATTTACTCACGATCCCATCTCTAATATAAACCACATGTACTACATGCGTTTTGTGCAGTAGTCAGTGTTCCCAACTCAGTGTTTTTAGCACTGTTTTTAATGCTTTTTAAAATTCGATAATTTCGATTTTCACTCTTGCTTTGAAATGATACAAAATGTTTGCAAAAAACTACACAAAATGTTTGTAAATCAGAACCTGAATGCACTAATGAATATTTTCGTTTTAGTTACTCGTATTTGAATATTATTTGAACCTCAGAATTTTGTTGGTGTTACTAATCTTAGCGATGCATATTATTCATAACAATTTTAATAGAAAACTAAAGGAATTGGCCAAAAGAAATCATAAATTCCTGTTAGTTAGAATTATATTGTTCATGATTCCGAAAAACTTAATGTTAGATGTTTTTCGGTATGTGTTGATATGGTTTTTCGTTTTCAGGAACAGGTTTCTGAGATTTTTCAGAAGAAAATGTACCGACGAAATCCAATTTCATGTTCCTACGCGGGCTAAGCCACTGTTTGCTTCACAACAGCGTAATCCATATCCCAAGGTTGCAGTGACTGTTCCACTTTTTATAAGAAATAAGTTTGTTTTCAAATTAGGATCCTGTGACTTCCTTAAGACTCCGTAGATGTCTTAAAGTAATTGCTACCAGACATACGGCTGTTTTCCATTTCTCATATAAAATCAGTAAACTAAAAGAAAAAATTTAATTTCCTTTTTATTGCTTTTTGAAATTCAAAAGTTGACAACGCTGTTTTAGAACTGTATGCTGTAACTCTCATTTCGTTAATTTAAAAAAATCGTAGAGGAAGGGATTTCAGTTTTACCCATAGCCGAGCATTGGCATCAACAAGACTAAAACTTGCTGCTCTAGCACCTCCACATTTTGGTTGTATTTATTAATAATATTGATCCATATTATGATTACTCAATATTATATTATGTTTGTATTTAATTATAAATTATATAGCTACATACATATATGGAAAAATATTATTATTGATATCATATATCGTTGCTAGCAGAAAAAATTCACACGACAGCACGACACGAAAAATAAAAGACGTATAAATCGAACGAGTGAAAAACTTTAAATATCTCGAAGTTCTAATAAACGATCAATGGGACGCATCAAAGGGAATAAGATGTCGCATTGAGATGGAAAGAGATGCATTTTTTAAATACAGCAAGATATTAGTCTGACAACAAAGTCATGGTTTATCAAATGCTGCGCGTGTGTGGTCCGTGTTGACAATTAAAGCAACGGCTGAGAAAATATTAGAAGCAGAGTGGGAAAACAAACAAAACTTTTCGCAAACGTTTCCTATGAAAACACAAACTTTTAACATTTTTCAATCGTTTTATACATGAGCAAAACCAAAACGAATACCTTTTAAATGACAAAGAGCGCAAACAAAACTATTGGCTTTTCACTCATCTGCTTGCTTTAATATCCCGTTACAATCGTACAATTGAGAACAGAACAAATGCTCAAACGTATTTTTGTGAGTGTTTCATTTCGTTCGTCGTTGTATAATGAGCAAATCAAGCAGCAAACGTTAGCAAACATTTCTTTTTAATACTTTTCCATTTTGCTCCCATTTTTTCTTTTCTAGCTGCGTACGTTTGAATTAATTGTACATTTAGTGCTCACAAACAAAAACAGTACAAAACTAAATGGGACAAACGGTCTCATTGTTTTTGTTTTACTCATTGGAAAGAGCGAAACAAAACGAAAGCAAACGTTTCATTTTGTTTATTTTCCTACTCTGATTAGAAGCTTTCGAGTCGGGGATATATAGAGATATAATAAAGATAAAGATTAAAGACTGACCGCGTTTTAAAAACCGAAATATTGAAAAAATGAACCAGGTCCAACAACTAATTAAAACTGTCAAGAATATGAAAATCTCGTATTTTGTACATACTCGTATAATGAGGAACGATAAATAAAAATTTCTTCAAAAAATTCTCAGAGCCAAAAGTGAAGGAAGACGTGCGGAAGGCAGAAGAGAACTTTCCTGGTTGACAAATATTCTAGAATCTACAGGATATCGTGATGAACTAAATCTACTAAATGCTGCAAAAAATTGACAACTGATTAATTTCTGAATTATATAAAATAACAAAATTTAAAAACAAAAAATTAATTATTAAATATAAAAGTTTTGTAAAAATATTTGTATGTACAGTAGCGAGCAAAAGTGAGCACATGTTTAGAATAAAATAAAACAAAACCTCACATTTATTCTTTGTAGGTTTTTTGAAAAAAAAAAAGGTTAATAAAAAGTATCAAATACAAACAAAATGAAAGAAAGGCAACAATATAAAAAATCCGTATATGTATATAAAATTGTATGTGTATGATCGCATATATCTGAAAATCGGTTTTGCAAATAAAAGAAGAAGAATACTAAAAATGCATTCTTAAGCCGATAAAAAAATTATATTTTTCTCCCACGAGTATTATTTATTTTATCTTTAATGAATGATAAAATAACAGTTTTCGATGCTCAGGAAATGGATAAACTGCTTAAACGAAACACATCGTTCCTTTATTGCAACATAGTCATATCTCAAAAAACCTAATTTTTGAGTTAAGAATGCAGAAATATTCGTCGTATCGTTGTTTTCAACTTGTGTAATAAATTCATACAAATATCTTGTTTACTCACCTCTTGAGAGGAGAATACTTTTTTTTATTTTTCCATTCGTGTGTGTGTAAATTAAAAACTTTAAACTCGTTTTCTGACGAATCAGTTTTATTGAGATATGACTATGTTGCAATAAAGGAGCGATATGTCATATGTTTTATATTATTTATTAATGCCGTTTTCTTTTCTAAAAAATATGTAACGCTTCTTTTACTTTTTATCAAAAAAATTGCTATTAAAAGTTTTCTTAAGACAAAAATTGTGCATCTTAAGTGATGAATCAATAATTTCTAATAAACTCACTATTTGAAAAAATTATTATATTGCAAATTTTGAATAAAAAGGGCAAAAATGTTGCAATTTTTTTTAGAAAAGAAAACGCCATAAATTGCTTGACGTCATTTTTCAATTGAATTGAATTGAATTGAAAGTTTTTAAATATGGCTCAAATTCGTTAATTTAAACCAATATTTTTTCCTACATGTATGTAGTTTTTTGCTACGTATTTACATATACATACATAAATACATACACATGTACTTTGTATGTTAAATGTTTTAATTAATTTTTAAAATTTTATTTATTGTAAAATTTGATTGTCGAACTAAAACATAAATTTACTATTTCATTTCTTGATTTTGGTTTGATTTTCTTTTTATTTTTGTGGATCTTCAGGTTATTTACCTGTTTGTTTATATCTTTTTAATGTTCAATCGTTCTTGTTTATATTAAAATAATGAATAAATTTTCTAAACAGAAAAGAAAAATTAGCGCCCAACGTGGAATAACGTAAAAATGTTGCTGTTAAATAAACACACTGCCGTGTGCAACCCGCGTTCTAATTTTGATGAGTCTTTTTTTGAACTGATAGAAACGAATCTAATATTTTTCAATTGCTCTTTTTATTTTTAAGCGATTTATTTATATAAATATCGTGGAATTTCCTTTAAATATGATATATGTCGATTGATTTATCGATAAGAATTCTAGCAAAACAGAACTGCAGAAAAAGTATTTTGTTTTTTATTTTAATTTTAACTAAAACCAAATTAAATTGAGAGACAATTCAATACTCCCTTATAAAGTTTTGAAAGCAGGGCGGTGTAAGTTGCTTGCAGCAAATTTTTTTAACAAGTCATATAATATATTACGATTAAAATGAAATTTTAGTGCAATAGCTGACTGTAACGCTGAATTTAAAAATCTCGCATTCGAGGGCAGCTTGATAATTCGGTGACTTTTTGTAATTCCAAAATACCAGCTTTAAATCCAACACAAGTTTTTCTAATTGTTTTTTATTACTAGACTACTGTCGAATTTTTACCGATACAAATTTACGATTTTGTTTTGTTCGTTGGGAGCGTATAAATTTACAAACATTCTCTTATTTTGAGCACTTAAAAAAGGAGTTCTTTATAAGCGAAAATTTGCTAAACCAAAGTTTTAATTTTTTATTAATTAGCTCAATCGATTTTTACACCCTTACTGGCTAAATATGAATAACAAATACAGAACTATATATAAAAATAATTGGTTCAACAATTTAGATATAAAGTAAGATTTCTCTTCAGTACGTCGTTACTCTCAGATAAGTCCATAATGTGGTAAGCATTTATTGAAGTTAACACATGCGCGAGGAAAAGAATCATTATTAGCGAATACAGAACGGTTATATTTCAATGCCAAGAGTTCAAAATTGCGGGTAGGTCTTACAGGAACATTGAAGTTTAGTTGACTAAGTAGGAAGTCTGAATCAACATCCAGACCCAGAACAAATAAAGCACTCAGCATCAATCGTCGACTTTTTAGAGTTGGCAATTTTAGACTTGCTCTGGTCTGCTATGATACGACGGCAAGACATAAGAATTCCAACCAAAACCACGAAGACAGAAAATTAAAAATTGTTTTTGTACCGATTCAATACTATAATACTATTAATATGAATAGAATAATAAGGATCCCAAACAAAAATTGGTCGAACAAAAGAAGTATATACAAGTTTTGTAATATTAAGATCTAGAAATTCTCTTGAGCAGCGTTTCATGAATCCAAGTACCCCATAGGCTTCATTTACCATTATAGAGATGTGATCACGAAAGTTAAGATTATGATCCAACAGTTTGCCAAGATCCAATATGATTTGAATTTTATTTAAAATAGCAGTATCAATATAATAAGAAGTCACGATCGGTTTGTGTTTGGAAAATGACATGTGCTTGCATTTCAAGATATTTAACTCCAATAAATTAAATCTGCACCATTGATGAAAATTCCGAAAGTCGGCACTTCATAAAGTATGTCGATTAATATCGTTAAAAGAGTTAAACATTTTAACATGTTCGGCGTACATCAGTACTTTAGAATGCAAAACAACTGTAGGAAGATCATTGATGAATAAAGTGAACCAAATTGAATCCATATTGAAGTGACGACTGCCTTGAGGGACATCAGAATGTACTTGAATGATTTCTTATATAACAATCCCAAATATGACCTGTTGAGTTCTTTGTGATAGATAAGAGTTTAACCATTTTAAAGCAGAGTGACTAAAGCCCTTAAGTGATAATTTTTACAATAAAAGACTGTGCTTAACTTTATCGAATGTCTTACTAAAATCGGTGTATATCACATCAGTTTGCATTTTATTTGAAAAATCTTCATTGACAATAGTGGTGAGTTCCAAAACATTAGTTGTAGTTGAGCGTGAGTTACGAAAACCATGTTGACATGGAGATAGAAGGGAAGAAATTTGATGATAAAGGTAATCGGAGAGAATTTTTTCAAGCTCTTTTGGAATTGCATTAATTTTAGCGATACCTCTGTAATTAGATACATCAGTTTTACTGCCGTATTTGAATAAAGGAATTATATACGATTTTTTTCCACACTGATGGCAATATAATTTTTTATATAATGCAGTAAAAGGCGCAGCCAGAGATGCTGCGTAGTTTCTAAGGATACAGCTTGGAATGCAATCGGGTCCTGGGCTAAACGAGTTTTTCAGCGACTTCAAGTTCGAAAGTACAGTTTCAATATTTAAAAGCGGAAAGTAAATCCCACAAGAATGAGTTGTAGCATAAGGATAAGTTGTCATGGTATCATAAAACTTGGTAGAATAAGTTGTTGAAAAGAAGTCTACAAATATTTGGAATGAATTTCCGTCATCCCACGTCAAATTTGGTTGATAAACAGACCGGTTTCGGCTATGTGCCATCTTCAGTGTTCTCTCAGTAACTGAGTTAGCCGAAACCGGTCTGTTTATCAACCAAATTTGACGTGGGATGACGGAAATTCATTCCAAATTGCATCAAACCTCGTCGGAAGAAAAACACAACACTACAAATATATTGCTTATTGAAACATCAATTAATTTGCATAAAACATTAAGGCAAAGCTGTTGAGAATCCAATTTAATTTTGCCTGCCAATGAGCGCACTTATATTTTACATGACCTTTTTCCCAATTTTTGATCTATGATCTTATTTAGCTAATTTTATTCCCGGTATACATATCGATGGTCATATGCTGACAACTCGTAACTAATTGTTATTACTTTTCAAATTAAAAAATTACATTAGAATTTCGCTTAAAACTTTGTTAGGCAGCAAATTAAAGAAAACGGAATTTATCTCGGTTATTTATTTTGATGTTAGGAGAATTATGTACGTGCTGTCAACATATGACCATCGATGTGTGTGGTTTATTTTAAATGTCTGTAGTATGCATTTTCTATGTACTATAGAATTGCACATACATACCTTAAGTGGTTAAAGTAACAACACATTTATTCATCGTATTAAATTATGAGACACCCACCCATATTATGGAGTAGTTTTAATATATATTTTTTTTAATGTTGTATTCTTCTGTTCTTCTGTTGAGTTGTTATCAGCGATAAATTTGTAATTTTTCTAATTTCCTGTAATTGATACTAACCCGACAACGTATGCATATATCGCTCGCTCATTTAATGCAAGATAGTCATATCGCAAAAAAAACTCGTTCCTCAGAAAACGAGTTTAAAGTTTTTCATTTACTTACACTTCAATGGAAAAATAAAAAAAAATAATAATATATTGCACAAAATGAAATCCGATGAATAATTCTGCATTTTTAACTCAAAAATCATGTTTTTTTGAGATATGACTATGTTGCATTAAAGGAGCGATATGTACTTTTTATGTTCATTCATACATGCATATTATAAATGCAGGCTGGAATTAAGGTCACTATTAGGTGTTTAAGATAATTTATGACCAGTTACTTTTTCTGGCATTTTGTTGAGATTTATTTTCTTTTTTATTAGGTATTAAGGCAATATTTATTTTATATTTATTAAAAATACGCATACTGTTACATAAATTTTTCGTTTTTAATTTTAAATTTTAAGGATTAAAAAGTATTCCAATTTTTTTACTTTTTTATTTCTTATTAGCTGCCTGACCCACGATGTCGAACGATATCGTTCTTTTTTGTAAAATCACATTTAAAACAAAAACAAAATTTTAGAAATTGTTTTTGTTTTAAATGTAATTTCACAAAAGAACGATATCGTTCGACATCGTGGGCCGGGCAGTAAATAACTTCTTGAAGCTTAAGTTCAACAATAAAAATATAAATTATTTATTTTATCCAATATTTCGCTTTCTCAATTTGAAATAAGTTTTTATATTGATATTAATTTTTGGCATGAGTTCAAATCTGAGTTTACCCATTTCTTCTTAATTTTTAAGAAGTTGTTTTTGGATAAATTCATTATTTTATTAAGAGAGTACTTTGTTTTGAAACAATTTATTCATCAGACTACCAGAACGGATCAGAAGCTTTTCATTGATAATATTGGATAATATAAATAATTTATATTTATATTGTTGACCTTAAGCTTGAAGAAGTTAATTAATAATTTTAAGAATTTCTAAAATACAGATTATTTTTATGTTTTCTACTCAATAATAATTTACACAGAACGGAACAGAACGGACGGTCACCTTTACTATGTATATCTCTATAACGTCCACGAGAAGCTTCATCAAAATCGTTTAGAAACAGCAGATTTATTTAAAATTTTTCTAATTGTCTTTATTTTTTTAATTTCGCACTGCGCGTCAAACTACAAAATGGTTGAAAGGACCATAAACCAGCATAAAATCCCGAATTGCAAAGTTTTCTCAATTTTGCGGAAACAACGCATATTTTGTAGAGCGTAGTCGTGCAATTAGACACTTCGTTATCTTTATTGCGTGGTTTGTTTGTTGAAAGGTGAGCACGTATCAAACAAAGACGCAAATTTATTTAAGAAGTGATTTTTTATAGTGAATGGAATGTTTTACTGCACCCGCCGTATTCGCCTAAGCCAAAAACATCAATGAGCTTTTATTCGATCAAAACAAAACTTAAATGGTTGATTGACTTCTTTCCATTTTGGTCCAGAATTTTTAATAACACCCAATAATATCTTACATTTTAGCTGCTTTTAAATATGAATCAACCAACGGTTACAGTTGAACAATTGCTTTAACTAGTTTTTATAATATTTATCCGTAAATATTTTTGCGGTTGTCTATTACGACTAATCATCTGATAGATATCAAGTGTAATTGAAGACTCAGACGTGGCTGTTTACAAAACAAATACGAAAATAATAAAGAGGTGTTAGAAATGGAAAATAGGTGAAAATGTGGTTAAGTGCTGTTACAGTTACTTATGCATACGAGTACTTGTATGAAAAACCCAGAGAAATTATTTGCGTTTTATTTAATGATTAAAATCAATGGCTTTTAGAGTGATCGACCAGGATTGAACCAGTTTTCCCTTTTTTTACTGTCTGTCCCACGATGTCGAACGATATCGTTCTTTTGTGAAATTATATTTAAAACAAAAACAATTTCTAAAATTTTGTTTTGTTTTAAATGTAATTTCACAAAAGAACGATATTATTCGACATCGTGGGCCGGACAATTAATGTGGATTTTTCGCATATTCCAGGTTTTCCTTAATAGAAAACCTGATTAGTTGAAAATTTTTTGGTTTGCAGATTTTGTCAATAAAATAGTTTACTGAAACATTTCTCTCAATCGTGGCTGCCCATAATCAGTGTCGTCATATCGGGAGGTTTATCTTTTTTGAGATGTGAAAACATTTTTTTTTTTTTCTTGAAAACGTTTTTTTCACTTTTGTAAAAAGGGTTTTTTGTCGCAAAAGAATTTTTTATGCGAATTAAAAGAATTAAAAAAAACTGTGACAACGCAGCCCACAATTGGCAAAATAGCAGTTAACGATTTCGTCTTTCAAATTAACGACCTTTTTTTAATAATAAAAGGACTCCAACTTAAAGCATTTCGTGCGAACTGCTGTCAAAAGTCCATATAAAAAAATTCATGCAAAATAATATTGGCGAAATTGTAATCTGTTAATTTTGTGAAAACATACATAATGTTTCTGGCAACATATTTTCCAACTGCAAAACAATAAGTGCGTTCGAGTAACCAAAAGTTTTTAAATTTTTTTTACTAAATTGCGTTCGTTTACCCAAAATACAGTAAATGAGAACAGAAATTAAAAGCGTAAAGTGACAGTTCATGCTGCAGAAATTTATTGTAGTAAAATTTTGCAAAACCAAAAAACTCATGATTCAAAAGGTAAACAAACTAAATTAAGAAAACAAGAAGTATACAATTTATGAAAAAACTATTTACAAAAAGAAAGATTGAAATAGAAAAAATAATAAAAAATAAAAAGTAACCAAGTATACGGTATCAATAATAAATATCAAAAATAAATAATCATATAGTTTTTAATAAACTTAATCAGACACAAATTGGCAAAATCAAATAAAATAAAAATAAACATATGGAAAAGATCGCAGAAAATAATATGTTTATATTTCCTAATAAATATGGCATCGAGTACCAACAAGAAAAAAAAATTAGTAGTCAAAAGTGTAAATATATTTCAACACTACATTTATTTGCAGTCAAACGTTTCCTTAATCTTACTAATTTTTTATAATTTTTTTAGTTCGCGTACTTTTTTGGGCGACAGCTTTTTTGATAGTAAATTTTTCAGTTTACTCAGTAATTACTCATTTACTGTAAAAGTACTCGAACGCACCTAATATAAGCATCGATTATTTCGTACGGAATTGTAAACAACAGCTGATCAGGTTTTACGTGGCATTAAAGTAAGGGCTTTTTACAGAACGTGTGTCATCAAAGAGCTCCTCCGCACCAAACAAACGTATAGAAATATACTCCCTTGGTAAACTTCACTTGTGTAGAATAGTTTTTGACATATCGTGAGTTCCAAAACGTCAAAACACATTGCAGTGATGCGGTTTTGCTACTGTTTCGAAACAAAGTAACCAACTGTGTTGTTTAATTGGAAAAAAAGCAGTAAAAAAATAGTGAAAGACAATTTGCTTTAGTTTGCGTATCGACAACTTTTATTATACATTTAGGGATGTGTGAGATTGTCAATGTTTGCATAGTTGCGTTAAAGAATGCATGACTTTGTTCAGTTGCATTGCAAATGACCTTTAGGAACTCACCTATACCTTATAAGTTATTCTATCGTCATTTTATAACTCGAAAACCACTCAACCGCTTTACAAACTAATAAATGCGTTGGAAAGGTCTACTTACAAAAACGTAAATGTATATTATTGTATAGAAATATCTAAAACTTAGTTTTCACTTTTCTCTAATTTTACTTTTTCTTTTTTATTTTAGTTAAGCACGACAGTTCAGGCATTTGCCTCTCAACATTTTGAGTGTTTGTATGAAACCCGGACTTATGTGAATTTTGAAAAATGTAAAATAATAGATCACTCTCTCATTTTAACAAGATTTGAAATGAATTATTCGTATTTTGAGTTAAAAATATTTTTAAAAGTATTTTTTCCGGCTCCCAATCTCATACTCTTATGAGCGTAAAAATGATTTTTACACAAGTTTGAAAACTTTTGAGTCAACTTGAAGAATTGCTGGTACCTGTTTAAATATGCCGTGAGCGATACTTATAAAATTTGAGCGGAGAATAATTATAACTTTGTTGAACCGACCATTCGATTTAACATGTTTGTATCGACCAGAGATTGAAAATAAAAGTTGTCTTATAAAGGCTGTACACTTCACTTTATTCAAAAACAAATGAAACGGGCGTTTTGAAATCGCTCGCGTTGAACTCTCTCTCTCTCTCTCTCCTAATTATAAATATTAACAGCCATGTGCATAAAAACTTACAGTAGATTTATAAACCGCTTTTAAGCAAAATTCAATAAAGTTAAATTCTTAAATGATTAATAGGCTTTTAAAGGTTTAATAAAGCATCTATAAAATCTGAAATTTTATAGCTGGTTTCACCCTTCTTTAAATCAGAAATAAAAGGAGACTTTGGCATTTTGTTAAAACATATATTTACATTTTCTAAAAACATTTTTCGGGAATATTATTGAAAAAGTGAATTAATTAATATTATGGATTCCATAAACACAATTCGCCTAATAGGAAAGTACTATTAATGAAAAAAAAAAAAGAAAATTGACTAACAAATTTATTTGAATTCATAAACACTTTAGCTCAGATATCAAATTATCGGCAACCAAAAGCATACTAGGAAAGCGCACATGTAGAATACATCACAGTTGAGCAATTTAAAGTTAAATATAAAATTTGTGGATTTAGTAAAGGAAAAAACCGCATTGAATAGCAGTGGAATCAATCAGAAAGTTTTAAAATTTTATATGTGTTCGATATTGGAGTTAACTTTGCATAAATGCAAAAAAATACCACAACTTTTGAGGAAAGTATTCGTGATTCCGATCAACTTAAAGCAGAATATTTGATATGTAAAACAATATTAAAGAAATATATAAATTTCTTCTGGAACTTATGCGAAGTTGCACTTAATAAAAATTTTTGAAAATTTTTGATTTGATTTTAGTTCTGCTTCATTTTCGATAAAAATCGTTAACCCAAGTTCAAGCAAAAAAAAAAAAAAAAGCAAAAATAATAAAGATAACTTATGTGGCTTCAATAATTGTGACTACCTTCCGGCGCTAGGTTAAGATTTGTTAACACACAAAGCTAGCGAAGCAGGTTAGGTTAAGTTCCATTGGCAGCCGTGATCAAGCACAGCTCACGTGGGTCCATTAATTAGTTCCCGTTGTGCTACCATGTTGCCCCGTCTCCCAAGGATCTTATGTTATCTGGCTGCTGATATTCTCACGCAGCCATCCGGTTGATTCAGTAAAGGAGTGGATCCTGTTTAAATCAATATTAAAGAGACAAGTTTTGTCCCCAAGGGTTCTTTGACCGAATAGTTTAAGTCTTAGATCATCGAATGCCGAACAATCACAGAGAAGATGTTTCGTCGTCTCTTCCTTGTCGTCACGGCTTCTACATAGGCCATTGTGGGTGCCCTAAGCTTTTGGGCATGGCGTCATTAGGCCAGTGGCCAGTGATGACCACGATTAGGTTTCTGAGATGATGTCTACCTAGCGAAGCAAGTATTGTTATTATCGCTCCTAAAAGTATACCTCAAAAATGCTAATAGTCGCATGCCTAATAGTTAATTTAGACTTATTGCACATTTATGAATACTCTTTCTTATTATTGGATTACAAAACAAAGTGTTTAATAACTAAACTAAATTTAAAACTTAAAATAAGTAATTTTTATGAATAAGGCCGTAAATATCTTTTTAAAATCACTCATGTATCGTTTTTATTTTCAGGATTCTGGTCACGACATTACTAATCGCGTCTTCCAGGGCTGTGGTCGTCCTTCCTTAGGCCGTTCAAAACGCAGTATTAGTCCAAAAATCGTTGCAACAGTCCAATATAAACAAGAATCTAAAATTCTTAAAAAACGTTCTGGCAGTACGGATATCTTAAACATTGAAACTGATATTTTAGATATTGATGCTGCCTTAGATGAGGCCATAGTATTGCGTGAACGACGAGCTGCTGATCCGGGTACCCGTGATAGTAGTGAAAGTGATAACAAAGGTGGCAGCAATGGTGGTGGTGGTGGCAATAATAACAAACGTAATAATAAACGTAAACAACAAAATCGTAAAAATGATGACAATGATTACAATGGTCGTGATCCGGCTTTAGATAAACTAGTCAAGGACATTAAACAAAGAGTTAAAGAATATAAGAAATTCTGGTCAAACTTGCCCCATCAAATATGCAGCAATGACGATATATCAACATCGACAGATGCCGATGGTATGTGCTGGAATGGTCATACTATTGATAGGTAACTATTGGAATTGTTTTTATCGAGACTACTGATATATTTAATGGTTTTTAATAGGTACATGCATTCAGTGACTACCGAACATGGTTCCAATCCTGAATTTCCTGGAAATCCAGCTACAACCAAACAAACTAGCCAAGTTGCCACACAAATTCATTATTTGAAAAATGCCGTTACCCACTTGCGTAACGCCTACAATGGCCAAGATGTTAATTGGAGTGATCAAGGTGAGTTTGTTGGAAAATTTAATATCTATCAGGCGCTTAAGTTTATATACACCTTTTTCCTTTAATCCAACCGAGTTAATACGTTTTTGCGGTCTTACCAAGGTTGGCGGTAGTACTCGTAAAACTGATTTCCGAAAGTAACTTAAAAATATAGGGTCTTCCAATAAGAGGTAAAAATAAAAAAAATGTAAAAATTGTATATTTTACTCGAAATCATGTTTATTTAATTGTAAAGAGCAGGACAGACATGCCATTAATAATGGAAAATAATTTCAGCCAAATGGCCACTACGACTTCGCTTGCCGAACTATATTATTTTCATGAAATTTTTCAACAACAATTCCTACAATTGCAGCCTGTCTTTGAGGTCTTGAATCGATTGTGGGTCACTGGCATAGGCCTGATCTTTCACGTAGCTTTGTAAGAAAAAAATCTAAAGGTGTTAAATCACAAGACCTCATTTGCCAATTGTGATCGCCTCTTCTAGAAATCATACGGCCCGGAAACTTTTCACTCAAAGGAGCTTGTGTGGCATGTAGCGCCATCTTGTCGTCCACATGAATATCTTCCGATTTCGGGCATACTAAATCATTGATAATCGTTCGATAACGCAATCCATTCATCGTTAATAACACTTTCTCCCTCCTTATGTCCGAAAAAGAAGGGTCCGATGACCCTGCCAGACGAAAAACCGCATCAGGCAGTTACACGTTGAAACTTTTCAACAATAATTTCTGTGTTTTCCGACCCTCAAATGCCGCAATTCTTTTTTTTTAACGCAGCCTCCGAGTTGGAAATTGGCCTCTTCTCAAAATGATTTTTCGACGAAGTCCTGGGTCAGTGAGATGCATTGCACTTAACTTTAAAACCCTTAAGGCTTTATTAGTTTTTACTTTTCGTTGCCGTTCTTTTCTGTAGGAAATATTTTTGAATTACTTGTTCTGTAAAAAGAATCAGCTGTTTTGAAAAACAAAAGAAAAATATTGGAATTGTTACCAAAAATTTTTTGTAAAGTTTTTTTTAATAAACAAAAAGAAACAAATTAAGAAATAAAAAATGAGTATTTTGTTTGATTCTGACTCTAAACTTTTGGATGTGAGCGATATAGTTGCTTTACTGAATTCTTTAAAAATTTGTACTGCTTCCACAAACAATTTGTCAGTCAATCACCAATTGCTTTTTGTTTTTCCGCCCTTTTATTGCTTCAGAAACCGGGTATAATTTGCTTAGATGTGTTGATGTGGTCAGCAATAACGACCCTTGACATTCTAATTGTTCTACTTCTGTATCCAAAAAACTTGTATTTAGTATTGGCGACACAGGTGTCAAGGTTTGAACTAATTTGAAACTGTTGTCGTTGGATGTGCATTCATTTTCTTCAACAATATTTGCCGTAGAACGCACACTAAAAGATAAAAAGATTTGAATGTATTTCATGTTTGTAAATATGAACTTTTGTACATATAAATGGAATCAAATTAATTAAATAAAAACTTACGGACGCGGAGTTATATGATGTGTCAAAAACTCTAACTGGATCATCAAATGCCAACGATGTCTAAAGTTTGGCGACTACCACCGACTATCAACTAAAATAATTGGCTTTTCATCTTCCATTGTTTTTTATTTTAAAAAATATATAAATCTTTACAAAATCTTGAATTAAAAAAACAAAATTTTCTGACTTTTAACAAAAAAATTAAAAAAATTTACACCACATCAAACTGTCACTTAACGTTCTATTCTATTTTCTACAGAATAGTCCGCAACAGAACAGAATGAAAAAGTAACAACAAACCAGACACACAGATTTTCAATTGAACAGAAACAAAACAGCTGATTCGTAACAGAACAGAACGTACAAACTAATTATGCCTTTAGACCAAACTTTTTACGTAAAATACGTTGTAATGTCGTTTGCGGAATGTCCAATTTCAAAGATCGACGAGAACCCAACAGCGGGACAACTTTAAACTCGTTTTATGAACGAGATATAACCATGTTGCAAGAAACACAGATACACATTGGTATGGATTTTTCAGTGGCGCCATCATTTGCGCTAAAGAGCCATGATTACGGACTTTTTTTTGGCCTGAATGGAAGATATAAACTTCGATAATTAGAATGGTGTACCATGCCACACATCATAATCATAAAATAATCGATTTTTTGCACACGAAGTTCGGTAATCGTGCTATCAGCCGTCTTGGGGCTGTCAAGTGGCCGCCTTGGAGCTGCTATTTGGTACCTTTAGGCGTTTTTTTAGAGTTGTCGTTAAAGACCGATGGTACGCGAATAATCCAAAAACTATCCACATCCTTAAGCCCAATATCGTCCGAGCCGTTCGTGATGGTGCTGTTGGTTGAAGTAGCTAACGCGTTGGCTAGAAAGAACGTGGGTTCCATCCCCGTTTCAGGCAAGCTATAACATCCAGCATTTTTCAGATTTGCACTGTTGTTGTTGTTGGATTGTTTAAGTGACGAAGGCATAGAGCTCACTGGACATGTTTAATTTTTTACAATGCTGAATTCCACTGGTTCTTATGCCAGATCATCAGTAGAACTGCAACCTGTTTTTTTATATTATATTCTTCATTCAAATGTTACCTGCCCTAAACTACAACTTCCCCTGCACAAATTTTTTAGGTTAATATATATTTTCCTTTTTAACAACTTATACAACTCCTTACATAACCTTAGCTATGGTTCATTGAACATATTTAAAAAAAATTTTACCTCAAGTTATTTTTAAGAAACGCCATTTAAACAAGTTTTTCAATAAATTTATTTCTTTTATTGTAGAAGAACCTTATTACGGCAGTGGCTCCGGTTCTGGTGGCGGTGTTGATGACGAAGATGACGATGAAGGCTCCGGTTTGGGTAGTCCCTTTACACCTAGTCACAAACCAGATCATACCGATCGTCCTTCCGCCAATGTCAACAATGTCGACGATGAAGATGAGGAAATTGTGGAGGAGCGAACCAATTTGGGTGGTAATGTGGGTGGAGGCATACAAACACATACCACAAGGCCTCTTAGTCCACATGAAACTAATGTCTGGGATGAAGACGATAGTGAGCATCATGATCATAATGGCATTGATGAGGACGAAGAAGATTTGAAACCTAGTGGGTCGGCGACAACAGAGAAAATGTCACTACGTCGTGCTTTATTTATGTATTTAATGCCATTGTATATGGCCTGGTTTGGTGGCATTATTGTCGATATGCTGTGATTTGTTATTTAGGTTTTTATTTGTTTTATATTTTTTTTTATAAAGAAAAATTTTTATTTAACTTAAAAAAAAAGAAACTGAAAAGTATATGAAAAAGAATTTGTATAGGAAAAACAAATATGTAATGAAATTTGGAAACAAAAATTATAAGTGATATATAGCAAAAGAAATGTTCATGTATATTGCAAATTCAAAATGTGAACAATATTAGAAATAATTCTCGAAACTTTTCTTTTTGAAAACTAAAACAAGAACTTGACAATTTTAGTAACTATTAAATAATTTTAAAATTTAAAAAAGTGAAATCCTTTTTAGGAAAAAAAGATGTTTGAAGAAAACTTTATTTAAAATGTACTATATGTTCATATATGTATTTAAAAAGAAGTTTGGCCTAAATAGATTTGTCTATTTTTTTTAGAAGGTTAAAATTTTTTTATTACTTTTCAAATTTTTTTTATATATAGAAATTCTGATAACCCGAACAAATGTTTTTTTTTAATTTCAAAAAACACTCTAAACACTCTATATACGTAAACATAATTACGAGTCTAATAACTCCCTAAATCCCTAATTTTTTATACGCCCCCCCCCCCCCCCTCCTTAAATTTAAGCTTTAAAATTATAGTAACAAAGAAATTAAGTTTTAACTTCATATAGTGTCTAAAATAATAATTAATACTTACATATTTATATTATTGTTAGTGCATAACAAAACCTTTTATTGTAAATTATGATAACTTTTGAAGAAAAAAAAAACTTATTTAAAGGGTTCATGGTTCAATTCAAACGATGTTTTTTTTTAATTATTTTTATTAATTAGAGATATTTACACATTCAATCAGGCATATCATAAAAAATGTATTCAAAACTAATTAGGGACTAATTTTCTAAAACACGACGCAGCGCCACACTTTATAAGAAAAATTAAAACCAATTAAAAAAAATATATTTTTTTTAAAGTATACAATCAATACTAAAATCTATATGATTCGCTTTGATTTTTATAAACGATAGAATTTGTGTAAAAAACAAAAATAAATAATGGAAACTTTTTTCTTTTTGGTTGGTCATGTTAATTTGGGCGCTGTTTTGCATTTCAGAAAATTAAGTTCTTACCTCTCGTCTTGACTGGCAATACGTCAATAACGCCGGCAGAATAACGGAAGAATATTACTTATTGCTTTGATTATTTCTTTGCTACTGGTAATCGTATTTATGTTAACACACAATTTACAAAATTTCAAACAGAAAGGTTCGATAATAAAGAAGAAACTAAAAGACTTTTCATCTGAAAAACTCATCCTGGAATAAGAAATTTTGCATTTTTATGTATTCTATAAAATATTTTCTTTTTAACTTACCTTTTTAATATCTTATAAATAAATAATAATTTATTTAATTTTTTTTGCAAAAAATTTCTTTTTTTTTTGTTTTATGGCGCGTCTTTTTTTTCGTTTATTTGGAAATGTCAAACAATTTATGACGTTTTATGTTCGCAATAAAAACTGTTGACAAATAATGCCGCAATTATTGCCAAGTACGAAATAGATGTGTCTTCACTGGACATAATATAATTTTGACATTTGCTGCAATATATTTCAATGAATTTATTGCCAGTCAAGACGGTAGGTTAAGACAAATAAGCAGAAATCAGGCTGTTTTAAAGAAAATTTCCAAAATTATTAAACATGGTAAAAAATAAATAAAAATTAGTTTGTTTTTTATATTTAAATCCAATTGCAAACTAATAAATTTGTATAAAATAAGTTTCTAAAATAAATTTTGTTAAACAAATTGAACTTCGAATCCTTTAACTGTATGAGCGTGAATGTAAACAATTATTTGTACTGTATGAAAGTAGTTTTTGAGTTGAATGTATGATAAAAAGAAATAAATATAGACTTAAAACTACATATATACAAATTTGAAAAAAAAAACCAATTGCAGAAGAATACAACTAGAAAAGAGGTGATTAATTCTAAACGGCTAGACCAATTTTCTTCAAACATTGCTAAGAACATAAATTCTTCACATTTAAACAGTAAATGACTCCTCACTTAAATCTTAATCGGATTTATAACTATTTCGTGATACAATATATCAATCTAAGTATTTAGATTCCTCGCTTACGGTGTCATACTGACGTCATTATTACGAGTATCTAAGTACATACTTGGTTACATTTAGGCTGGTACTGACTTTTGTCTGGATATCACGTTCGCATAAGAAATTCAGGGCGTGAAATTTCTTAAGCAACTTTTCATTTGCTTTTACTTATTTCAAAAGAAAAGTACACAGAGTTTTTGACATATATTGTTTATTGCAGGTATGTTAAAACAACAAGTGGATACTTTTTTTCGTAAGCTGGTGCAAAAATTTATTGGTCATGGAATTTTTAACATTTCGTTTTTTTTTAAGTTAATTTGCACATTTTATTTTATGAAATTAAATAAATTTTGTGTGAATGCAACCACAATTCTCTCCACATGTCTGCATGATTATTTTTCCGTGCAGAAATGCAAATTTTCAAACATGAAATTCAGGCCGATGTCACAGTACCAATCTTAAGAATGCAGTTGTTTTTCGCATCGATCGTCATATTGTGTAAGAAATATCCTGTTTACTGACCTCATGAGCGGCAAATATATTTTCCATTGAGGTGTGAGTATGACATTGTTTGATAAAATTAAAAATAGCAATAAGTCACATTTTACCTTTTTAAAATCAATACATAAACTCGAAAGATTAAAGAAATGCATTTAAAAATCAAGTGAAATTAATGACCAAGCACTTGATGACAATCATTTTGTATAATTAATTACAATAATTAAAATTTTCTAATGCTTTATGTTGAACAAACATCACTCCATAAAATCATTTAAAATTAATTATAAGGCAAAAAATGTGCAATTTATTGAAAAAAAAATAACAAATATTCATAAATCTAACATTTCAAAGCAGTCGAAAAGTATACTTTAAAATTCAATTTGAGAAAAAAATTGTAAATTATTTATATTTATATAATAACGTGTGAATGTTGTATGATAAAAAACAGCTAAAAAAATTATAAAATTTTAAAACAAAAAGTCCGTTTTTCTTCCAATTTTTATTTAAAGTACTTTTTCTCATAAGTAGATTTATAATTTAAAATATAAATTTAATATTTTAGTTGACTGACTTTCTTTTAGAATCTTGTCTCTTTGTAATTTATTTGTTTCTTCCATTTTTTATATTTGCATTATTCGAATTATATTCATACATATGTATTTCATTATATTTAAGTACATACTATATATACATCTATAAAAACTGTAAGTAAAAACTATTCATTTATTATTTTATATAACATAACAAATAATATAATTTAAAATGAATGATGTTGTATGAAGTATGTGATTATAAACAAAAATTATTTAATAAAAACTGAAATATTATTTAAAAAAAAACAAAGGTGTAAGCAAAACTGTTGGATCTCTAAAAAGCAAAAAACGCCCACTTTTGACCTTGTTTTCTTAATCGCATAACTCCGTTAGTTTCTAAGGTTTTGTAATGAAATTTCGCAGGGCTAAAGACAAGGAAATAGTGAACTAGCATTATGCCACGCCTGATATTTTAGAAAATATTAAGCGTTTAACGAGATAAATGCAAAAAAACATTAAAATGGCAAAATTCCAAAAATTTTGTGTTTGTGTATGTGTCTTAAGTCTTTTAATCAACTTACTTTGGGTTTGTTGTATGCGAGCTACGAAAGACTTAAGACAGGAACTCGAAAAAAATGGATTTTCGGGAAATCTTGGTCGTATCAAAATTTAATGGTCATTTTCGGATTCAGCGGTCGAAAAACTCAGTTATAGTGTCTCCGGCCAAATCCGCCCACTATTTAAGGTGATAAATACAAAAAACATTAAAATGGCAAAATTCCAAAAATTTTGTGTTTGTGTATGTGTCTTAAGTCTTTTAAGCACCTTACTTTGGGTTTGTTGTATGCGAGCTACGAAAGACTTAAGACAGGAACTCGAAAAAATGGATTTTCGGGAAATCTTGGTCGTATCAAAATTTAATGGTCATTTTCGGATTCAGCGGTCGAAAAACTCAGTTATAGTGTCTCCGGCCAAATCCGCCCACTATTTAAGGTGATAAATACAAAAAACATTAAAATGGCAAAATTCCAAAAATTTTGTGTTTGTGTATGTGTCTTAAGTCTTTTAAGCACCTTACTTTGGGTTTGTTGTATGCGAGCTACGAAAGACTTAAGACAGGAACTCGAAAAAAATGGATTTTCGGGAAATCTTGGTCGTATCAAAATTTAATGGTCATTTTCGGATTCAGCGGTCGAAAAACTCAGTTATAGTGTCTCCGGCCAAATCCGCCCACTATTTAAGGTGATAAATACAAAAAACATTAAAATGGCAAAATTCCAAAAATTTTGTGTTTGTGTATGTGTCTTAAGTCTTTTAAGCACCTTACTTTGGGTTTGTTGTATGCGAGCTACGAAAGACTTAAGACAGGAACTCGAAAAAAATGGATTTTCGGGAAATCTTGGTCGTATCAAAATTTAATGGTCATTTTCGGATTCAGCGGTCGAAAAACTCAGTTATAGTGTCTCCGGCCAAATCCGCCCACTATTTAAGGTGATAAATACAAAAAACATTAAAATGGCAAAATTCCAAAAATTTTGTGTTTGTGTATGTGTCTTAAGTCTTTTAAGCACCTTACTTTGGGTTTGTTGTATGCGAGCTACGAAAGACTTAAGACAGGAACTCGAAAAAAATGGATTTTCGGGAAATCTTGGTCGTATCAAAATTTAATGGTCATTTTCGGATTCAGCGGTCGAAAAACTCAGTTATAGTGTCTCCGGCCAAATCCGCCCACTATTTAAGGTGATAAATACAAAAAACATTAAAATGGCAAAATTCCAAAAATTTTGTGTTTGTGTATGTGTCTTAAGTCTTTGAATAACTTACTTTGGGTTTGTTGTATGCGAGCTACGAAAGACTTAAGACAGGAACTCGAAAAAAATGGATTTTCGGGAAATCTTGGTCGTATCAAAATTTAATGGTCATTTTCGGATTCAGCGGTCGAAAAACTCAGTTATAGTGTCCTCCGGCCAAATCCGCCCACTATTTAAGGTGATAAATGCAAAAAACATTAAAATGGCAAAATTCCAAAAATTTTGTGTTTGTGTATGTGTCTTAAGTCTTTGAATAACTTACTTTGGGTTTGTTGTATGCGAGCTACGAAAGACTTAATAAGACAGGAACTCGAAAAAAATGGATTTTCGGGAAATCTTGGTCGTATCAAAATTTAATGGTCATTTTCGGATTCAGCGGTCGAAAAACTCAGTTATAGTGTCTCCGGCCAAATCCGCCCACTATTTAAGGTGATAAATACAAAAAACATTAAAATGGCAAAATTCCAAAAATTTTGTGTTTGTGTATGTGTCTTAAGTCTTTTAAGCACCTTACTTTGGGTTTGTTGTATGCGAGCTACGAAAGACTTAATAAGACAGGAACTCGAAAAAAATGGATTTTCGGGAAATCTTGGTCGTATCAAAATTTAATGGTCATTTTCGGATTCAGCGGTCGAAAAACTCAGTTATAGTGTCTCCGGCCAAATCCGCCCACTATTTAAGGTGATAAATACAAAAAACATTAAAATGGCAAAATTCCAAAAATTTTGTGTTTGTGTATGTGTCTTAAGTCTTTTAAGCACCTTACTTTGGGTTTGTTGTATGCGAGCTACGAAAGACTTAATAAGACAGGAACTCGAAAAAAATGGATTTTCGGGAAATCTTGGTCGTATCAAAATTTAATGGTCATTTTCGGATTCAGCGGTCGAAAAACTCAGTTATAGTGTCTCCGGCCAAATCCGCCCACTATTTAAGGTGATAAATACAAAAAACATTAAAATGGCAAAATTCCAAAAATTTTGTGTTTGTGTATGTGTCTTAAGTCTTTGAATAACTTACTTTGGGTTTGTTGTATGCGAGCTACGAAAGACTTAAGACAGGAACTCGAAAAAAATGGATTTTCGGGAAATCTTGGTCGTATCAAAATTTAATGGTCATTTTCGGATTCAGCGGTCGAAAAACTCAGTTATAGTGTCCTCCGGCCAAATCCGCCCACTATTTAAGGTGATAAATGCAAAAAACATTAAAATGGCAAAATTCCAAAAATTTTGTGTTTGTGTATGTGTCTTAAGTCTTTGAATAACTTACTTTGGGTTTGTTGTATGCGAGCTACGAAAGACTTAAGACAGGAACTCGAAAAAAATGGATTTTCGGGAAATCTTGGTCGTATCAAAATTTAATGGTCATTTTCGGATTCAGCGGTCGAAAAACTCAGTTATAGTGTCTCCGGCCAAATCCGCCCACTATTTAAGGTGATAAATACAAAAAACATTAAAATGGCAAAATTCCAAAAATTTTGTGTTTGTGTATGTGTCTTAAGTCTTTGAATAACTTACTTTGGGTTTGTTGTATGCGAGCTACGAAAGACTTAAGACAGGAACTCGAAAAAAATGGATTTTCGGGAAATCTTGGTCGTATCAAAATTTAATGGTCATTTTCGGATTCAGCGGTCGAAAAACTCAGTTATAGTGTCTCCGGCCAAATCCGCCAACTATTTAAGGTGATAAATACAAAAAACATTAAAATGGCTAAATTCCAAAAATTTTGTGTTTGTGTATGTGTCTTAAGTCTTTGAATAACTTACTTTGGGTTTGTTGTATGCGAGCTACGAAAGACTTAAGACAGGAACTCGAAAAAAATGGATTTTCGGGAAATCTTGGTCGTATCAAAATTTAATGGTCATTTTCGGATTCAGCGGTCGAAAAACTCAGTTATAGTGTCTCCGGCCAAATCCGCCCACTATTTAAGGTGATAAATACAAAAAACATTAAAATGGCAAAATTCCAAAAATTTTGTGTTTGTGTATGTGTCTTAAGTCTTTGAATAACTTACTTTGGGTTTGTTGTATGCGAGCTACGAAAGACTTAAGACAGGAACTCGAAAAAAATGGATTTTCGGGAAATCTTGGTCGTATCAAAATTTAATGGTCATTTTCGGATTCAGCGGTCGAAAAACTCAGTTATAGTGTCTCCGGCCAAATCCGCCAACTATTTAAGGTGATAAATACAAAAAACATTAAAATGGCAAAATTCCAAAAATTTTGTGTTTGTGTATGTGTCTTAAGTCTTTGAATAACTTACTTTGGGTTTGTTGTATGCGAGCTACGAAAGACTTAAGACAGGAACTCGAAAAAAATGGATTTTCGGGAAATCTTGGTCGTATCAAAATTTAATGGTCATTTTCGGATTCAGCGGTCGAAAAACTCAGTTATAGTGTCTCCGGCCAAATCCGCCCACTATTTAAGGTGATAAATACAAAAAACATTAAAATGGCAAAATTCCAAAAATTTTGTGTTTGTGTATGTGTCTTAAGTCTTTTAAGCACCTTACTTTGGGTTTGTTGTATGCGAGCTACGAAAGACTTAATAAGACAGGAACTCGAAAAAAATGGATTTTCGGGAAATCTTGGTCGTATCAAAATTTAATGGTCATTTTCGGATTCAGCGGTCGAAAAACTCAGTTATAGTGTCTCCGGCCAAATCCGCCCACTATTTAAGGTGATAAATACAAAAAACATTAAAATGGCAAAATTCCAAAAATTTTGTGTTTGTGTATGTGTCTTAAGTCTTTTAAGCACCTTACTTTGGGTTTGTTGTATGCGAGCTACGAAAGACTTAATAAGACAGGAACTCGAAAAAAATGGATTTTCGGGAAATCTTGGTCGTATCAAAATTTAATGGTCATTTTCGGATTCAGCGGTCGAAAAACTCAGTTATAGTGTCTCCGGCCAAATCCGCCCACTATTTAAGGTGATAAATACAAAAAACATTAAAATGGCAAAATTCCAAAAATTTTGTGTTTGTGTATGTGTCTTAAGTCTTTGAATAACTTACTTTGGGTTTGTTGTATGCGAGCTACGAAAGACTTAAGACAGGAACTCGAAAAAAATGGATTTTCGGGAAATCTTGGTCGTATCAAAATTTAATGGTCATTTTCGGATTCAGCGGTCGAAAAACTCAGTTATAGTGTCCTCCGGCCAAATCCGCCCACTATTTAAGGTGATAAATGCAAAAAACATTAAAATGGCAAAATTCCAAAAATTTTGTGTTTGTGTATGTGTCTTAAGTCTTTGAATAACTTACTTTGGGTTTGTTGTATGCGAGCTACGAAAGACTTAAGACAGGAACTCGAAAAAAATGGATTTTCGGGAAATCTTGGTCGTATCAAAATTTAATGGTCATTTTCGGATTCAGCGGTCGAAAAACTCAGTTATAGTGTCTCCGGCCAAATCCGCCCACTATTTAAGGTGATAAATACAAAAAACATTAAAATGGCAAAATTCCAAAAATTTTGTGTTTGTGTATGTGTCTTAAGTCTTTGAATAACTTACTTTGGGTTTGTTGTATGCGAGCTACGAAAGACTTAAGACAGGAACTCGAAAAAAATGGATTTTCGGGAAATCTTGGTCGTATCAAAATTTAATGGTCATTTTCGGATTCAGCGGTCGAAAAACTCAGTTATAGTGTCTCCGGCCAAATCCGCCAACTATTTAAGGTGATAAATACAAAAAACATTAAAATGGCAAAATTCCAAAAATTTTGTGTTTGTGTATGTGTCTTAAGTCTTTGAATAACTTACTTTGGGTTTGTTGTATGCGAGCTACGAAAGACTTAAGACAGGAACTCGAAAAAAATGGATTTTCGGGAAATCTTGGTCGTATCAAAATTTAATGGTCATTTTCGGATTCAGCGGTCGAAAAACTCAGTTATAGTGTCTCCGGCCAAATCCGCCCACTATTTAAGGTGATAAATACAAAAAACATTAAAATGGCAAAATTCCAAAAATTTTGTGTTTGTGTATGTGTCTTAAGTCTTTGAATAACTTACTTTGGGTTTGTTGTATGCGAGCTACGAAAGACTTAAGACAGGAACTCGAAAAAAATGGATTTTCGGGAAATCTTGGTCGTATCAAAATTTAATGGTCATTTTCGGATTCAGCGGTCGAAAAACTCAGTTATAGTGTCTCCGGCCAAATCCGCCAACTATTTAAGGTGATAAATACAAAAAACATTAAAATGGCAAAATTCCAAAAATTTTGTGTTTGTGTATGTGTCTTAAGTCTTTGAATAACTTACTTTGGGTTTGTTGTATGCGAGCTACGAAAGACTTAAGACAGGAACTCGAAAAAAATGGATTTTCGGGAAATCTTGGTCGTATCAAAATTTAATGGTCATTTTCGGATTCAGCGGTCGAAAAACTCAGTTATAGTGTCTCCGGCCAAATCCGCCCACTATTTAAGGTGATAAATACAAAAAACATTAAAATGGCAAAATTCCAAAAATTTTGTGTTTGTGTATGTGTCTTAAGTCTTTTAAGCACCTTACTTTGGGTTTGTTGTATGCGAGCTACGAAAGACTTAAGACAGGAACTCGAAAAAAATGGATTTTCGGGAAATCTTGGTCGTATCAAAATTTAATGGTCATTTTCGGATTCAGCGGTCGAAAAACTCAGTTATAGTGTCTCCGGCCAAATCCGCCCACTATTTAAGGTGATAAATACAAAAAACATTAAAATGGCAAAATTCCAAAAATTTTGTGTTTGTGTATGTGTCTTAAGTCTTTGAATAACTTACTTTGGGTTTGTTGTATGCGAGCTACGAAAGACTTAAGACAGGAACTCGAAAAAAATGGATTTTCGGGAAATCTTGGTCGTATCAAAATTTAATGGTCATTTTCGGATTCAGCGGTCGAAAAACTCAGTTATAGTGTCCTCCGGCCAAATCCGCCCACTATTTAAGGTGATAAATGCAAAAAACATTAAAATGGCAAAATTCCAAAAATTTTGTGTTTGTGTATGTGTCTTAAGTCTTTGAATAACTTACTTTGGGTTTGTTGTATGCGAGCTACGAAAGACTTAAGACAGGAACTCGAAAAAAATGGATTTTCGGGAAATCTTGGTCGTATCAAAATTTAATGGTCATTTTCGGATTCAGCGGTCGAAAAACTCAGTTATAGTGTCTCCGGCCAAATCCGCCCACTATTTAAGGTGATAAATACAAAAAACATTAAAATGGCAAAATTCCAAAAATTTTGTGTTTGTGTATGTGTCTTAAGTCTTTGAATAACTTACTTTGGGTTTGTTGTATGCGAGCTACGAAAGACTTAAGACAGGAACTCGAAAAAAATGGATTTTCGGGAAATCTTGGTCGTATCAAAATTTAATGGTCATTTTCGGATTCAGCGGTCGAAAAACTCAGTTATAGTGTCTCCGGCCAAATCCGCCAACTATTTAAGGTGATAAATACAAAAAACATTAAAATGGCAAAATTCCAAAAATTTTGTGTTTGTGTATGTGTCTTAAGTCTTTGAATAACTTACTTTGGGTTTGTTGTATGCGAGCTACGAAAGACTTAAGACAGGAACTCGAAAAAAATGGATTTTCGGGAAATCTTGGTCGTATCAAAATTTAATGGTCATTTTCGGATTCAGCGGTCGAAAAACTCAGTTATAGTGTCTCCGGCCAAATCCGCCCACTATTTAAGGTGATAAATACAAAAAACATTAAAATGGCAAAATTCCAAAAATTTTGTGTTTGTGTATGTGTCTTAAGTCTTTTAAGCACCTTACTTTGGGTTTGTTGTATGCGAGCTACGAAAGACTTAATAAGACAGGAACTCGAAAAAAATGGATTTTCGGGAAATCTTGGTCGTATCAAAATTTAATGGTCATTTTCGGATTCAGCGGTCGAAAAACTCAGTTATAGTGTCTCCGGCCAAATCCGCCCACTATTTAAGGTGATAAATACAAAAAACATTAAAATGGCAAAATTCCAAAAATTTTGTGTTTGTGTATGTGTCTTAAGTCTTTGAATAACTTACTTTGGGTTTGTTGTATGCGAGCTACGAAAGACTTAAGACAGGAACTCGAAAAAAATGGATTTTCGGGAAATCTTGGTCGTATCAAAATTTAATGGTCATTTTCGGATTCAGCGGTCGAAAAACTCAGTTATAGTGTCCTCCGGCCAAATCCGCCCACTATTTAAGGTGATAAATGCAAAAAACATTAAAATGGCAAAATTCCAAAAATTTTGTGTTTGTGTATGTGTCTTAAGTCTTTGAATAACTTACTTTGGGTTTGTTGTATGCGAGCTACGAAAGACTTAAGACAGGAACTCGAAAAAAATGGATTTTCGGGAAATCTTGGTCGTATCAAAATTTAATGGTCATTTTCGGATTCAGCGGTCGAAAAACTCAGTTATAGTGTCTCCGGCCAAATCCGCCCACTATTTAAGGTGATAAATACAAAAAACATTAAAATGGCAAAATTCCAAAAATTTTGTGTTTGTGTATGTGTCTTAAGTCTTTGAATAACTTACTTTGGGTTTGTTGTATGCGAGCTACGAAAGACTTAAGACAGGAACTCGAAAAAAATGGATTTTCGGGAAATCTTGGTCGTATCAAAATTTAATGGTCATTTTCGGATTCAGCGGTCG
The DNA here is from genome assembly GCA_956483585.1 of Gymnocheta viridis. Taxonomy (NCBI): domain Eukaryota; kingdom Metazoa; phylum Arthropoda; class Insecta; order Diptera; family Tachinidae; genus Gymnocheta; species Gymnocheta viridis. The sequence goes on along the minus strand of OY101444.1, from coordinate 75,598,848 downwards.
AAAAACTCAGTTATAGTGTCTCCGGCCAAATCCGCCAACTATTTAAGGTGATAAATACAAAAAACATTAAAATGGCAAAATTCCAAAAATTTTGTGTTTGTGTATGTGTCTTAAGTCTTTGAATAACTTACTTTGGGTTTGTTGTATGCGAGCTACGAAAGACTTAAGACAGGAACTCGAAAAAAATGGATTTTCGGGAAATCTTGGTCGTATCAAAATTTAATGGTCATTTTCGGATTCAGCGGTCGAAAAACTCAGTTATAGTGTCTCCGGCCAAATCCGCCAACTATTTAAGGTGATAAATACAAAAAACATTAAAATGGCAAAATTCCAAAAATTTTGTGTTTGTGTATGTGTCTTAAGTCTTTGAATAACTTACTTTGGGTTTGTTGTATGCGAGCTACGAAAGACTTAAGACAGGAACTCGAAAAAAATGGATTTTCGGGAAATCTTGGTCGTATCAAAATTTAATGGTCATTTTCGGATTCAGCGGTCGAAAAACTCAGTTATAGTGTCTCCGGCCAAATCCGCCCACTATTTAAGGTGATAAATACAAAAAACATTAAAATGGCAAAATTCCAAAAATTTTGTGTTTGTGTATGTGTCTTAAGTCTTTGAATAACTTACTTTGGGTTTGTTGTATGCGAGCTACGAAAGACTTAAGACAGGAACTCGAAAAAAATGGATTTTCGGGAAATCTTGGTCGTATCAAAATTTAATGGTCATTTTCGGATTCAGCGGTCGAAAAACTCAGTTATAGTGTCTCCGGCCAAATCCGCCCACTATTTAAGGTGATAAATACAAAAAACATTAAAATGGCAAAATTCCAAAAATTTTGTGTTTGTGTATGTGTCTTAAGTCTTTGAATAACTTACTTTGGGTTTGTTGTATGCGAGCTACGAAAGACTTAAGACAGGAACTCGAAAAAAATGGATTTTCGGGAAATCTTGGTCGTATCAAAATTTAATGGTCATTTTCGGATTCAGCGGTCGAAAAACTCAGTTATAGTGTCTCCGGCCAAATCCGCTCACTATTTAAGGTGATAAATACAAAAAACATTAAAATGGCAAAATTCCAAAAATTTTGTGTTTGTGTATGTGTCTTAAGTCTTTGAATAACTTACTTTGGGTTTGTTGTATGCGAGCTACGAAAGACTTAAGACAGGAACTCGAAAAAATGGATTTTCGGGAAATCTTGGTCGTATCAAAATTTAATGGTCATTTTCGGATTCAGCGGTCGAAAAACTCAGTTATAGTGTCTCCGGCCAAATCCGCCCACTATTTAAGGTGATAAATACAAAAAACATTAAAATGGCAAAATTCCAAAAATTTTGTGTTTGTGTATGTGTCTTAAGTCTTTTAAGCACCTTACTTTGGGTTTGTTGTATGCGAGCTACGAAAGACTTAAGACAGGAACTCGAAAAAATGGATTTTCGGGAAATCTTGGTCGTATCAAAATTTAATGGTCATTTTCGGATTCAGCGGTCGAAAAACTCAGTTATAGTGTCTCCGGCCAAATCCGCCCACTATTTAAGGTGATAAATACAAAAAACATTAAAATGGCAAAATTCCAAAAATTTTGTGTTTGTGTATGTGTCTTAAGTCTTTTAAGCACCTTACTTTGGGTTTGTTGTATGCGAGCTACGAAAGACTTAAGACAGGAACTCGAAAAAAATGGATTTTCGGGAAATCTTGGTCGTATCAAAATTTAATGGTCATTTTCGGATTCAGCGGTCGAAAAACTCAGTTATAGTGTCTCCGGCCAAATCCGCCCACTATTTAAGGTGATAAATACAAAAAACATTAAAATGGCAAAATTCCAAAAATTTTGTGTTTGTGTATGTGTCTTAAGTCTTTTAAGCACCTTACTTTTGGTTTGTTGTATGCGAGCTACGAAAGACTTAAGACAGGAACTCGAAAAAAATGGATTTTCGGGAAATCTTGGTCGTATCAAAATTTAATGGTCATTTTCGGATTCAGCGGTCGAAAAACTCAGTTATAGTGTCTCCGGCCAAATCCGCCCACTATTTAAGGTGATAAATACAAAAAACATTAAAATGGCAAAATTCCAAAAATTTTGTGTTTGTGTATGTGTCTTAAGTCTTTTAAGCACCTTACTTTGGGTTTGTTGTATGCGAGCTACGAAAGACTTAAGACAGGAACTCGAAAAAAATGGATTTTCGGGAAATCTTGGTCGTATCAAAATTTAATGGTCATTTTCGGATTCAGCGGTCGAAAAACTCAGTTATAGTGTCTCCGGCCAAATCCGCCCACTATTTAAGGTGATAAATACAAAAAACATTAAAATGGCAAAATTCCAAAAATTTTGTGTTTGTGTATGTGTCTTAAGTCTTTGAATAACTTACTTTGGGTTTGTTGTATGCGAGCTACGAAAGACTTAAGACAGGAACTCGAAAAAAATGGATTTTCGGGAAATCTTGGTCGTATCAAAATTTAATGGTCATTTTCGGATTCAGCGGTCGAAAAACTCAGTTATAGTGTCCTCCGGCCAAATCCGCCCACTATTTAAGGTGATAAATGCAAAAAACATTAAAATGGCAAAATTCCAAAAATTTTGTGTTTGTGTATGTGTCTTAAGTCTTTGAATAACTTACTTTGGGTTTGTTGTATGCGAGCTACGAAAGACTTAAGACAGGAACTCGAAAAAAATGGATTTTCGGGAAATCTTGGTCGTATCAAAATTTAATGGTCATTTTCGGATTCAGCGGTCGAAAAACTCAGTTATAGTGTCTCCGGCCAAATCCGCCCACTATTTAAGGTGATAAATACAAAAAACATTAAAATGGCAAAATTCCAAAAATTTTGTGTTTGTGTATGTGTCTTAAGTCTTTGAATAACTTACTTTGGGTTTGTTGTATGCGAGCTACGAAAGACTTAAGACAGGAACTCGAAAAAAATGGATTTTCGGGAAATCTTGGTCGTATCAAAATTTAATGGTCATTTTCGGATTCAGCGGTCGAAAAACTCAGTTATAGTGTCTCCGGCCAAATCCGCCAACTATTTAAGGTGATAAATACAAAAAACATTAAAATGGCAAAATTCCAAAAATTTTGTGTTTGTGTATGTGTCTTAAGTCTTTGAATAACTTACTTTGGGTTTGTTGTATGCGAGCTACGAAAGACTTAAGACAGGAACTCGAAAAAAATGGATTTTCGGGAAATCTTGGTCGTATCAAAATTTAATGGTCATTTTCGGATTCAGCGGTCGAAAAACTCAGTTATAGTGTCTCCGGCCAAATCCGCCCACTATTTAAGGTGATAAATACAAAAAACATTAAAATGGCAAAATTCCAAAAATTTTGTGTTTGTGTATGTGTCTTAAGTCTTTTAAGCACCTTACTTTGGGTTTGTTGTATGCGAGCTACGAAAGACTTAATAAGACAGGAACTCGAAAAAAATGGATTTTCGGGAAATCTTGGTCGTATCAAAATTTAATGGTCATTTTCGGATTCAGCGGTCGAAAAACTCAGTTATAGTGTCTCCGGCCAAATCCGCCCACTATTTAAGGTGATAAATACAAAAAACATTAAAATGGCAAAATTCCAAAAATTTTGTGTTTGTGTATGTGTCTTAAGTCTTTGAATAACTTACTTTGGGTTAGTTGTATGCGAGCTACGAAAGACTTAAGACAGGAACTCGAAAAAAATGGATTTTCGGGAAATCTTGGTCGTATCAAAATTTAATGGTCATTTTCGGATTCAGCGGTCGAAAAACTCAGTTATAGTGTCCTCCGGCCAAATCCGCCCACTATTTAAGGTGATAAATGCAAAAAACATTAAAATGGCAAAATTCCAAAAATTTTGTGTTTGTGTATGTGTCTTAAGTCTTTGAATAACTTACTTTGGGTTTGTTGTATGCGAGCTACGAAAGACTTAAGACAGGAACTCGAAAAAAATGGATTTTCGGGAAATCTTGGTCGTATCAAAATTTAATGGTCATTTTCGGATTCAGCGGTCGAAAAACTCAGTTATAGTGTCTCCGGCCAAATCCGCCCACTATTTAAGGTGATAAATACAAAAAACATTAAAATGGCAAAATTCCAAAAATTTTGTGTTTGTGTATGTGTCTTAAGTCTTTGAATAACTTACTTTGGGTTTGTTGTATGCGAGCTACGAAAGACTTAAGACAGGAACTCGAAAAAAATGGATTTTCGGGAAATCTTGGTCGTATCAAAATTTAATGGTCATTTTCGGATTCAGCGGTCGAAAAACTCAGTTATAGTGTCTCCGGCCAAATCCGCCAACTATTTAAGGTGATAAATACAAAAAACATTAAAATGGCAAAATTCCAAAAATTTTGTGTTTGTGTATGTGTCTTAAGTCTTTGAATAACTTACTTTGGGTTTGTTGTATGCGAGCTACGAAAGACTTAAGACAGGAACTCGAAAAAAATGGATTTTCGGGAAATCTTGGTCGTATCAAAATTTAATGGTCATTTTCGGATTCAGCGGTCGAAAAACTCAGTTATAGTGTCTCCGGCCAAATCCGCCCACTATTTAAGGTGATAAATACAAAAAACATTAAAATGGCAAAATTCCAAAAATTTTGTGTTTGTGTATGTGTCTTAAGTCTTTTAAGCACCTTACTTTGGGTTTGTTGTATGCGAGCTACGAAAGACTTAAGACAGGAACTCGAAAAAAATGGATTTTCGGGAAATCTTGGTCGTATCAAAATTTAATGGTCATTTTCGGATTCAGCGGTCGAAAAACTCAGTTATAGTGTCTCCGGCCAAATCCGCCCACTATTTAAGGTGATAAATACAAAAAACATTAAAATGGCAAAATTCCAAAAATTTTGTGTTTGTGTATGTGTCTTAAGTCTTTGAATAACTTACTTTGGGTTTGTTGTATGCGAGCTACGAAAGACTTAAGACAGGAACTCGAAAAAAATGGATTTTCGGGAAATCTTGGTCGTATCAAAATTTAATGGTCATTTTCGGATTCAGCGGTCGAAAAACTCAGTTATAGTGTCCTCCGGCCAAATCCGCCCACTATTTAAGGTGATAAATGCAAAAAACATTAAAATGGCAAAATTCCAAAAATTTTGTGTTTGTGTATGTGTCTTAAGTCTTTGAATAACTTACTTTGGGTTTGTTGTATGCGAGCTACGAAAGACTTAAGACAGGAACTCGAAAAAAATGGATTTTCGGGAAATCTTGGTCGTATCAAAATTTAATGGTCATTTTCGGATTCAGCGGTCGAAAAACTCAGTTATAGTGTCTCCGGCCAAATCCGCCCACTATTTAAGGTGATAAATACAAAAAACATTAAAATGGCAAAATTCCAAAAATTTTGTGTTTGTGTATGTGTCTTAAGTCTTTGAATAACTTACTTTGGGTTTGTTGTATGCGAGCTACGAAAGACTTAAGACAGGAACTCGAAAAAAATGGATTTTCGGGAAATCTTGGTCGTATCAAAATTTAATGGTCATTTTCGGATTCAGCGGTCGAAAAACTCAGTTATAGTGTCTCCGGCCAAATCCGCCAACTATTTAAGGTGATAAATACAAAAAACATTAAAATGGCAAAATTCCAAAAATTTTGTGTTTGTGTATGTGTCTTAAGTCTTTGAATAACTTACTTTGGGTTTGTTGTATGCGAGCTACGAAAGACTTAAGACAGGAACTCGAAAAAAATGGATTTTCGGGAAATCTTGGTCGTATCAAAATTTAATGGTCATTTTCGGATTCAGCGGTCGAAAAACTCAGTTATAGTGTCTCCGGCCAAATCCGCCCACTATTTAAGGTGATAAATACAAAAAACATTAAAATGGCAAAATTCCAAAAATTTTGTGTTTGTGTATGTGTCTTAAGTCTTTTAAGCACCTTACTTTGGGTTTGTTGTATGCGAGCTACGAAAGACTTAATAAGACAGGAACTCGAAAAAAATGGATTTTCGGGAAATCTTGGTCGTATCAAAATTTAATGGTCATTTTCGGATTCAGCGGTCGAAAAACTCAGTTATAGTGTCTCCGGCCAAATCCGCCCACTATTTAAGGTGATAAATACAAAAAACATTAAAATGGCAAAATTCCAAAAATTTTGTGTTTGTGTATGTGTCTTAAGTCTTTGAATAACTTACTTTGGGTTTGTTGTATGCGAGCTACGAAAGACTTAAGACAGGAACTCGAAAAAAATGGATTTTCGGGAAATCTTGGTCGTATCAAAATTTAATGGTCATTTTCGGATTCAGCGGTCGAAAAACTCAGTTATAGTGTCCTCCGGCCAAATCCGCCCACTATTTAAGGTGATAAATGCAAAAAACATTAAAATGGCAAAATTCCAAAAATTTTGTGTTTGTGTATGTGTCTTAAGTCTTTGAATAACTTACTTTGGGTTTGTTGTATGCGAGCTACGAAAGACTTAAGACAGGAACTCGAAAAAAATGGATTTTCGGGAAATCTTGGTCGTATCAAAATTTAATGGTCATTTTCGGATTCAGCGGTCGAAAAACTCAGTTATAGTGTCTCCGGCCAAATCCGCCCACTATTTAAGGTGATAAATACAAAAAACATTAAAATGGCAAAATTCCAAAAATTTTGTGTTTGTGTATGTGTCTTAAGTCTTTGAATAACTTACTTTGGGTTTGTTGTATGCGAGCTACGAAAGACTTAAGACAGGAACTCGAAAAAAATGGATTTTCGGGAAATCTTGGTCGTATCAAAATTTAATGGTCATTTTCGGATTCAGCGGTCGAAAAACTCAGTTATAGTGTCTCCGGCCAAATCCGCCAACTATTTAAGGTGATAAATACAAAAAACATTAAAATGGCAAAATTCCAAAAATTTTGTGTTTGTGTATGTGTCTTAAGTCTTTGAATAACTTACTTTGGGTTTGTTGTATGCGAGCTACGAAAGACTTAAGACAGGAACTCGAAAAAAATGGATTTTCGGGAAATCTTGGTCGTATCAAAATTTAATGGTCATTTTCGGATTCAGCGGTCGAAAAACTCAGTTATAGTGTTTCCGGCCAAATCCGCCAACTATTTAAGGTGATAAATACAAAAAACATTAAAATGGCAAAATTCCAAAAATTTTGTGTTTGTGTATGTGTCTTAAGTCTTTGAATAACTTACTTTGGGTTTGTTGTATGCGAGCTACGAAAGACTTAAGACAGGAACTCGAAAAAAATGGATTTTCGGGAAATCTTGGTCGTATCAAAATTTAATGGTCATTTTCGGATTCAGCGGTCGAAAAACTCAGTTATAGTGTCTCCGGCCAAATCCGCCCACTATTTAAGGTGATAAATACAAAAAACATTAAAATGGCAAAATTCCAAAAATTTTGTGTTTGTGTATGTGTCTTAAGTCTTTGAATAACTTACTTTGGGTTTGTTGTATGCGAGCTACGAAAGACTTAAGACAGGAACTCGAAAAAAATGGATTTTCGGGAAATCTTGGTCGTATCAAAATTTAATGGTCATTTTCGGATTCAGCGGTCGAAAAACTCAGTTATAGTGTCTCCGGCCAAATCCGCCCACTATTTAAGGTGATAAATACAAAAAACATTAAAATGGCAAAATTCCAAAAATTTTGTGTTTGTGTATGTGTCTTAAGTCTTTGAATAACTTACTTTGGGTTTGTTGTATGCGAGCACGAAAGACTTAAGACAGGAACTCGAAAAAAATGGATTTTCGGGAAATCTTGGTCGTATCAAAATTTAATGGTCATTTTCGGATTCAGCGGTCGAAAAACTCAGTTATAGTGTCTCCGGCCAAATCCGCTCACTATTTAAGGTGATAAATACAAAAAACATTAAAATGGCAAAATTCCAAAAATTTTGTGTTTGTGTATGTGTCTTAAGTCTTTGAATAACTTACTTTGGGTTTGTTGTATGCGAGCTACGAAAGACTTAAGACAGGAACTCGAAAAAATGGATTTTCGGGAAATCTTGGTCGTATCAAAATTTAATGGTCATTTTCGGATTCAGCGGTCGAAAAACTCAGTTATAGTGTCTCCGGCCAAATCCGCCCACTATTTAAGGTGATAAATACAAAAAACATTAAAATGGCAAAATTCCAAAAATTTTGTGTTTGTGTATGTGTCTTAAGTCTTTGAATAACTCACTTTGGGTTTGTTGTATGCGAGCTACGAAAGACTTAAGACAGGAACTCGAAAAAAATGGATTTTCGGGAAATCTTGGTCGTATCAAAATTTAATGGTCATTTTCGGATTCAGCGGTCGAAAAACTCAGTTATAGTGTCTCCGGCCAAATCCGCCCACTATTTAAGGTGATAAATACAAAAAACATTAAAATGGCAAAATTCCAAAAATTTTGTGTTTGTGTATGTGTCTTAAGTCTTTGAATAACTTACTTTGGGTTTGTTGTATGCGAGCTACGAAAGACTTAAGACAGGAACTCGAAAAAAATGGATTTTCGGGAAATCTTGGTCGTATCAAAATTTAATGGTCATTTTCGGATTCAGCGGTCGAAAAACTCAGTTATAGTGTCTCCGGCCAAATCCGCCCACTATTTAAGGTGATAAATACAAAAAACATTAAAATGGCAAAATTCCAAAAATTTTGTGTTTGTGTATGTGTCTTAAGTCTTTGAATAACTTACTTTGGGTTTGTTGTATGCGAGCTACGAAAGACTTAAGACAGGAACTCGAAAAAAATGGATTTTCGGGAAATCTTGGTCGTATCAAAATTTAATGGTCATTTTCGGATTCAGCGGTCGAAAAACTCAGTTATAGTGTCTCCGGCCAAATCCGCCCACTATTTAAGGTGATAAATACAAAAAACATTAAAATGGCAAAATTCCAAAAATTTTGTGTTTGTGTATGTGTCTTAAGTCTTTGAATAACTTACTTTGGGTTTGTTGTATGCGAGCTACGAAAGACTTAAAATAAACATTGGACGTAAATTTTATCATTTTAATGTTTTTTGCATTTATCACCTTAAATAGTGGGCGGATTTGGCCGGAGGACACTATAACTGAGTTTTTCGACCGCTGAATCCGAAAATGACCATTAAATTTTGATACGACCAAGATTTCCCGAAAATCCATTTTTTTCGAGTTCGTGTCTTAAGTCTTTCGTAGCTCGCATACAACAAACCCAAAGTAAGTTACTTAAAAGACTTAAGACACGAACTCGAAAAAAATGGATTTTCGGGAAATCTTGGTCGTATCAAAATTTAATGGTCATTTTCGGATTCAGCGGTCGAAAAACTCAGTTATAGTGTCCTCCGGCCAAATCCGCCCACTATTTAAGGTGATAAATGCAAAAAACATTAAAATGATAAAATTTACGTCCAATGTTTATTTTAAGTCTTTCGTAGCTCGCATACAACAAACCCAAAGTAAGTTGCTTAAAAGATTTAAGACACATACACCAACACAAAATTTTTGGAATTTTGCCATTTTAATGTTTTTTGCATTTATCACCTTAAATAGTGGGCGGATTTGGCCGGAGGACACTATAACTGAGTTTTTCGACCGCTGAATCCGAAAATGACCATTAAATTTTGATACGACCAAGATTTCCCGAAAATCCATTTTTTTCGAGTTCGTGTCTTAAGTCTTTTAAGTAACTTACTTTGGGTTTGTTGTATGCGAGCTACGAAAGACTTAAAATAAACATTGGACGTAAATTTTATCATTTTAATGTTTTTTGCATTTATCACCTTAAATAGTGGGCGGATTTGGCCGGAGGACACTATAACTGAGTTTTTCGACAACTGAATCCGAAAATGACCATTAAATTTTGATACGACCAAGATTTCCCGAAAATCCATTTTTTTCGAGTTCGTGTCTTAAGTCTTTCGTAGCTCGCATACAACAAACCCAAAGTAAGTTACTTAAAAGACTTAAGACACGAACTCGAAAAAAATGGATTTTCGGGAAATCTTGGTCGTATCAAAATTTAATGGTCATTTTCGGATTCAGCGGTCGAAAAACTCAGTTATAGTGTCCTCGCGCCAAATCCGCCCACTATTTAAGGTGATAAATGCAAAAAACATTAAAATGATAAAATTTACGTCCAATGTTTATTTTAAGTCTTTCGTAGCTCGCATACAACAAACCCAAAGTAAGTTGCTTAAAAGACTTAAGACACATACACAAACACAAAATTTTTGGAATTTTGCCATTTTAATGTTTTTTGCATTTATCACCTTAAATAGTGGGCGGATTTGGCCGGAGGACACTATAACTGAGTTTTTCGACCGCTGAATCCGAAAATGACCATTAAATTTTGATACGACCAAGATTTCCCGAAAATCCATTTTTTTCGAGTTCGTGTCTTAAGTCTTTCGTAGCTCGCATACAACAAACCCAAAGTAAGTTACTTAAAAGACTTAAGACACGAACTCGAAAAAAATGGATTTTCGGGAAATCTTGGTCGTATCAAAATTTAATGGTCATTTTCGGATTCAGCGGTCGAAAAACTCAGTTATAGTGTCCTCCGGCCAAATCCGCCCACTATTTAAGGTGATAAATGCAAAAAACATTAAAATGGCAAAATTCCAAAAATTTTGTGTTGGTGTATGTGTCTTAAATCTTTTAAGCAACTTACTTTGGGTTTGTTGTATGCGAGCTACGAAAGACTTAAAATAAACATTGGACGTAAATTTTATCATTTTAATGTTTTTTGCATTTATCACCTTAAATAGTGGGCGGATTTGGCCGGAGGACACTATAACTGAGTTTTTCGACCGCTGAATCCGAAAATGACCATTAAATTTTGATACGACCAAGATTTCCCGAAAATCCATTTTTTTCGAGTTCGTGTCTTAAGTCTTTCGTAGCTCGCATACAACAAACCCAAAGTAAGTTACTTAAAAGACTTAAGACACGAACTCGAAAAAAATGGATTTTCGGGAAATCTTGGTCGTATCAAAATTTAATGGTCATTTTCGGATTCAGCGGTCGAAAAACTCAGTTATAGTGTCCTCGGGCCAAATCCGCCCACTATTTAAGGTGATAAATGCAAAAAACATTAAAATGGCAAAATTCCAAAAATTTTGTGTTTGTGTATGTGTCTTAAGTCTTTTAAGCAACTTACTTTGGGTTTGTTGTATGCGAGCTACGAAAGACTTAAAATAAACATTGGACGTAAATTTTTGGAATTTTGCCATTTTAATGTTTTTTGCATTTATCACCTTAAATAGTGGGCGGATTTGGCCGGAGGACACTATAACTGAGTTTTTCGACCGCTGAATCCGAAAATGACCATTAAATTTTGATACGACCAAGATTTCCCGAAAATCCATTTTTTTCGAGTTCGTGTCTTAAGTCTTTCGTAGCTCGCATAAAACAAACCCAAAGTAAGTTACTTAAAAGACTTAAGACACGAACTCGAAAAAAATGGATTTTCGGGAAATCTTGGTCGTATCAAAATTTAATGGTCATTTTCGGATTCAGCGGTCGAAAAACTCAGTTATAGTGTCCTCGGGCCAAATCCGCCCACTATTTAAGGTGATAAAAGCAAAAAACATTAAAATGGCAAAAATCACAAAATTTTGGGTTTGTGTCTTAAGTCTTTCATCATGCCATATGAACAATTTCGTACTCAAGATCCAAAAGACTTAAGACACTTGCAAGCATAACAATAATTTGCTTGAAATCGTTAAAAAATTAATTTGCATGGATTTTTTATTTAACAAGCTTTTTACCTGAAATTTGACACAGTTATAGTGAATGAATTGCGCTTTCTTTGCCACGCCCTTTGTTTTTGGGCTATGAAGGGCTTAAGATATAAAAAGGCTTCGTGTGAAATGAGCGTAACTTTATTTGAGAGATTCTTATGTCTGAGAAAACTGAGAGATTCTTCAGTTCGCTAATTATTAAAATATCTTTCTTAACGATCTACAAAGTTATAAGCAAAATTGTTGGAGCATCAAAAGCAAAAACGCCCACTTTGGAATCTTTAATATCTTAAGCGTGTAACTTCCTTATTAATTAAGATTTTTAAATGAAATTTAGCACAGTGGAAGATAATGACATGGTCTTTCGCATGGCGTAAACAATTCTGCCACGCCTCCTTATTTTCGGATATATTTACAGCGTTTAGCATAGAAGTAAGTATTGTATGAAGAGTGTTGTTTCGTTTTGTTGTGTTTAGTGAATTCTATTTATTTTACTAGCCGCACTAAACGCTATTTAATGTCCTCAAATATTTATATACATATTTTTTAATTTGCTTTTATTAAACATTTTCCTGAGTGTTTTAAAATTGGCGTTGTGTTTTTTTATAGTACTTTTTGTGCCTTAAAGTTTTTCATTTGTTAATATTTTCCTACATTTTTGTTTGCTTGTCTGTCTGTCGGCTTCGACTAGAGTTTAGTTGCACTGGAAATTTGAGTTGAACATTTCTGAAATATTTTTTTACACTACTTCTCTTTTGTGAAATAAAACACTGTTTTTTTCTTATTTTTTCAGTCGCTAACAATTAAAGTTCTTTTTATTTACGTTTAAATATTTAGTTTTATTTTTTCCCAATGAAACATTCCTTAAATGTTAAAGATTTTTTGTTTATAATTTACAATATTTCTTTTAAAATTTTTTTAATTTGTATTTAGTTTTAGTTTTGCTTGTTGCTTGAAATTAAGTATTTTCGTTTTTAGAAAAATTAATATAAAATTAATTAATTTTTTTCTTATTTCATATAAATTAGTTATTTAATAGTTTAATTTCCATAATTATTTATAATTATTTTAATTATATAAACTTAATTTTAGACCCTTAAAAATAATATATTTATAATAAATGACTACAACGTCATAAAATCAATTGTGGAGTTTGTTGTTGTTGTTTTTTTCAAGGAGGCAGGTTTTAAAAAGGAACGAAATAAATAATGGAGCATTTTTTTAATAATATTTTTTTATTTTAGATGCTTTTTAGGAGACATTTTTCAAAATAATTCAAGTTTTTTAATTTTTTTAAAACATTAATTTTTTTTTCAATTTAATTTTCGTTGTCAAACTAATATTTTACTTATGCGTTAAAATATTAAACGTGTTTTTTAAATGCATTGAAATTGATTATTGAAAGTTTGGAAGGAAATCGTCTTGGAAACTTTAAAACAAATATTTTTGGAAAAACTAAAAGATATTATGTGAAATTTTTATTCGAACGAATGAGAAGTCTGCAGAGCATCAAAGTTAAAGCAAATATTGTTTTTTATTTGTGAAAGCTTTTAAGCAAATGAATAAGTTAAAGCCTTTTTCCGTTTCTATGTGAGAGTTCTAAAGCTTTATTTAGCAAAACAAAACGTTTGCAAGCATTACGGGTCTGTTTCTCTAAATGCGACAGAAAATTGCACTCATAAATTTCTTTTTAAAAGTTTCTATGTAAAACACTCAATTTTTTCTTAATATTTTTCGTAAAATTTAAAAAAAAAAATTGTATTTATTATTTTTAAATAAAGCTCAGATACAAATTAAAATGAAAATGAAAAAAAAATTAAATTTCTTTTCCATATTCAAATTATTACTTTAAAGTTTTGAAATTTCGATTTATAAAAATAAAACATAAAATTCCTATTTTCGTACGTTTACAAAGTCGCCCAACTTGTGTCAAAGATTATTTCAATAAAAAAATTTTATAGAAAAAAGCTTTTGGATAAATTTGTAGAGCTTCGTGAGCGTACGGGAACAGATATAATGCTTTCCATAAAAAATTTGTAGTTTTCTTTTATTTGAAGCTTTTAAGATTTTTATAAAAATTTTAATTTTGTGAGCTTTTTATTGGTTAGAGCTTTTGTTTCTTTTTATATATGTATCCACATATCTTAAACTTTTTTATATACATTAATTTTTGAGTTTTCTTTTTCTTTGAAGCTTTTTAAAGAAATTTAAATTTTGGGGCTTTTTATCAGTTAGAGCTTTTGGTTTATATATATATATATATATATATATAATATAATTGGAACTTACACAAGTAACATAAAAACTGACAACAGATTACTGTAGTTTTCCACTTAAAGCAGACAGTGATGCAAACGAAATTTTTGTGTTCGTTAGAGATTTGATTTTTGAACTGGGTTATGAATGAAAGAGTTTTGATACATACCTATATTTTGAGTTGTGACTGTTTATGATTTAGTGTATGTACAAGAATGTATACAAATAATAAATTGTGTGCGAAAATGAAAAAAAAACAAAGTATTTAAACATATACATCACCCATATTCCAGTTGGCGACATCGACGTCACGTCAACACAATACCAAAAAATTGAATCTTGTCTGCTCGCTCTCGATAATAATTTTGTGCTAATGAAAGTGTATTTCTGTTCTGTAAGGTCTAGAAAATAACAAGAGCCTGTCAGTAGTAGTCAGTTGTTTTTGACAACGGGTAGACAAGCCCCAAATTTTTGGTATTGTGTTGACGTGACGTCGATGTCGCCAACTGAAATAAGGGTGCATATGTATATAATTTCAGTAATAACTGAGCTTTTTTTATTTAAATCTTTATCACGTACACAATTTTAGCATGAGAGGTATATTAAAAAAAAATTAAAAAGTTATAGCCCTAATGTACATACATACGTACATATTTATATACATATTTGAAATTAATAGATAAATAATATTTTGCGTTTATATAATATAAATAAGTACTTCATACAAACACATTAATAAAATAAACAAACTTACAATTGCAAAACACTTACATACATTTGATGTACATATCTATGTACATACTTTAGAGAGACAGCCGAATTGGTACAAAATGCTTTTGTAAAAATTTAGTTGGATATGCACATAAAAGTCATCTATCTCCATAAATATTTCATCATAATTTAACAATTTGTGGAACTTTTACTTAACTGGCTAGCTATTGACGTACGTTTATTTACTTTAGGCCATTACGGAAGGTCGTGTTTTAAGATAAACAAATGCCACAATTATCAATGTCAGTACACCCAAAATGGGCAATACCACAGTTTTAGCCCGACTGTGTATTTCGGCATTTTCCAATTTACGTTCTTTCCGTTGTTTGCGTGTTTCCTTAACTTTTCCCTTTAATTGCCGCATTTCGACGTTGGAGTGATGCTAGAGTGTTTAAGTATTTAGTATCTATTTAATGCACATACATAGGTATGTAAATATTTAAAGTCACATTTGTTACCTGTTTTACGAAATAAACTCAGTTGATATGAAACATAAAATAAGGAAAATATTCGAATGGAAGGCTTTTTAACAAAAATTAACCAAAAACACTTGATATATGCAGTGCTGTTAAAAAAAGAAAGCAAAAGCACAGTGACAAATGCAAATGAAAATTGGATTGCGGTAACGCGGTGGCAACAAATACAACAGTCATTTTTGATGTACGATGGATGTCAAACTACATACCAAAGCATTTCAACCAGGTAGTAGGGGTTCTACAACAGTAAAAAATTTGTTGTACAAAATACCTTACTAGCAGTCAAAACAAATATTAAACCGATGAGAATATGGGAAAGAAGACATTGGTGTACTTGCATAGTTCGTTTCTTCTTCGTTCGTCGTTTACACATAGTACGTGTATTTGGTGCATGTGTGTGTTTAGTTTGCATGTTCAGAACACAAATTTTATCAGAGTAAGCTTTGGGTGTGGAGAAGTGAATGAAATTTTAAGAGAAAATTTAGAAGACTGTAAAAGTAAACTTTTTCCTTGCCGTTTTACTGTAATTGCATAGTATTATTTGGCCTTAAATATTTAGTACTTTATTACTTACAGATGCTAGATCACATAATGCTTGTACGGTCAGCGCTGTCATGTTATTTTTGGAAACAGATTAGTCTGCGTTCAGGCTAGTCATATCTTATTGATAGCTTTACTACTTTATAGGCGAGAGTGACGAGGGGAAAAGAAACGAAAGATGCATGTACTGTCATAACTTTTTGGTTTCTCATTCGTAACTTTAAGCCTGAAGGCATTTGCGGGCAAATGTAACCAACATGACATGACTTGTGGAACATCAACGAAAGTTAAAAGAATAAGTAAGATTTGTCAATAACACTTGACTCGTCTGAACGCAGACTAAGTGCACGTCTCCACCAGAGAGCGAAGCCGGTAACAATATTCAGCGGTGGCGGTGATGTCATTCGGCAGCGGCTGGATTAATCAATTTCAATCTATTTTTAAATATTTTGGACAATTAGAGCATATAAAGTGCATCTAGAAAACTAATTAAAGAATAATCACTAAAAATTTTTTAACAAACATTTATTTTTATCTAGATGTTAATATTTACATAACTAAATCTTAATATTAGGAGGGAGGAAACATTTCCAAGTTAATCCATTGAATTAAACACTACGAACAATATGTAAACAGTAAATTATTTGGCATTATCCATGAAATCTTTAGCTTCATTAATTTTTGCTGCCAAATAAGGGGAACCGCCACGATCGGGATGGTTTAACAACATTATCTTTTTATGGGCATCTTTAACCTTTTACAAATAAAAAAATTTATTATTATTTTAATCTTACGAATAAATTCTAAGATTAAATGAAAGGTTTTAACGAGCATAGCTGCCGGCGCTATCAGCTCAAAAAATAACAAAGATAAATAACACAAATTAAAAATTTTTTTTTAGTTAATTTAAATTAACGGCTAACAACCTAAGAATACTGGATCGAACAACTTTTTAAAGAAACAAAACTAAATCAAAATCGGTTCACAGGCAGATACACAAATACTTTCGTAATATTTATAAAATCGCTCTTCACACGGGTTTCAGAAGAAGCTTTTCTCAGATGCACAAAACCCAATTTCTTGATGCTTTTGGGCGCTTGTAAAATCACTTCCGCTTATTTAATGCAAGTCTTGATTATTACAACATATTTATATATTTTTTTCTTTTGAAAAAGCTCAAGACAAGATACACCCTCAAGAAACTCAACTCTCCGCGCAGCTATGTTGAAAAATTGGATCAACTAAATTTAAGCAATACCGCACCTTTGTTTTTGATGCTCCTGGGCTGACTCCCAATATTAACGATGCCTCTCTTTTGTTCATTTTGGGATCAAATCCTCCTTTATAGTACTTAGAAGCTGCCAAAGATTCAGCGTCGAATTTGGGTAAGTTCTTTAAAGTTTCGTTTAATTTTGTGGTCATAGCAGGCATGCGGCGAATCAAGTGTTTACCAGCAAAACCAACAGCTGCAACGCCTAGGCCAGCTAAGATCATTGAAGAGGCCTGAAAATAAAAAAAGGTAGAAATATTGTTCCTTGAATAAATGTTTTTTACCATTTTGGTAGTCGCGTTGAATTTCTTAAATATGCAAAATTGTTGTGCAAATTGTTACATGTGTGTATGAATCTACAGCTGACTTTATGTAAGAAAACAGCAGGGATGCCAGATTTTTTACAATAATATACATAATATGTTTTTAATCCAGTTCATTTCATTTGTATTAATTTTGAAAACTTTAAATATGCTTCAGAAATCAAAAAGTGCGGAATATAAATCTTCCTCACATCTCAAGATGGATTAAACTACATTATTTTTCAAATGTGTCTCTAATTTTTGTTTTATAATTTTTTTTATTATATAACAGCTTTTTCATATTGAGTGACAGTTTAGTTAAAATATCCCGAATTTTCGGTAGACTATAGTCAACTACGACCATTTTTACGATTAACAGTCTAAAGACATGATGGATAGTCAGTGTCAAGACTACAATTTAAAGCGTAAACAAGAATACAGTAGAAATGACATTATTTTTACGAACATCATTTCAAGATGATTATGTGACGTACATTTTCTAGTGACAGCTAATTTTTTTTTAGTTTTTTTTTTGCCTTGATTTATTTGTATTATTTCATTTGGTTGATTGAATAATACTAAATATTTTGGGAACCCAGAAAAATCATTCAAAATTATTTTGGCAGTCCTCGATAACGTGTATAATACTAAAATTATAATAATCAAAAATTATAAACCATGATGGCCACACATTAAATTTTTCCTTTTCAACTTGTAATACGTTCACACTTTTTCTACTAATGGCGTTTTCTTTTCTAGAATACTTGAGTGGTTTTCATACAAATTGTTCACTCAATTCGATTGCTTGGATTCTATGAACAGCACATTAAAAATATAAATTTCTAAGCAAACTCATTAGTTCCCCAACATTATGAATATTATCAACAATTCGTCAAACACCAAACTCCCTATCCCACTTTCCCGCAAAATGTCCACGGTATGGATATAATTCCCTATAATGTGATTGTAAAACAAGTGGCTGTTCTACATTGTATATATAACTTGGCAGTACTTTCACAAATGTTTTCATTGAGCATTCACACAAGAGATAAGGCAATTCATAATTGGTAGACTAGCATCAATTCGCTTTGAAAAATATCTGCTTTCGTTGTAATCAAACGTCAAATACTATATATAAATCGAATATAAACAAATTCTGACAAACGAAACTGATCAAAATGCAAGCAGATGCAAGAGCAAAAAATAATTACCTAAGCTGTAAAGGCCACGTGTTCTGAATTCGCCTTGACACGAGAAGAATTGTGCTGGCATAACATGGCAGCTTGTTGATGAGCGAGGCGAAGAGAATGGCTAAACCCCGCTTTGGCAAAACAAAACCAATGCACAGACAATTAAAAAAAAACAAACGTCAAATGAATACAAAAAATACTAATGCACACAATCTCTGTATACGTATAGAATTCATGTCAGACGAATAATCATAATTGTTCTCGTCTGTGAACACTCATTGAGTTGGCAACAGTGATCTTCAAGAAGAAGAACTGCTTTGATATGGAAGTGGAAGGTTATTGCTATCTAATAAATGTGTGTGAAGATAAATTCGTATTTAAATAGCAGAGACACGAATCAAAATTTTTAACATAGCTCAGTTTGCAGTTAACAGAGCTCTGTAAAATGGTTAACAGTATTCGCAAATTAAGAAGAAAAATCCAGGGGGCAAATTACAGCATTCGATATCGAACGAAATTTTCGTACAAATTCAAAAAATGTTGTATGGGATTTCGTTCGATATCGAATGCTGTAATTTGTCCCCAAAAATTGCGATAAAAATTCTCCATTAAGTGCCTAATGATATTACAATATGTATTAGAATATGGGATATATGTATATATGTTTGACAGGCGCTACAGTGAATAAAGAGAGTGAGTGAGAGAATCGGTGACAATTCTGGTCAAAACTGGAGTTGCACACATAGTACAGTATATATGTAGGGCAGTCCAAGGGGTCCCTAATGGCACCCAATTGGTCGCATATCTGGAATAATTTTGGAAATTTAATAAAATACTAAATGGTCACTAATCTTTTCCAGAAATTTCACTAAAAATTGATTTGTTCAAAATGTAGTAATTTTATAAAAATATTTTAGCTGTTAAAAGAAAGAGTTCTGAAGCTCTTAATTAATATTGAACACCTTGTCGTCAAGTGGCAACTGATTGATTCATAAAGTTATTCTGTTCCTTCAACTATTTAACAAACGACTAACTTGAATATTTACACAATTTGACAGGTTGTTAAGACGTACAAAATAAAAAAAAAAACTAAATAAATAAACAGAGAACTGTAATATGACAAATAGCCAAAAGGGAAAATCAATTTTTTGTAAACATGCGCAAAAATGACAAAGGCAAAATACAAGAAACTACATCACAGAGCAAACAGTTGTATAAAATTTACAAAGTTTATTTTTTAAATAAAATTTAAATAAAAGAGTATACAAAATAAATAAAATAAATATTTGTTGTAGTAAAAAAAAGAAATTAAGCAAATGAAACAAAACAATAAAGCAGTTAAAGAAAGTTTCATTAAAATATCACGGCTAGAAAATATTTTTTACAAAAAGTACTTAACATCAATATTTTTGTATAAAGAAACGCCTTAAGAATTTGGGGAAAAGAAAACAACTTTTGCCAATTGTGAAAAAAAAATCTATAAAAAATTGTATAGGAATTTTCGAGTTTTTATACGAAATACCTAATATTATTTATAAAATCAATTAAGTTTTTTTTTGCTTTTAATAAAAAAGCGAAGTAGAAGATGAAACGTTTAAATTATAAACATTAGTTACAAAATCCTAAAAATTTAATAATATTTTTATTCACACAAACACAAGTTTGTTCATATGTTGTGAAGTCATCTCTCTTTTGTCCACTCTCTATGGAGAAAATACCCTTTTTATGTAGCGGAAATCTCTGTTGAAATAAAAAACTAGACTGCTAACATATTTACATACATATACATACACATGTATATATGTATCTGTGCGTTAGTGTAACTATTATTTAAACGATTTAAGCTGCGATTAACTAACATTGGCATTTCACATAAGTATTTATACAAATAAGTTACTAAAAACAAAAACAATTAACGTTAAAATTAGTTGCTCTCAGAGCCAACAACAACATACATACATATTATTGTTGGATTATTTACTATTCAAAACAACTTCCGTTTAGTTGTCTGTCTCGTTTGCTGAAAAGGGAAATAAATAAAACATGGAATCTACACAGTCTACAACGTATGAACCGCTAGAAGGTCGTAGTTCCGGTATACGTCACGAACCCATGGACAGTCCGGAAAATGATGTTCGTGCACCAAAAGATCAAAAACATATGGTTTATTTGGCCATGTTGGCTGCGGGCATTGGTTTTGTTTTGCCATACAATAGGTAAGTGTAAATGTGAATGTTTTTTTTCTGCTTTTAATTAATACAAGTTTGCTCTTCTTACTTCTTTTATTTATTGTTCAATGTTTTTGCGAAATTAAAATTACATGTTGACTGAAAGGAAGAAGACATTGTGAATAAAAGAAAATGCAAAATCCTACTCATTTTGTTTTTGAAAGCAAATCTATTAGTATATTACTAGATATGTATGCATGTAGTATGTATATGTAGGTGCTCATGCTTTAAGGAGGCGTGGATCAAGCTAAGCATGTTTTCCTTGGCCCAAAATTACGGTATTATAAGATTGGATCTTTACAAAAAAATATAATACATTAAAACATAATAATTGCAAAATGTAAGCGGACAAAATCTGCAATTCTATGCAACCCACCAGGCACGGGTAGAGCATTTTTAATGATCGCATTGTGGAGCTGCGTCAGTTATCATAAGAGTTGCTAATTTCCGTAATTTTGCAAATTTTTGCAAATTATATCAAAAATGCTTTTTTTGGAAAATTTTTAAAAATTTTACTCATTACCAAATTTTTGCTGTGTCAATATCTATATTATTAGAGGCAAACACGTTTTTTTAGATCCCTTTTACGGCCGTAATACTGAACCGATCTTGGAAATGATTTAAATGTTTTTAAACGGTTTTTACATAGATGTGTAAAATCTTAATTTTATTTAAATCAGTTCGATATATCGGAAGCTATAAGCGTTTTCAGTTGCTACTAACACATGCACACTTATTACACATGCATGTATCAGCTTCAACTTGAAAAATAATCAAAGTGTGCGTACGCCTAGTACTAGATTAAATAAAATTGCAAAACTTTTCATTATTCTATTACAAGCTGTACTCGAAAAACCCCAGTCACGACAATCTGAATATAAATGACCATAATCACATTATTTTTTTAATAATTTACATATATGTATAATTTGTCCAAAAATATAGTGGTAGTTATTGAGTACTCATATATACCTATACATTAGAACACTACTTTAACTTGAAAATTTTTATTGGTAAAGTGTTCATTTACTTTTTCACATTTTCGAGAGTAATTTTGGAAAATTTCTTGTTAATTTCTCGTTGTTAATTTTTACTAGTAATGTAAATGAACACACCTATTATTATGCATTAGATAACAAGTATCACATTTTTGTATTAAAATATCGAATAACCAAATTGTTAACGTTTGACTTTTTGATTTAAAATATCGCAAACAGCTGCCATTTTCGATCCTTGTTATGCCTTTCAAATATCATGAATTTATTTTAAAAATGTATACGTAAATTTAAATTACATATGTGTACTTGTTTGTTCCTTGACAAAAAAAAACATCATTTAAATGTGTGGTTTTGAATGTTTTCGTATGTACATACATACATATTTCAATTTATCTTACCATTAGAATTTATTTCTTATATCATATTTCTTAAATCTATTTATAGTTTTATAATCGCCTCAGACTATTGGCAGTCACGTTTTCCGGGACGCTCGGTGGCTTTGGACATGTCAATGACGTATATAATAGTGGCCTTTGCTACTGTACTACTGAACAATGTTTTTCTTTCGTTGGCTCCATTTCGAGTGCGTGTAATGTTTGGTTACATTGTCTCCTTTACCACACTCATTTTCGTGGCAGTATGTGAAGTTGCCTGGCATATGTTTGCCGCCAATACGGCATACTCAGTAAATTTGGCAGCCGTGTCCTTAGTAGCCATCGGCTGCACAGGTAATAAGACATTATTATTTTTTTTTATGCAATAATATCTAAGATTTATTAATTAATTAATCCATTTGTATCTTGTCTTGTAATGTTTTCAGTGCAACAATCAAGTTTTTATGGATTTGCAAGTATGTTTCCTAAACGTTATACACAGGCTGTTATGACTGGCGAAAGCCTAGCCGGATTTCTGGTGTCTTCCAATCGTGTTGGTACAAAACTTTTAATACAAAACGATCGTGTGTCGACGGTGATTTTCTTTTTTACATCAACACTTTATATATTGTTTAGTTATTTGTTGCATTTGGCCACTATTAATTCGCCATTTGTACGGTATCATATGAAGGCATGTGCCAAAATTGTTCTGCGTCCGGATGAAGACCGTTTGGTACGTCATTATTCAATTATATTATGATTATTATATTATATTATATTATAAATAAAATTCCACTGACTTCAAATCCCGAACGTGGCGTTCCGTGGTCATACTTATTCTGTAATTCTCGTAGCAAAAGCTAAATCGCGATCGCTAAAATGCAGAATAATACTTCGTAACGTTCTTCATATTGTTAAAAAAAATACATAAAAATATCTTGTTTACTCACGTCTTGAGAGTAGAATATGTTTTTTTTTAGTTTTTTCCATTTTTTTTTAAAGAACAAACACAAACCGCAAAGCCATTTTGGCTTGTCTGCAGAAGCACACCGGGTCTAGGCAGGAATCGAACCTGCGACCCCCAGACTAATAGTCTAGTACGCTAACTACTAGTCTACGGGGCTCCCAACTATTCTACGGGGGCTCCCAAACTAGTCTACGGGGCTCCCCGTGAGTAAATTAAAAACTTCAAACTTGTTTTTTGAAGAACGAGTCAACTGTTAGTTGAAACGTTGTTTGAGTAAATAAGCTTTATGTACCTATATGTACATACATATGTATATTTTTGTAATTTGTTTGATTTTATAATATAATTTTTTTCATTTCGCGAACAAAAAAAAAACATCTCCAACCGGGGCAACCGATAAAAATGAATTCTATACAAGAAGCAATGCTGAAATTTAGCTGCATTAATTATATTTCATAATTCAATAGTTATACATTTTAAAAAAAAAGATTGCTCCTGCATAAAATACCCATCCTAAAACTACACTCACAATATTATTACGGTAACGGACTGTTCGTTATTCAAGAAGTAATCCGTTCAGTCATTTTTAAAATAATAAACATTTAGAATTGTAAGCAATTTCATTTTTAACTGATTCTAATATTCATTCAAAAAACTAAGGACATATTAATACAGATTTTCGGTTACATTCAATATTGTGCGTTGTTTTCAAGTGCTGTTTTTTTTTCTTTGCTTTCTTTATTTGATTTGTTTGAGATTTCCTCTCCTACACAAACAAAGGAAAAATCTTTTATTTTTACGGGCTTAAGTCAATTAATTTTTTAACTTCAAAAAAATTGAATGAACTTTTATTTCAATTTAAATGAAAAATGAGTAGATACAGAAGTACAGAATATTTTGAGTGTATGAAAATTTTATATTTTAAATCTAGTTCGTGTTATTTATACACGAAAAAAATGTTGTAAACAGAATAAATAATAATATATGTATGTACATACATATATGCATATTTCTTTGCAGAACGCTCTTGATGGTTCAACACCAACAGCGAAATATGGTGTTTTAACTTTGGAGCCCAGCAGTCCCACAGCTCCAATAGCAGCTAAGGCAACACCAGCTGCATTGAGCTTCAGTAATCCTGTATATGAGCTGTCAAATCCCTCTGCCGGTGAAAGTGTTATCGAAGGTCTTAATAATTTGCCCGATATACCAGGCACACCGCAAGAACCTACAACTCCCACAACAGTTGCATTCAAAGTTGAACATGTTTTGACGCCAGGAACATGTACACCCGGCAAACTGAGTGATTTAAAAACGGGCTTTGCTTCAAGATGGCAAGTTGCACAATCGATTTATCCTTACATGGTGTGTATAGCATTGGCATATTGCGTCACGTTGTCGCTGTATCCGGGTATAGAATCGGAAATAGTTTCGTGTAGTTTGGGAACTTGGATGCCGGTTTTGTTGATGTTTACATTTAATACATCCGATTTAATAGGAAAAACATTGGCTGGTGTACCCTATCCGTGGTCACGTCGACAATTGATTTTGATGTCGGGCTTAAGAATAGTTTTGGTGCCACTTTTGCTGCTTTGCTGTGCCCCCAGACATCAGCCAGTAATTTCAGGAGAGACAGCTGCTTTTATATTTACCATAGCTTTGGGCGTTAGTAATGGCTTAGCGGGAAGTCTGCCCATGATGTTGGCACCAGCTAAGGTTAATGCTACCTTAAGAGAAGTTACTGGCAACATGATGACCTTGTCCTATAATGTGGGCTTAACAGTGGGCTCGTTTATCGGTTATGTTTTCGAATCTATGCTGGGTGCTCAAATAACAAATCCATGTCCCAAATATCCCTACATCATGGATCATCATCCACATTATCAGTACACATCAACAAGTGCAACCATACTGAATAATACGGCAACTTTAGCTACAGCAATATTGACTTCCACACTGGCCACGCCTACAACAACAAGCACTGAAGCAACAACAGTCTTAACAACATTTAACTCAACAACTTCTCTGGCGCCAATCGGTTCAATAACGACAACCACAACCACAATGACACCTTTTACTGCGGTAACATCAACGGCAACTTTAGCCGTTTTGTCAACAGTTGCTGCTACAATTGCCACCATACCGGAAGTGGTAAATACTGTTGCCAATGCGGTGGTAACATCGATTAGCGATTTAAGTTCAGAGTTAGTCAATGGTGGTACAAGTACCGGCGATCCTCAAACACCCATGGAATTAATTGAAAAAATTTAAATAAAAAAGTATCCATGAGGATTGTGTGCATGTGTGATAGCAGCTTTTTTTTAGAGAAAGTTTGATATTAAAGAAATATTTTTAAAAACTTAAAAAATGTTTGAGTGCAGTTAAAAATGTACGCCCTAATATAGTGGTAAGACCAACATGGCTACATACTTGTTTTCTTTTTTTGTGAAAGCAACAAACTCGTTGCATTTTAACAATTAACTTGATATTGATAAGGAAGCGGATGCATGTGTGTAAATATCTTGAATATATTTTATATTTTTTGTGTAAGAATAGGAATAGATTAAAGTTAAAAAGAGAAACAAAATGCATGTGCAAGATATATAATTCTACAAAAAGATAATGAAATTATAATTATAAAAGAAAAAAAAACATGACAAATATAATTTCTTAATTATTAAGATTTTAGTAAAAATGCCCTGGCTATAAGTTTTAGAAAAATCAAAAAAAATATTTGAATCTTAATGTGAACATTTTTAAAAGAAATAAACGATCATACATACATACATACATACAGCTCGTGATCGTTCATCAAGCCAAAGATTTTAAGCATTCCATTTAAGCTTTGAGAATTTTCCAAAGTCAATTGTTCAGTTGCAGTGAATTAATGTGTGTATTTCGTTATTAATTAATTGGCTTTTAAAGTAAATTTTTTTCTTGAAAAAAAGTTTTAAGAGAATTTAATTGTAAATAGAGAATAATTGTAATAGTTTTAATTGCATTTTTTTTATTAACAATAGTTTTGTATTCCTTAAGCTCTGCATATTTCTAAGTATTTTGTGTATTTTTTCCGTTTAGAAAATCAAATAAAGTTTGATCAATTAGCGTTAATTGCCATTGTTGTAAAAAGGATGTAGCAACAAGCAAAAAATTCATTTCATTCTGCTACTTATCTGCAGTAAACAAACTCTAGTGTGGTTCCATCAAAGCGAGAAGAAATTGAGATGCTGGAAACGCTGCTTGACAATTCATAGTTTATTGTTTTAATATGGCTCGAAGGATTATTAAAGAGCTTAAAGTCGTAAATTAATCCTTTGATCGATATTCAGGTGGAACGAGATCGCAGTTCGTTAAATGCATTTTTTGTTACAGTACGTATTTCGTCATATGGATATACATATTGATACTGAACAGCTGGTCGAATGAAATAGTGTCGAAAACATTATAGTTTTAGTTGCGATTGATCATAATCATGGTCCAATCAATCATAGTTACAATTGACAATCGCGCAAGCCGTGCAAATCCTTTAGTTTGCAGTGTGGTTTCCCCGCAAATGCTGCAGTTTCCGAGTCCTATTTTGTCTTACCACATTTGGTCATAGCATGGAGTTTACCACACACAGCACAGACCGGAAGTAGCTTGTATTAACTCTTAGTGTAACCTTATTCTTGCAAATTTTGACATTCGACAGGCCCAGATTGCATATGTGGTTTCTTTATAGTAATTTTTCCAATTCCACTCAGCGCAAGCAGAAATTCCTTTGACAACGATTTGGAGGCATTCAGCAGATATAAGTTTATATGAATAACCATTTCACAAATATGGTTTTCTGGTCTACCTGTGGCTTGGTATCGGTGATAATTTGCTCTCTTAAATATATTCAGAGTGGTTCCGAAAGCTTGATCATTATTGTGGGTTCTTCCGTATCACTTTACGCGTATTGACTTGGAAACTTAAGGCCGGGGCACATAGAATCCGTCGTACGTTATACGCTGCTTTTTTCAACTGACAACCAAGTTGAAATACCGGTTTTCTTATGAGCTTTGTCACATTCGGCACGTCTCCGTCAACGCAAAGTACTAATGTTGGGCAACTTTTAACTTTTAACGTACGTTGAGTACTTTGAAAAATATCATTTTTTTGCTTTGGTTTTATTGAGCTTTTTGTGTTGTGTGGTGACAAAATTAAATTAAATAACAATTAAAATAAAAAAAAAAAAACAGAATATCCTTTAATTCTATTGAAAATGTGTGCCTCGGCCTTTAGTCTATAAGCATGCCCGTCTTTACATATTTCTACTTGTGTTACCATTTTAGAAGATTTTGCGTGTCTTCACAGTTTCAATATTGCAACGTATCTGCCTCTTTCCAGTTAAATTTTTCACTTTTGATCGCAATTATCCAGTATTGCTGTTGCTCCCGTTGTGGGGTTAATTTCATTAGCATCAGCTGTGAAATAACAGTTGAAGAGTCATTGTTTATCAATGAATTAAGAGAGCATCATCGAATACGATTAACTGCTTTGGCACTTATATATTCTAAAGGACATGTCAAATAAAACTGTTGCTTCGCGTTGCGTTACAGATTCGCTTTGACATATAAGATGGGTATGTACGAGTACATACTTATACGAAACATGCCACATAAAGCACTTTTAATGCGTCGCGAAGCGCAAAGTTAAGTAACTGTCATCTTTTTGCACGCTTTGACGCGTTCACATTTTTCCTAATAGCTCTAATGCTTCATGCTTCAAGAGCACAACTAGAACCGATTTCAATAAATTGTTCCGAATAACAGTTTTAGCTTTTTATTTTTATAACTAATAATCAAATGTTAAAATTATCAACCGCTTTTATAGGTAAACATGGCGTTTTCTTTTCTTAAAAAATTTAACATTTCTTTTATTTTTTATCACAAAAATTACTATTCAAAGTTTTCTTAAGACAAGATGTTTGCCTCGTAAGTGATGATATAATAATTTCTAATACACTCACCATTTCACAAAATCATAAGCCCAATTCACAATGTTGCGCATTTGGGATTGCAAATTTATGCAATTTCTAAAAACATGTTGCAAAACATGAAATTCCTCTCTTCATTTTTAAGTTCGCTCAATCTTCTTTTAATTCTCTCAATTGGTTGTTGCAAAATAAACTACAGGGGTTTGTGTTGTTTTTTTATACAAGAGTAGCAAGTGTTTATCTTTGTATTTTGTTAGTGTAGAGTAAAAATATGCTACACTACTTTGCAAATGCTACGATGCAAGACCATTTGCACAAGTATTCGAATATTGCAAATTTGCTATAAAAAGGGCAAAAATATAGCAATTTTTTTTAGAAGAAAAAAACGCCATAGTTCATCAACATATACACATGTGGATATTAAAATAGTTATGCATACCTGTTGCAATTTTTTTTTTTTTTGTACTAAAAATTCAAAATTTTCTTACAAAACTTTACATGGCTTAAACTGGCAATACTATTTTATTTTAGAACGCGAATTAATTTTTATTAATGGCATACTTTTTATTTGTTATATCGTCGTCCCGAAGCTATCTTCATGTATATCACGAAATCAAAAATAAATTTTAGATAAGAAAGCTTCTCCTAAAAACTCAAGACTTGACGAGTCAAATCTGACGTGTGTGAACCGCGTCTAAGATCCTGAACTTGTGCTCCGGAAGTAGTGCAAATTCGGATCATCTAATAATTGTTTTTGTATATAATGTTGAAACTTTAGACTCAATTTATCAAAGAAAATTTTTTTGGAGATACATACGTGGCGACGATATGTTAAGTAGTTTCTGGTTGTGTCACAACAACTGTTAAAATGGCAGGATATTGAAAATGGAAGATCTTATTGGAAAACTTTATACAATTTTAAACCCATCTCACGAAATCATATCAACATATCAATTAATTTGTCCAACATCCATCGATTCAATTATTTGAAGTCAACATCTCAAAAACACAATTTTACTTATTTATTTTCAGTTTCAGTTCAGTTCATTTTCAGTTTTAAATTTAATAATGTAAATCAAGGTCGATTAATAAGGTCTATGGCAGACGAATTCATTCCCGAAATGTTACCCATTTTGTTAATTTCCATGACAAAAAGGCGTAGGAAAAAAGCAAAGCTGAAAAATAAAATGCAAGTGTAAAGTGAAATAAAATAAAGTTTCATGTTTCACGATCAGCTGATCTGTTAAGTAGACTTTATTCATAGGCTGCAACGTAAATTATTCAAAATAGCGTAAAAGAAGAATATTCAAAATAGCAATACATACTACTAATCGAAAAAAATAAAATAAAAATAAATAAATATTAAATAAACTTGTAAAGATCATGGATAAAATTAGACTACAGATCAAAAATAATAGAGTTTAGGGTTTTTACGTTAACCTAAAATTAGGCGACATATTCAATGAATTTGTAATTAAATCTTATTGAACGCCTTATTAATTTTCATCACATACGATATATACATACATAAAAATAGAATCCAAAAATAAATAATTTTTTATGCATTAGTGAAATATTTTCATGGCAAACATGAAAACAGGAACTCAATAGCAAATGAGACACACATTTTTTAATGATTAATGGAAGTAAAATTAAAAATACATTTTTATACTAATTTGTTTTTAAATATTCTACGGCTATTTTTACTTTCCATTTTTAATTGCTAAAAAAAATTTATTGTAAATATCCAAAAGTTATTTCAAAGAAAAATTTATTTCTATTGCTAATTACGAAATTATGAGTATTCAAAAAAATCCTTTTTTAGCTAAATATTTTAATTGCAAAAAAAAACTTTTTTTTTCAAATAGAATAAATAAAACTTACTGTTGTTTGCCATCATACTTTTACTATTGTAATTATATGTTGTAATTGTGATTTAAAATCTTAGTTGATTTTGTTTAGCCAAAGGAGCATACCGTTGGCTTAATATAAAAAGGATGTATCTCGATTTATTTTTTGCGAAATACACCAGAAAAGCTTTAAAACGCGTTCTCAAAAATAAAACCAGATACGTCCTTTCTATATTAAGCCAACGATATGTATTTTATAATAAATAATAAGAAATTAAATTTAAAAATAAAATCAATAAAATGAAAAAGTAAACAATAAATATTAAATATCATTGAGAAATGTTGAAAAAAAAGAAATAAATAAAGAATATTTCGAAGGCGTCTTCTTATTTTTGGTTTCGATGCTGAGGGAAACAAACGTTCAAGTTATTCTTCTATTAATGTGAGTATTTTTTTCGAATTATGTGCTGTAAAATTTTTATTCACGAATCTTCTAAGCTACGAGTAAATAAGATACAATGCTATGAGATTTTACTTAAGCGTACTTCAGCAATTAAATCTAATAGTTGAATAAGGAAACTATTAATAATACTGTTTTGAGGAAAATTTGTTACAAAAAACCTCTTACAAACTTAAAAAATGTTATAATGAGCTTCAGTAAAACAATCGCTGGTAAGATTGTCTTCTGACAAAAGAATCCCACTGACTGTTTAGTAAATTTGTTATTGTTTCAGAACTGGACAATATGCATTTTTCATTGAACTAGAGTACGCCTAGTGGTCGAAATTCGACCGTCAGTTTTAGTTGCGTTCATTTAAAGAGAAAAAACTACCAAATTAATTACATATTCCCTTCCCCATGGAAAAAGCAATAAGCGAAATAAAATTGCATACAATCACGCACATTTATAAAATTTTTTTTTACTCATATACATACATACGAGTATGTATGTAGGTACTCTTAAACACTCTAATTGCTTTGCTTATATTTTTACTTGAACCAATACTTACATAAGTGAATACGTGAACGTGTGTATTTTTAGCATTTGTAGTGGTGTCAACTTTATGA
This sequence comes from Gymnocheta viridis, assembly GCA_956483585.1. Taxonomy (NCBI): domain Eukaryota; kingdom Metazoa; phylum Arthropoda; class Insecta; order Diptera; family Tachinidae; genus Gymnocheta; species Gymnocheta viridis. Next base: position 75,567,996 of record OY101444.1, on the reverse strand, counting down.
GCCTTTTATTCCTTTAATACAGAACTGATTTAAATAATATATAGTCGGGTCACTACAGCTCAACAATGTTTACCATTTGGTAAAAGATTGAAGAAAATCGGTTGGCTAACAAAGAAGAAAAAGGGATCTAAAAATTGGTCTTTACCTATTTATATATAGATGACAGCGTCAAATCATTGGCAAATGCGTTTACATTCTTTTATTTAAATCTATTGTGTAGTAAGTTCGTGGGGAATCTAGAGAGAAGATTATGAATTAATTTTAAATTTTTGTTTTGAATAAGCCGAAGTCTTTTTGTGTGTGTCTTAGCAGTTTTTGTGAAACCAGGCTGGACAGCCAGCCGTAAGTCAGTATCGGTCGAATACGCATATTATACAAAAATATCTTATTTTTAAGGTAGAGCTTAGACCTCCTATTAATCAGCTGTTCATTTTCAAATTATTCATCAAGCCGTTTCAAAGACGTAACTGTTGGAGTCAATAGTTGGCAACAGTTTCACAACTATTGAGTTCAACAGTATACTTCTTATGAATGCGCCCATTATCTTGTAAGAAGCTACTGACGATGCCAAGTGACAAGATAAATTTAAGGATGCATAGGAGAATGATAGTTTCCTTGTTAACATCAGAAGTTTACTTTGAATGGTCAATTGGCCGAAAGTATTTGGAGGCAGAAATTCGGGATAGTAGGGAGAACTTCATTGTATAGAAGTTCACTATAGAGAAGTTCGACTGTATATTTTTAAAAATTTAACAAAATTAACTAAACATACTCGTAATTTCTTTTGGTATAATATGGATTTATTGGAAATAATAAATTTTCCCATATTTTATGGGACGCGCTTCGGGCGATATGAGCGCTAAGGACGATGATAACTTCAAGATTATTCGCATAGGTCGATCTTTAACGGCATCCAACAAGAATAAGTCTGATGGGGTCAAATATTCGACAATGAGTTTGCAATATTTCCCAACGTTGTTCAAGCATAAAGCGACTCAAATTGGTCTGCGGTGGAATGATACTGACTGATAATCAATATTTTGGTCAGACAAAAACTATCAGTGTCATGATAACATACGATTTGAAAAGATACTTGTATTTGGACTATCCGGTATGCACATTATAACTTTAAGCACACAATACGCATACATCTAAACATCAACATACGAGTATAAACAGACGTAGGAAAAGTTAACAGAAAATAAAAAATATTTAACAAAACAACAATCTAGACAATCATCTTTTTACAATTGTTAAGGATGGCCATTAGGGCGGGTCAATTTGTTTGGGGGAAAAAAACTCCGCAAGGAATACAACAGAAATGTAGTCTACGGACAATTCAAAGAAAATTGTCCACAGAAACGATGATTGAAAAACAAAAAACCATCTTCCGATTTCTACGAGATAATTTGATGTTAGAATCAATAGAACTGTTTCTTCAGAAATTTTCATTCGAATTTTCCACATACTTCTATACTCTTGGTCCGCATACAAGTGTACCCCCTTAATGTAAATGTGTTTGTACTTGGTTTGTTTTTCTATGCTGAGGTAACGAGTACTTGTATTGTTATTTTGTACACAAACATATTTGCACGTACACAAAAGTATATTTGTGTATGTGGTAGATATAGATGCATGCATGTGTATGTACAGTGCGAGGGTATGTTAATAAGTATTTGCAAAATCGTATAAAAGCTGACACCCATCTGAAAAGTGGTATAAAGAAACACAATAACCCTTTTTAGTGGGATCCGAAAACACAGTGTTGTTCTGTTTAGCCTTATTTGTCTCTGAATTTATTATATATGTACATATTTCTGTATTCCTTTCTTAATAAAAATAATTTGAGTTAATAATTTGAATTCAAAAACTCAAGGCTTACTGAATAGCTGTGTCCATTTGCTAAAAATTTGTGCAAATTTGTAACAATTGTTATTAGAAAGCGTTCATTAACCCAAAAAATTTGCAGCGAGAGAGCGTCGAAAGAGCGTAAAAAATTGAGAGACAGAAAAATTCTTGCAAGTTTTTGCAAGTAAAATTTTTATAATTATTCAAACAGCTGTTTTGTGTTTGTGTTTACAAAACAATATTTCTAAATTAAGTTGAAAATAAAAATATTTTGAAAATTTAAGAAATTGTAAGTAAATGTAAACTTTTAAAGCGATAGAAAGTATTCATAAGATAACAAATTTATTTTTGTGTAACTTAGGAACAACAGAAGCAAAATAAAAAGTCTATTGGAAGCGAATTATGCAACACAGTATCTGGTACATCAGTGGCAAAGGATGTTCCGGCAAACAGAGAGACCAGCTGTTATTTTTAGTGTTGTAAATATTATGAGTACTCGGTAATTTACACTAAGCCGGCAAATAATTCAATTAGTTCAGATATATATTTGCAAATAAATTTAAATTAACACATAATTTACTAAATTACTTTTTTTACTGCTTTTCGGGGTTTAATTCTGCCAGCAACATGATATTTTATTTTGGACAAAGCTTTTTTATTACAATGAAAATTGCTTAAATTTGTTTCCTTTAAAAAATATATTTAACCCGTTTTTCGCCGGCTGTTTACTATTTTATTTATTAAATAAATTAGTTAGCTAATCATCCCTATCGTGCTTAGCGTATTTCGACTACGCCTATTACTAGATTAAATAAAGTTGCAAAACTTTTCACTATTCTATTACAAGCCGTACTCGAAAAACGCCAGTTACAACAATGCTGAATATAAATCACATTATTTTTTTTAATAATTTACAAATATGTATAATTTGTCCAAAAATATAGTGGTAGTTATTGAGTACTCATATATACCTATACATTACAACACTACTTTAACTTGCAAATTTTTGCTAGTAAAGTGTTCATTTACTTTTTCACATTTTTGAGAGTAATTTTGTAAAATTTCTTGTTACTCTCTCGTTGCTAATTTTTACTAGCAAAGTAAATGAACACACCTAATAACTTAAAGTTTAAACATATAAAAGTTTGGAAATCTGACGTGGAAATAATTAAAATTTTAAATTTTACCGTAAGCTCTAGCAGATCACATTGTTCAGTGATTAAAATTTGTAACGATAGATTGGATATGAAAAATGGCCATTTATGTTACAGCTCGGGCCAATGAGGTTTCCAACTACATCAATGACGGTCAAGCGCGTTCGATCCTCCCAATTTTTACTCCGCAGATAAAAAAGTCAATAATAAACAGAAATAAATCAGCCAAGCTCGAGTACGACCCGCACACGGAGGGAGCATGTTTGATCAGGAAAGCTCTTTGACTGAATTTAAGTGAAAGTGTACACTAGAGCACATGTCGCAAATAACATAATTGTTAGTTGACTTATTTTTTGTAAGGGCGGCGATTGTAGTTCACGCCCTGTGAAAATTTACTACGTTTCATAAAATGAACTTCTATATTGAAATAATACATTTCGTGTATTTATTTAATCGGGATTTTGCTTTGATCGGTCGATTAATTATCCGAGGCTTTGGTTTAATCGGTTAATTTTGTTATAAATCGGTTAACCGATTTTTCGAAAAACTAATAAGCCATTTTCATTTAAAAATGCTTGTTATTATTTGCCATTCCCGAAATATAAATAGTAGCCAACGTATTTCCTTGTCTCTTCTTAAGCAACAAAAAATCTTTCTTGTGACTGCTTCAGCGGCTGGATGAGAGCTTTTCCGTCGTAATCCTAGTAATTTTTGTTTGTCAATATACAACGGCAGCAACACATTAACGAAAAGCTAAGTGCAAATTTTTCTGTTTTATGAAATTTTGAGCAATTGTATTTAACAACTACTTAAGGTTGCACCAAAAAACCCATCTTTAAAACGTTTTCCACACTTTAGTGTTGATAATTTTTAGCGGACTTGAAAAAAGAGGGAGTTATCAATTCGTCTACGTCTTTCTTTTCGTCTGTATTTTTTTCACACGCACAACTCGTTTGAAAATTCATTTTCAAATTTATACTTTCAATAAACAGGTCATCATCACAGATGAACAATAAAATATTTTGGGTGTCATTTAAAATTTTTTCCGATCGGTTGTTACAACTTTTTGGCGGAAGCAACAACCCCAAATACTCTTTGGAATTATCTTGATTTATTAACCCAAAGTTATGTGATTTTCTATGTGTTTGCAAAAACTTATTGACTTCTCCACGCATAAGTGTACCAGTCTATTCGTAAAACCATTGTCTATGAAGTTTGTATCATCGTACTATTGTCAGCTTTAAGACTAACAAGTATTGCAACTTTAACATTGATTGCCATTTTATTTACTTTAAAACAGTGGACAAATGTATGATTTTTGTTTTTCATTCCTTTTATAGCTTAGATAGTCCTAGTAAAAAAGAGAAAAGAAGTTCTTAAGATTCTGAGATTGTAATTCAAAAGTAGTGCAAATTAAGAAATTTCTAATGATTTTTAATGATTTAATAGCAAGAGCAGATCCAGTCTTCAGGGTAGCTGGAAGGGGTTAACATAGTGGATATTCAGTCGCGACAGCCACCAAACCAAATTTGACTACAATAACACCAGTGCTAGCCCATGACTTCTTTTGGATCCGCGCTCGCGAGAGTGGTCAAATTCTCTTGCTTTATATGAAAGGAACCTGTAAACTTTTACATGAAGTTGTCATTTGAGGGGGTGAGTTGGCATAATTAAAACACTCTGCGATGCGTTCTAGATCAGTGTTCCTCAAAAATGTGTGTATATTGTGAGTGGAGTGGGAGAAATTTCGTGCTACATATATAAATATGTTGAAAAATTTTTTTTCTGATTGCATACAAGGCATTCAGCTTCATTAAATATACTTGGTTGTTTGGTTGATTTACGTGGCTGCCCTCTAGATGATTCCCTTTTGAAAGGACCACTACACTCGTCGGTATTAACCTATGCATAACCATATCTAAGTACTCGGATACGATGATTGGTACTAAATCCAACCCGTCGCATTGAGATATCTGATAAGATCACTCAACTCTATCTCTGATAAATCTGAAAGGTCCTCTAGTACATGACTGCCTAAAAACTTGTGTCTCAAAAGATGCAAAGTTGGACATTCGCAAAGAAAGTGGAAAATTTTCTCTTTTTTCCTTTCTACTCGACAACTACGACAGAACTCATTATAGGATAGTCCTATCCTAATAGCAGAGCTGCCAACCGTCCAGTGCCCAGTCGCGACTGCGACGAGCCTCAATATGTCCTTGCGGCTTCTACGTATTAGTTGTATTGAACGCTTATAATTTTTGTAAGGCCACATTTTCTTTGCAATTTTGCACGTGTCTATATTGCGCCATCTGTTTTCAGCCTTATAAAGATAATGCTTGCAGATGCAGTTTCTAATAGTGCCAAACGGCGTGGCTGCCGTTTCAGCGTTGGAGGCATTCAGAGCAGGTCTAGCCCTAGCCAGCTCGTCCGCCTGTTCGTTGCCTGAAAAATTGATGTGTGCTGGAACCCAGATGAGGGTGAGATCATCCTGACCACCCAGTCTTGATAGCACAGTCTTACACCGCCCAACTAGAATAGATGAGGTGGTATTTGATCTTACTGATAGAAGTGCTGCTTGGCTGTCGACAATGATGCCGACTTTATCCTGTTGACCAGCATTCTGGCCGCTTCCCTTATAGCCAGAATTTTGGCCTGAAAAACAGTGGCTTCGTTAGGGAGACGAAAGGAGCGTTCTATACCTAGATCATCTGAAAAGACTCCAGAGCTGACTCCGCAGACTATTCTAGATCCATCAGGATATACTCTGACGTCGTATTGTCTTACTATTATGACTCCCTTCCACTCACGTCTGGATGGAATTAGAACATTGAACACTTTATCAAAGTCCAGATGAGGTACCATGTAATCCGTAGATTTCCTCAGCATAAAGGGTAGTTGATCCAGGATTCTGGCGTTTCTACTTAATGGAAAAACATTTTTGTTTCCACTCTACTCTTCACATTTCAATATACGAACAGAATAAGGCTGAAATATTCAAAGTGTCCTGAAAATATTTAAAAGGCTGAAGGTAGGCCATGTGTTTTGTTTTTGTTTGATCATAAAAAGGCGATAACGACTGAATGAAATAATTGTGTTTTTTATGGTGGCTACACACTTTGCAACGCGTGTATGCAACACCTTTATCATTCATGTTTCATATTTTCATACTCAAACTGCAACCAAGAATGAAAACACGAACACAACATCAATTCAAAAATATTTTGTATTCGCATTGAACATCGCGCAAGAAAGAAATATAGTTGAAAAAAATTTGCCGCGAGATAAGAGAAATAGCAACAATTATTATTATTGATGAATTGTTTTATGAGGAGGAGGAAAACGAGGTACAGCCAAAGAAAAAACGAATGTGGAAAAAAAAAATTGGTATTTAAAAATAAGAAGAGTTTTCAAATGAAAGACTGTTAAAAAAGTTAAAAGAAAATGGGCCAAAAGATTACAGAAATTATGTACGAATAGACGAAAATACTTTTTTTAATTATTAGACATGATAAAACAAACAATTACAAAGGTCATTTATTTTTTGCCGTGGTCAACAAAAAACAACGAACATATGCACACCTTACTGGTTTTCAAGGAACTAAGCCAGTAAAAAGAATAAACAGGACTACACACTATGCAACAAACATCAATGCAACCAACATCAATGCAACCAGAAAATATCAAAATATTTTGATGTTTATGAAATCCCGAATGCAACACGAATTGAAACCATAAACACAACTACACACTATGCAACTAACAATGAAACATGCCTGGTTGCATAAAAACGTTGCAAAGTGTGTAGCCAGCATTATATTCTTTCTAGTGAGTTTCGTTGAAAATCGTTCTGGGTATGTAAAAATAACAAAAATCACTCGGCTCCTGAGGTATAGCGTGAAGATGTTTTTTTCTAGATACAATCTTAAGGTGCTTTTTTGAAGAAGTTACCATTTAAGGGAATAAAATACTTTACTCTTGATGTTATTGGGAAAACCGACCTTGTCACGATTAATGTGTGAGAGGTTTTTAAATGTGTTGGTGTCTACTCTAAAAGTACGGAATGGTCACGATTTGTTAAAAGTTAGAATGATGGTCGTTTTAAAAAGCCAAAATTCCTCTGCTTCTGTTCAACAAGGAAAAAACCCACTACAGTTTTCGAAGCACTCATATATTCACCAGTCATGTGATGGGTACGTTCAAGAGAGTTAACACAAATTTTCCATAGCGTCTATTAAGTTGATCGGCCCGTTTTCTCAACCGGATTTTTTATCTGTTAATGGCATTCGTTTTTTTCAATATTGATTTTTTAAATATTAAATATATTCGATTGTTTTCTCAATAAAAACCAGTCAGAATGTTGTTTGATTTGTAAATTTTTTTTTATAAATACTTTTATTTTATTAGTTTAGTATATTTTTTATATATACATATATATATTTTTTTTCCAAAAGTTAACTTTGTGTTCTACTCAGGCTCTAGGTCAAAAATTTTTTCAAATAAAAAAACTCTTCTTTTGTTTTTATTAAAGATGTTCTTCTTCAGGAACTAAAAATAATTTTGATAAATAAAAGTCCACTTTTATTTTATTAAAACATACTTCTGTTGATTTTTTCACTGCAGACGTTTTGTGTATTCTTTGAGCTGGCTGCAAATTTACGATGCTGCGATTTCTCGATTTTTTCCTTAAAAGTGACGATTTTATTTTATTATCAAAAGACTTCAACTTATTTTTCTAAAATACGACTCAAAGAGTAATTTATATGGAAAATAAATACAAAGTTTCCAAATGTTTAAGTTTGAATTTTATAGAAGTTCTATCACCGAAAAAGCTTGTAAAAATTCAGGTCTTTGCCTGTCATAACTATTTGAGTTTTTATGAATCCTCTTTTTTCTCTGTTCGAAAACCGTAATAGCTTTTTTTTAATTTCAAAGTGCTTTCTCACATTGGCATAATTGTGCTCTCATAACATGGGAGCTTGTGAATTGCGAATTCGGTGAAGAGAATGGTTTTTGGTTGGCATAATTTTTCAACCAACTACAAGCCCGCATTAGCAGCACAAAACTAATACATACAGAATTTAAAAAAACACACATGTCAAATGAATACAAAAAACACTAATACACACAAAGCTGTGTATATGCCCTGAAGGAAACGTGGGGGCATGTGTCCGCAAGTCATCAGTTCTGTCTACTATTTTGGTGACTATTTGGCATCATTGTCACTAGAAGAAAACTTAAAAAGGACTGAAATGAATTACTACCTTATTTTTAGTACCTATATTTTTCCAACGACTGTTATGAATTACCGCCTTTTAGTCTTTTATTTTTTTTTAAATTAAACTCCAAAAGTTAATAAAATTTACATTTTCATTATTGACATCTACTTCAGAAAAGTACCCAAACTGTAGACACAGAACTACTAAAACGTACTAGTGAATCACTGGTGCCAATTTCTACATATGGTCCCAAAAGAACTAACTAGTCAATAGTACCAATGTCAGTAGTGGATTTTCAATGACACGCACATGTTAAATGTCTATAGTATATAGCATTGTCTGGGGTATTATAATTCACTAGTACTGCTGACTGTGTCAATAGTAAGTCAGTACAGTTTTACTATTGACATTTCCTGCAGGGTGAGTACGTATACATTTTATGCCAGACGAATTAGTCTCGTGTGTGTTCTCGTCTGTGAAAGTTCAAACATTTAAACTATTCGAAACCCGGTTTCTGGAATATATCGAATAATTGTTCAAACTAGTGCTTTGCCTATTCTCGGTATCCAAAGTCATGTGCTAGATATCAAGAATACATATTTGTTCTTTGATAGTTAATTTTATTCATTGTAAAGGAAGTAGCTTTTTATTACTTTTAAGGAGTTCTGAAAAGCCACTTCTTGTGAATAGATCTCAGTATAGTTTCCGAAAGTGACTTTATATTATTGAGAATCACTTTATAAAATATTTAAATCAACAATTTTTAATTTAAGTGCTTATAAATACATATTTGAATTTTATTGGTTTAAATTAACACGAGTCAAACCAATAAAATTTCTTTTGAAACAAAATTTTTTCGCAATGTCCGCCTAAAAAATCGATACCCATCGTAAGTGTTTGCAAAATCCAGAAATGAGCTAGAAAATTGTAAAAGTAAAATAACTTCTTAATTGATTATCCAGATGTTATTAATAATAACTTCCTGGAGAAGTCGGAAATACACAATTAATGAAATCCATGAAAGTAGTGCAAAAGTGATTCCATGTAAATTACTTCTAATTGTAACATATTCATTAACAAACCCTTGCTGTATTCTATACTTTCAGAACAGATCGTTTACAAATTGTCTAACTTCTTCCAATAAATTATGGAAAATATTCTACTGTGCCTTCAATCTATACTAAGAATAAAATTAAGAATGGTAAAACAATCAAGTCCTGCAAAACGTACGCATCCATTTAAAGGATAACAGTAACAACTAATGAAAAATATTTATGCATTCACAAACATACTTGTACATACATCTAAATTTACATATCCATGTGTACAAACAATAAGAAAAAAAAACACATAAAACCAAATAAACAAAGAAGCACTTGTAAAGGTTAGAGGTAAAAAAATACGTTTTCTCGTAAACCTAAAATTTCAAATGTTAAAAGCAGTTTGTAGGAATCTGCAAAAGGATACATGCATACGAGTACACATCCCCACACTCAAATATATGGCTTATACACATACTTATGTGTATGTGTAGTGGAAAATTGTGTGCGTGTGTGTGTGGTTTCTTTGTTCGAATTCTTATAACACGCACTTAGTGTTGGTTGTAATTTCCAGTAATTTAACAGAGATTACCAAACACAACGTGCAATCAACACCAACTCAAAGACTTGGATAGTCTTTTAAGTTTAAGTTTGATTGAGTGTATGTGTGGTAAACATCCGTATTATTTCACCCTCAAAAAAAAACGAAAGAACAAGATGAAAACTAAAATTAAAGAAAGGGCAAGCCTAATAGCCATAATGCTATTCGAATACACAAGTAATGATTGAAGTAGTACATTGTTTATGCAGCAAGAGTCTAATGTTAAGAGTGGGAGTGTGTGAGGTTTGCTGTAAAAGTACAAAAATTTGTGCCGCTACATAAACTCTTAAAAAGCCGGAATTACAGATGATGCATGTATGTATACACACAAGCTAATACTAATATACGAGTGCATAATTAGTATGTGTCCTAATATCCTTCAACATACAGCCAAACAGTTCAAAACACAAAAATCGTAAAAAATTAACTCTTCATGTAGTCATGTATTTTAAGTATGGATATGAGTTTGAACAGTAACTTACTTTTTATTTCATTTCCACTATTCATACTATTTCAACGAAATGTATAGATTTGTTGGAAAAAATTACTGGTTGATTTATATATCAGCTTAATATCTTAAACTATTTGCACAGATATAATTAACCTGTGCTTCTTATAGTCTCCAAAGGATATAATACTGATTACTCTAACCTGAACCGCCACAAGAATTTTTTAAATAGCCAATTAAATAATTGATATATTCACTCGAAGACTTAGTGATGAAAATTCAGCCAAGACTTTAAAAAATATATTTTCCAGTGTACTCACTTGAAACACATTTAACCTTAATCATCAGAATCAATTTAAGTTTCCTAAGTAGGACATTTTACTTAGCATTTTATTGTTTTAACATAAACTTCCATAAGCAACAGTACTTAATGTTCCGTCAAACTCCAGAGACAAACAGTTGTTGTAATCCCATTTCAACTACTATAATCTGTACTTGTTATCTTAAGTTTTCACTTATACGATTAATGCTGTTTCGTATTATTATTAGTTGAGCTCTTTTTTTTTTGTATTTTCTTTCGTTTTTCCTTCTAGTTGTAAATTCATAAATTACAACTACAAAACAAATCTTTACTAAATCACAAGAAGGATATACAACAAAAGTACCAACAACAAGGACAACCGTAGTAAAAAACATTTAAGCCACACATACACACCCAAACACCCACAACCAGAAAGTAAAATATAGAAAAAAAAGAAGAAAATAAACAAATCCAATTCAATTCATACAAAATGCAAATGCAATCAGTGGCAATAATTGTACTCAAGTCTGTCTTTATATAAGTATACATAGATGTGTATGGGTGTGTGTGTGTGTGTATGTGAGGGTTTCTTTGAGTGGGTGTGTATAGTATTATTGTAAGTATGAACAGCAGGCAACTTTTTACCAATAGGAAATTTACAACAGGAAATTTCTGCTAAATTTGATCAAATGTCAGCTTGAGTTACTATTAAGATGAATGCAAAGAAGGCTGACATGCCACAAAAATGATTCACCTTAATTGATTTGCATTTTAAAAACCCCAATAGATTTAGCAACTTGAATACTTAATTTCCAGTTGGGTTGTTAGGAAAACCAGCAGGTAGTCGTCATTCATTCAAACAAACAGTAGAAGGGCTGGCAGGCCATGCGATGTCATTGAAATTCATGGAAAATCAAAACACAACCTCCGAGTGCAGCTACAATAAAAATTGGAACACAACAACTACAACATAATGTATAACATTTATAACAGCAACACCGAACAGTAAAAATGAAAATCAAAATTAAAATCAAACTCAAAAGTGGTCGTTCATGGTTTAGTAGGATACTCACATAAGCACAGAAACACAAACATAGTTTTATAGACTTGAACTTTTTATTTACATATATTCAAGCTTACAGCTTCAAGCATCATTCTGTTGTTGTTGTTTTTGAATTGGAAACCATTGAACAAATCTTTCTTTGGCAATGAACACAGAAAAACACAACAGGTACTAACTAAATGGAATAGAATGAATCAAACAAATCAAGAACAAAAAAAGCCTTTACAGAAATCAAATGTACACAAAAAGAAAGAAAACATGAAGCAAATATCTAGGCTTATAAAGAGGCTAAAGTAAATGCCGGAAATGAAACTTTGCCAATGTTACTTATGTTTTTTTGCCTTTATCCTATTCTTTTGTTTTCTATCAATACTTTTCTAAGTTAAGTTGAATTCGGCAAACAAAAAAAAATTAAAGTTCCATGTTAGTTTTAAGTTCTTTAAAGTACCGTTTAAAAGTTTAATTTATTGCGCCTAAGTGCAGGCAATATATTTATATGTTGAGTCCTGTGTTGACTACTGTATCTCCTTGCATATAAAAATGTGTAAATTGTGTATAAATGTGTATATTAGGATGGCATTGAATTATTGTTAAATAAGCTACAATTGTAATATTTAAGATAAAGTACTGATATAGAATTTTTTCAAATTTAAATTTTAATAGTTTATGACATTAACGTGATTTGTAAACAATTTTGTGTTTTCTAAGCCAACCAACTTTTAACGTTTTTTTTATTTCAAAATAATAAATATTTAATAGGTTAAAATTCGATTTATTATTACATGTACTTCATAATAATTCATAGATTAGCAAATTAAATAATCCGTTAAAAATAAATGGCCAGGCTTTTTAATTATGGCAAATGATTAAATTATTTGCGCTTAACTCTCCTCAAAACCGAGTTGTATTAATTTCAAAAACTTTCAAGTAAAATTTTTTTTATTTATATATGGAAAAGCATTTCTAAAAGTATCGAGTAGTTAGTTTTAGGTAATCAGTACCGGGAAATATTACGTCGATGCTCCAGTGAGTTAATAGAGTTGGCCACCGTACTGTCCCCGATAAGCTTCTTCGTCCTCTCCTGCACCCGGTCAAGTATCTTCAAAGTAGACTTTGAAGCACCGGCCCACGCATGAGAATTATATTCCATTTTCGGTCGGATAAAGGTGGTGTAACTATTAAGGAGATCAGATGGAGTGAAGTATCTCTTACACCGTCCTGGAAAACCGAGGCACTTGAATGCTTCTTTTGAGACTTGAAGAATATGCCCAGCCAATCGAACTTCACATTTAATTTTCATGCCAAGAACATCAAGAGTCTCTGATTCTTCAATACTTACACCACCCATTATTACAGATGGGAGCAGCATGATTGTTCGTACATCTGTGTGTAAGAATACAACTTTGAGTTTTGATGATGTTCCGCTATTCTCCAGCTGGGGAGCAAACGGTCTCAATTAATAACTTCCAACGGAATCTGTTGTAGGCTGCTCTTAATGCCTCGTTCCATGAAAACCCTGCAGTGGTCAGCTCACGTACGGTTGCAATGCGCCAAGTTGTTTTTGGACGTCCACGGCGCCGAGAGCCTTGGAGGTTGTACTGCAGCGCTGCCTTGGCTATCTCGTTATCGGTTCTCACTGACTTTTACGAGCAGTAAATATTACCCTATTCGCACGGCCTCATTCAGAGATTGTTAAAATATCATAATTAATAATTTTCTTGTAAGGCGGTAGCCTTCTCATTTTCTGCCAAATTTAAAAACTCTCACCATTGCAGTTTTCCAGGTATTAAGCAACTAATAATTTTCTTGTAATGGGGCACTCTTTTTTCCGCTGCTAGTCCGCCATACTTTAAGCCTATTACTTTAAAGTAAATAATACTAAATATTGCATTTTTCCAGGTATATTGCATAATTAATAACTTTCTTGTAAGTGGGGAAGGAACCCTTCTCCGCGCTTTCAATCCAACGTTTTTCTATCAAGCTGGCAAAAGCAACCAATAGCTTGGCGAAGTGGCATCGCAATCGGATGTACATTTTCCTTTACGGCAGCGTATAAAATACGAACAAACAAATTTTAATTTGTATGTATTAGATTAATTTTTACAATTTAATAAGAATAGATGCTATCAGAATATAAATTTGTATGTGGTGTTTTTTAACACTCCGTCATACATAAATACACACATATATAAATATTCTAGCAACGAAAATCGATGGCATACTTAAAGCTGCTACCGCTATTGATGCTAAAAATGCCTTTTTTACACTTTAGCTTCTTCTATAATAGTTTATTTCAGTTTGTTCGTTCGTTCGTTGGTCTACACAACTTTTATATTTATATACAAACTATTGGCAGCATGAACATTTAACTACATGAGCACCATCTGCTGCTGCATTATGAAAAGGATACTAGCAAAATGCAGTATACATACATGCATATTTATCTACATATGCAACATATTTTCTTTAGTTCTAATTTCTATATATGTATGTACACATGTATGCATGCAAGAAATCAAACGTATTACAATTTGTAGTCTGCCTGTATTGTGTTTGCTGGATGGATACTTTGGGGATATTGTTGTCGGTTACGCCTAAAGTTTATACAAGTTACATCTCAATGTACTTTGTTGATAACTCATCCATAAAGTAGGCTATGTTTTATTAATTGAGCTAAAACAAGTTCAACCTAAGCAGAATACGGTTAGTTTTTCTATCTTCATCACACTCAATTGCCATTGTTTTATATAATCCATTTTAAAATATCCTTTCATAAATAAATCCACCCATTTTCAAGGTGCTTTAAATATATGCAAAGAAGTTTACTTTTCATATGGAAGCAATCTGATCTACTATACAAATAGCAAAAATCTACTTAGTCAGTATATTTATGTGCTTTAATTAAAATATAAAAGAGTTCTTTTTTTTTATGCTACCTAATACTTAAAGTAGGCAGCACTTTTTCCATAATTATAATGCCTTTAAGTAGACAATGCGTTCATGTGCACACAGACCAGTCGTTATACATATAAAAGAAAATGCATATATAACCCAGACATATTTGAATATGTATACAATAGATTACAAATATCGTAAATATATTATTTTCAGATAAGATTTAAAAACTTTTGTTTGTTTTGTTTTGTTTTTTGTTTTTTTGTTTTTAAATCTTTGAAAAAAGATATCGAGGCAATCTCGATTAATATAAATTTCATAATTTTCAGATAAGTTCTATATAAAAATAAAAGTATATATCGTCATATGAATTCATAAAAGCCCTAAGTTACATTGAAAAAATTTTAGAGGACAAGCAAAAAACTCTCTAATATGAAAACATAAGCAATATTAGTACAATTTTAATAAATAAAATTTTCCAGGAACATGCATTTTGGTATGGTGGATCGAAATCTACCAAGAAGTTGTTTTTGAATTTTTTGTAACTTAGGGCTTTATTGAAATCATATGACAATATATATAAAAAACATAAAATTAACACACAGAAAAAAACATCAATGTAAAACCTAAATTAAACAATGTTGATTTCATGTCATGCAATTTTTTACAAAAAGATTAACTTTGTTGAAAGCTAACATTCAAGTTGATGTAATGTTTAGGATTTTAAATTTAAACTAAGAAATAGTCGATTGAACAATTTTCGTAGTTAAAATAACGTAGTTAGCTAAAATTTAAAGTTTTAAACATTCAATCAATATGAATAAAATAAAATAGCATTCAACAAAGGGAATATTTTTGCAAAAAATACTTGACATGAAATCAACATTATTCAATTTTTGTTTTACAATGATGTTTTTTTCGTGTGTACTGACTTGAAAAGTTCGCCAAAAAAACATTTTAATTTTTAATAAAAAAGAACTTCAGTAAGTTCGATTTTGATAAAATTTTAAGCATTCAAAAAAAAAATCGAAAAGTTTTCATATCAAAACTTTTCATACTATAAAAAATTCTGTATAAGTTGTGTGTTACAGGTAATTTTAAATAATTTTCAGATTAGAAAAATTGCCTTGTATGAGATATTAAAAAGCTTTTTAAAGGATATGGAAGGATATATTTTTTATTATTGAAATTTTTTTTGAAATTTTTCTTTAGGCGAAGCACAATTTTTTATGTTCTACAGATGATTCCCTTTAATTTGGTACAAATAATTTTATATATCTTTATAAAAAAAATATTGTGAATTTTATATCCCTCAAAAATGTAAAATAAAAAATTTAAAACTCTTACTACTCGTACATTCGTTTTGTAGATTAGTAGGATTATCGAGCATACCGAAGATAGAGATAGAGATTTTTGTCACACGCTGGTATCAAAGTGAACACCTACATATTTACATACATAAAACTTTATATTTTCTGTAATGTGAACTAATTCGCTATCATCTGCATACATATTCATATAAATATCTTTAAATAAGACTTTAATATACAAAAAATTGCTTAAAGATGCAACATGTGCTTTTGTGAATGATACATGTATTGCAACAACTTGTTTGCTTGCAACATAAGTTAAAATAATTGTGGAAGTCATTCCATTTTTTTTTGTTCTATTGTACTTAACACCCCAAGGCTACAAGAACTGTTAATTATCCTTGTAAGAGAAAATAAATTCTTGCGCAGCTTTAAGAGTGTGATTGAACAAAAGTCAGCCACCATTTTTCTAGTGGATTGTATATAAAATTGCTGAATATATTTGAGAGAATTAAGGGGGATTTTTGGAACAGTGCTGGCATTTTTTGTATAAAAATTTTACATTTAAGCGGTTTTCTTTGTTAGTATTAGTGGGAAAAATAGCAGTGTTGGACTTTTTAAAAGAAAAAAATACGTTATATTTGAAATTTAAGCGTTTTTCTTTATTGGTATTAGTGAGAGTATTAATAGAGTTGGGCATTTTTTATGAAATATTACGTTACATTTGAATTTTAAGCGCTTTTGTTTGTTTGTGTTAGTGAAAAAGGATGCAATGTAAAGATATCTTAACAAAAACAAATATAAGTTACATTTTTGTATTCGTGTCTAAAACTATTTTAATTACCTCTCCATCAACACTTTAAGTAAATTTCGAACAAAAGCTATATAACAATTATAAATAAATTTTATTAAATAATTTATTCAAGCTTCTTCAGGGATATATTTAATAAAAAATTAATAATAATAGTTATTGTAAAAAAAAATTGATAATTGAATTACATAAAAATACAAAACAAACAATCAGGAGCAATCGGTTTGTGGGGTAAAAAAGCTTTCTGTAGGCTGCATTTCACAGGTGGTTACACCAAATGATTAGTAGACCATCATATTCCAAGCCTCGAAAGTTTATATACAAATGAAATAAATTACAACTATTAAATAATTAAATACATGATACGCTTACAAACAATCATTCCACTTAAAAAAAAATGCTAAGTAGGAAAATGTAGTGTTCTATCTTTCTGATAATAAATATAAATAACTTCGTCTCTACGCCTCGGCGTTTGGTTCAATGCTATAAGCCCCCCATAAATCCCCTTATTCTTTTAATATCACAGTCCAGTACAGTTGCAGTACCGGACTGTCTAGAAAAAAAGTTTTTTTTTCGCTTAGAAACCAAAGATGTCCAACAGGCTCCTGCTCGTCATTTTGGAAAATCCTACAGCGATAATTATGGCAAAAGAGGGGTCGATTTTGACCAGGTTAGCTCAGTAGACCAAGTGGTCTGATCTATGCATAGAATATACTCGTATCATAAAAATTCGATCACATGAAGGACCAGTCGATAATCCACGCTTTTTCCTTGCAGATAACGGCTTCAACGTAATAATTTTTATTGGGAAAAAGCACCAGCAAGCAAGAAAACTCGTAGTATGGCCAAGACTCAGTCCATTTGCTGTATTCAAAGCCAACTGTTTGCCCATTAAAAGAAAATCATTGCACCATATCAAAAAGTACTTTTTCGGATGATTCGATTGTATGACAAGTTTGAATTCAAGAAATGAAGAGAGAGATATCAAACATTGTCAAAAAATTTTATCATTTCACAATGAATATTTTTTATCGTTAAAAGTACATTTTCTTTTGATTTATAGGAAGACCTGGAACATGGCACCACATGATATTACGCAAAATATTACGGTGGCCTGAAACAATTCACCAAAGGCGAATATCAGCACGTCTCCTTTCTGAAACTCCCAGAGTCTTCAGATTACAACATCTAGACAACCACCAGTCAATTTTAGAGGGGGGTCATTTTAAGCACATCTATTTCTGCAATTGTTGTTCAAAAATTAACTATTAGTTTGATTTCAGGTTCGCAAACCACATCTCTTCCGACAGGAAAGGAAATGCGAAAAATATTTCAGGCTTCCAAGCTATTCCTACAGGAAACTCCAAATCCTAAATGCTCTTAACACCAACACCAAAACGTGAAGACGAGCCTGATCCTTCTCATGGTCGATGCGTACATGATAGGGGCGTCTTGCAAAATTCTGTGTAATAATCCAAGACCTCCCCCATGTAGATTTTCACGGTTTTCTAACGTGTGATCTCTTTTGCTGTGCAAGCAGGCGATCGCTCTCTTCGATGGCGAATGTGAGCGAGATATGCTCGACATAGTTCCTCTTGAAGACCTTCTGGAGATTGTGTTGATCTGAAATAGTTACATAATAGTCCACAACGTGAAGGATTGTCATCCTATTGCACCAGGAATCACTGGCACCTCTTATTTGAAAGTCGCATAGAATACCAAAATTCACAAAAACTACCCAACATCGGAAAGAAAGCAAAGTTGATTTATTAAAAATCGCTAAGACTATTGTGAAGTATACGAAATAAGTGAAAATAACGAAATTTCCCAAGTCCTAAAATTTATTTATACCAATATCATTAAAATAAAATAAAATAAGCAGCAAAAATGAGTTTTAAAGCTGCAAACAAACTTTTTAAAATTAAATGAAAGTTCAGGCTTGTGACTTATACACAGAAAATGTACCAAAGATACCAATTTCTCATTTCTTCCTTAAATTAATTTTTTTCTAATTACGATTAATTGCGATTAATAGTAGGAATCTTTAAAATAATCTTATTTTAACGTGTAACTTTTTTAATAGTTAATTTTAATAGTTACTAATTGATTAATCGCCAATATGAACCAATCAGGAACCAATTCTTGTTAATTCATTTAGTTTTCGGTGTATGTGTGTACATTTTAGCGATGTCAGTTACATTAATATAACGGTTCAACGTAGTAAAATTGTGGCAACGTTTGAAATGCGAAATGGGACCAATTGTTCATAGAGGGCATTCCAAACTCAAATTCTTAAAGCAAAAATTGTAAATATAAAACAACTATAAAAACATATCCTTTCTACGGACTTCAAGATGGCGTAGTTGCCGTCCTGTGGGTATTATTTATACAGTACATAATATTTGCCAGTACAAAACTCTTAATTATAGGAAGAAGTACTGTATGCATTATATTGCAGCAACAACCACAACCCTGTTATAGAAAAATGCTATAAATTTAATGCTATAAACAATAACATATTGCTATAAATATATATTATACATAATATGCAATCCATTATATCTATAAAATATGTAGTCCTTTCCTATAAATTAGTATCCATTGCTATAAACACGCAGTCCACATTACAGCAGCGTTTCCAGCTTAGGAAACTTGTCCGCAAATTGTGGGAGTTTTTTTCGTGCTAGGGATATGGGGATAACATATGCTTCTTAATCTGCATTTAGACAGGGAAACATTTGGAAGAAAAACACTTAGTTTGGTGGCATATTACGGGTGGGGAAGAGAGCTCCGTTTTTGTGTTCGGTACTCGGCGACACGTCTTGTGCACATTTTCTTTGTTGACATTTACTTTGCTTTTTGCAAATATTAAGCAAATAACAGGAATAATAATGGAATATTGCCCACAACATGTTCAAAAGAGAATTCCAGATGTTTTCCTTCCGAATGTTCGCCTGTCTAAGCTCAGACTTATGAGCAGGAAAAGTTTATAAATGCACAAAAATTATTCCTAAAAAAGCTTTAAAATATGCACAAAAATATGAACCCGAAAAAACACACACTAATGATTTTTAATCAGTTTTGTTTAAGCAAATGTATATTTAAAAGTATAATCATATGTTCTTTTTAAGTTTTCAAGTTGAAAGGATCTTCGGTTGTCACACAAAGAACAAGAAAACTATTAATGTATTCGGAGTATTGCCAAAAACTTCACAGTTTTATTCAAATATTTGGACCACTTGAATCAAATTCGAATTGCAGTTCTTAGCTGGAAAGATGAAAACAATTTTTGGATTAATTTCCAATTGCAAAGAAAAATACTATTTACGGGATTTTCGGGAATGATTTTTTAAAAATCGGGAATAAGACTTTCAAAAAAAAAAACTGGTAACACTGCATGAAACTGCTGGTTGAAGATACTAATTTCATCCCATAACACTGTGTACTTTTCTATTCTATCACGTTTGGACATTAGAAGGCTCGTTAGAGACATCTACTACACATTTCGTTTTCATGTTTGCTTCATAAACCCCATTTCTATAAAATCAAACACAACATTTAATTTTCAATCTCCGTAAAGGTAAATAAAATAAAAAACTGCTTGCATTTTAATAATTCTGAAGAAGGTGAAAAACTTATTCTCTCTCTTGTATAGTCTGCGTTCCAAAAAATAAGCTTTTTGAGGTTTGCAGACAGTGATGGCATTTGGATACTTTTCGGGTATTTTTTTGTTGCTTTTTGCCTCTTCATAAGCGCGTATAATTTTGAAAAATACCCGTTTTTAAAAAGCGGATATATACAGTACTTTGCACAATTTTTCACAGTGCATTTTGTGATTTTTTTTTGTGCAACTAAGAAATTTTTTTATTTAAAAAAATTGGCTACTTCTTTTAAGCGCAAATAGTACTTTTTAAACAATCATGCATTTTTTCCGCTGACGTTGAAAGAACATTTAGTTTGATGAATTTGTTTAAAACAAAAATTAGAAACCGGTTGTTTTTACATTAAAATTTTAAAATGCATGTTCTAGCAATTTTCAACTGCCTGTAGAGAAATAAATTCGAACGAATCATACCAAAAATCTCAATATTTTATTACAACTGTTTTGTGATCTGATTGCGAAGACACAATGGATATTTTTGAGAGCAAAATAAACAAAAACGAAATAACAATCGATTGAAAAGCTATCATGAATTTC
Organism: Gymnocheta viridis; assembly: GCA_956483585.1. Taxonomy (NCBI): domain Eukaryota; kingdom Metazoa; phylum Arthropoda; class Insecta; order Diptera; family Tachinidae; genus Gymnocheta; species Gymnocheta viridis. Next base: position 75,547,111 of record OY101444.1, on the reverse strand, counting down.
ATTTGACTTTGAATTTCCTTTTTCTAATAGATTCTTAATTATTGACAGCCTTATTCACAAAAAAATTGTTATTGAAGACATTATGCTCACATTAGTTAATAATCAGTTTTAGTCTTATTAGCCAGTAATAAGAAACCTTATTCACAAACGTTTAATAAGGCAAAATTAACTATTAAGCGATTTTTTCAGTTTTGTGATTGTGTGTTAACTACACTGTGCTATATGAGTTGTCAAATTAAAATTAATGTTGCATACAATAAAGTACTCGAATAAAGTATTCTCTAAGGGTTGGAAAAATGTGAAATTAATTCCATATAAAAGTTGTTTAATCAATTAAGATTAATAGCATATTGCTTATAATATCCAAAAATATATAAATTTATCAAGACGTGTTAAAATGGTATTAACAAAAATTTTGATAAAATATTCAAATACCGAGTACGTTGCAGTTTTTTATTCACCACTAATTTATTTGAATCATTTATTTGGAAAATTTTTGGTGGTTGGAAAGTGCAAAAAATAGAAAAAAAGAAGATTAAAAGAAAACGCAATGACAACTGGGTAGAAGAAGGCAAGGCAAGTATCAATATTTCAATGATCAGGTAAAGTTATGCGTTTGCGTGTGTATAAATATGTACATACTTATATATGTATGTATTTATGTGTACGTATGTACGTACACTTTATTGAACTTTTTTATGTTAACTAGACTTTGCTAAAGGAGTTTGTAAAAGAAAGAGTGTTGTTCCACAATACAAAACATAAAAACAGACACCAATTACTTTATAAAAAATGTACTTATGTATTTTACAGTTATATTTTGCTCAAACCTACCGATTGTCAAAATCACATTTAAAACATTAATTTTTTTTATTTTTCACACTTTCAAACTTTCACAATTGTTTTTTTTTTACTTTTAACAATACAAATGTAAACTTATTAAACGGATAAAGAAGCGTGATGCCTACAATAAATTTTTTGAGATTCATAGTGCTATTAAACGTTTGTGAATAGTACTTTAACGGTTTTTGCTTATGAGTCTTTAATAAAACGTTTGTGAATAGTACTTTAACGATTTTTGCTTATTAGTCTTTAATAAAACGTTTGTGAATAAGGCCGTTAGAATTTACAGAACTTTCTATACTACACATCGCTCCTTTAATGCAACATGATCATATCTTAAAAAAACCAAAATTTTGAAGTTACTTAGAAAAAAATGATGTTGAAGGTATTTCTTTATATGTAAAAAATTTTTCAGTAGCATATGTCTGCTTAATCCAAACCAAATAAATGTATACCCACTAAAAAGCCAATACAGATCATATATGTACATACATACCTGCTATCAGTTTTAATACTTCACTTTTGATAAATGACTACAGTGCGATAAAGGACCGATATGTACAAGTTTTGTCTAAGCAAACTATTTTATTTATTTTATTTTTATATACATATCTATTAAATTTATTAAATGAATTGCGATTATATTTTAATTAATATGTTAATAAATTCTGCTAATTGATCTCAAGTCCTTTATTTATATTGAAGCTGAAACTTCAAATTAGATTTGGGGTATTTACCTTCACTTTTTTTTTTTTTAAATTGCCTAATATTTTTTGGCATAACTGAAATTTACAAAATATTTTTTGTGTTGACTTTTTATTCTTTTTTTTTTTGTAATTTTTTGCGCTTTTTACCCTTTTTGGAACACTTTACGGTACTTATTTTCTCTCTAGAGATACCAAAACTGTGAAAAACGTATTCTCTCTGTTGTATACTCTGCATACCAAAAAAATTAGCTTTTTGAGGTTGGCAGAACTAAATTGTAGTTCTACCAAGTTTATCAAATATATTTATCTAAAGGTTAACTTTGAAAATACATACGTGTTTATATCCAAAGCGAATTCATATGAATTCGCCTTGCATATATCTTTTCGCCTCTCCTACATGACCATCATGTTGAATTATTTTCATATGAAACGGAAACATTTTCAACACAATTTACCATACTTCGAATTTTTGTTTCTGTATATGCAATTAAATAATATGTGAAGAAACAATTTTCCTTACTAATGTGTTGGTCTAACTCTTTTAATTTAAATAATATAATAGACTTTAAATGGAACTATTCACACAGTTTAGTCCGTCAGTGTACATAAATGCATTACGCTTAATAGACTTAACGCAAAAAAAACATCAACTACATGGTGGCGCAAAAGTAATCCTCCTATCAGAAAATGCTATAAATTTTTCGATTGGCCCCTAATGTCAGTTCTGTTTTGACATTTGTGTAGTAAACACATGAGAAATACACGTTAATAAACAATGTTACGCTACACTGCTCCAGAACGCGGAATATTGGTGACTATTTATTTGACCAATAATCGGTCGGTGACTTTGGCACAACGTGAATTTCGTCGCAGATTTCCTGGCCGTCCAACGCCTACTGGTGAAACACTGCGACGTTTAGCCGCTCGCCTCGAAGAGACTGGCACAACACGAGATGCTGCCAGGCGTGGCAGACCCCGGAGTAGCCGTTCTTCAGAGAATATTGCTGCTGTAGCCGAGGATGTCATGGAAGCGCCGTTGACATCGACCAGACGACGTGCCACGCAAATGGGTATCAGTCGACGGTCTTTACAGCGAATTTTGGTACAAGATTTGAATATGTTTCCGTACAAAGTCCAGACGGTGTATCTGCTGTTAGCTGCTGACCACCAATCGCGTCTAACATACGCTCAAGCCATCCTTAATCACCACCAACAGGAAGATGATTTTTCATCAAAAATAATCATGAGTGATGAGGCCCATTTCCATCTTAGCGGGTACGTAAATAAGCAAAATGTACGCTTCTGGGGCACTGAAAATCCGCTTGTAACCCACGAAGAGCCATTATACCCGCTCAAAGTCACTGTATGGTGTGCTGTTTTCGCTGGAGGAGTCATCGGACCTTTTTTCTTCGAAGACGTCGCGGGCCAAACGGTTACTGTGAATTGTGAGCGCTACAGAGCAATGATTAACTAGTTCTTTTTGCCGCAACTTGATGAATTGGGATTGGAAAACATGTGGTTCCAACAGGACGGTGCAACGGCACACACTGCATTGAAGTCGCGGGCTTATGTCAACAAGCCTCAGACTCTTGCAGCTCTTAAAGACAATATCCGTCAAGAATGTGAGGACCTATCGCCGGAAGTTTTGGCCAAAGTGATGGAAAATGCCATAAAAAGGGCTCAAATGACAATCAACTGTGGCGGCGGCCATTTACATAACATCATATTCTCGACTTGATGTAAAAAAATTAAAAGACCAAATAAAAATAATCCACAAGAAGAATCAAAGTTTTTCATTTTTTTTTAAATTACAGCCGAAAAACATCGGAAGGTTATTTTTGCGCCACCTTTTACAAACATTTTGACGTTTTAAATATTCTCCTCTTGATAAATGCTTCGAGAAACTTCTTGGTAGTATTTTTGAAAACACTTAAGGTCTCATAAGTGTCGTTCTTTTCTGTATAAAATATTTTTTTAATTAAGCGCACCAAGATAGCAGCGACGAAATAGCTTCGAATATCTGAATTCAACGGGGAAAATAGGGGGAAGTTGTTGGGTATTTTAAGCGTAATATCAAAAGAAAGCGTAGATTTTGGGAATTGTAACCTGGGAAAATATTGGTGGGCAAAGAAAATCGTTGCTGATATATCCAGGGGTAGTATAGATCTGCTCTTCCAAAGGTCAATGAAATATGAAATTAGACCAATTAAGGCACAAAATGTTTCAACCGTGCTAAAAATCTTCAAAAACTTTTCTGAGAAAATCAAGTACCTCCAAAATGGCCGAAAAAAAATCGACGCAGATTTTACCATACAGAGGTACGAGTACAAGAATTGATGTACCACATTCTAAATTTTGCAGGGATGTCTTTGAAGAATACATTAACTTACATTCAGGAAATTTATCTTAAAATTGAGTCAAAATTGTATTTGCGCTTTGTAGCCACGTTACGGGATGAAAGCAATAAATAATTGAAAAAAATGTGAACACAAGAATGTTCACACCTTATTTTCTGAACTGAAATATTATCCAAATACTTTTATTGCGAAATTTTCTTAAATTTATAAAACTTTTTCTATTTCTGGCAAATATTTTCTTAAAGTCAATAAACATTTCCTTAAGTGTAAGAACTTTTTCTGAACTATTTTTAAAAACAAGTAAGTAAAATTTAAGTACTTTTAGTAAATTTTTCATATAAATTTAGGAAAATTTTCTATATATTCAAATTTTTTAAGCTTAATTCCATTTTTTTTTGGACGTGAAATTAAAACGAGTATATAACGAGTATATAACGCCTTTTCCGAAGTAATTATTTTTAGGCGTGACTTCACTTGCCAAGATGTTGCTAGTTCTTTACACATTGTAGTGACACGCCCAAATAAAAGCCATAACATTTTTTGTTGATAGGAGCGTAAGTTTACTTTATTAGAATGTTTTATTATAGAAATGTTTGCCTGCCCTGGAATAACACAATTTCTCTATTATAAAGTATAGCATAAAAAAATCCATGGTCTGCCCGAAAATATTCTCCACCATCTGACAACGCAACGGCGTCAATAGCTGAAAAATAGTTTATTTCAGTAAGATTATTTTAATTATGGTGAAATATTTGAGCTTCAGCTGTTTTTTCTTCTATAGAAAGTTGTCCATCTCCAAAAAAAATATTATTCGAAAAATTTCAAAATCGTAATGAAATAAATCAAATTGGAAATTATAAAAACAAAAATGAATAACATTTTGAAAACATAAAAACCAAACACAATATTGTATGCGAAGAAATGTTAAATGTATCAAAGGTTCTAACAAATATGTAAAAAATTAAAATGTATCTAATTTTGTAATTATTAAATGAGTTTATATATTTTTTTAATTAATTCCCTGTGTGTACGAGTAAAGTGTGTTTATTATTTGTAAAATTTCTAAAATGTATCGACGTTTATAATTAATTATTTTCTGTATTAAGAATTGGAATATTTTGTGCACTATGACTAATGACAGTGTCTTAAGCGACCTCGAAATCAGTACTGATCCGCTCTGCTGGTCTGATGAATAAATTGTTTCAAATAAAAGTACCCTCTTAATAAAATAATGAATTTATCCAAAAATAATTTCTTAAAGTAAGAAGATTTGAACTTAAGCCATAAAAATTTCATTTCAATATATAACTTAAAACAGTTCAAGAATTATGTCTAAATATGAATAATATAAATATTAAAAAAAGGTCGAAAATTTACATATATATTAAAATTTCTGTGTATAATTAAAATATTTGAATTTTAATTGATTTTTAAGCAAAAAAAAAGCTTTAATTTTTTGCTTCCATAATTGTTTAGAAACCAATTTGGAAAACAACAAAAACTAAAATAATACCAGCATACATATTTGAGATGCAAAATCCTATAAAATTAAAACAGATCCCAAGACAAAAACTTACCGGTAGCAGCAGCAGCTTCAGTACCATTTTCATCGACCTCAATAACAGCTTTGTGGATGACCTTCGATACTTTAATGTGTCTATTGCCTTTCAACAATTTACCGAATTCAGCATCCTGCGAAAACATGCTACCCATTCCCATCTATACGAGTATGTATATACGCAAATTAAGTAATCAATTTTATACAATTTATATAACACATACATACATACATACATACATACATACATACATACATACATATGTATATGAATAATTGAATTTACTTACGTTAATCAAAGGTTCGGACAATTCGGCGTCATATGTAGACTCGAATTTCGGAAAATGCACAGTAACATCCGTTGGATACATTTTTTTAATTAAGTCTTTTAATGAATGATTTCGCAATTTTTTCTCCAAATCAGCCAAACCGGTACGTGAATTGGGTAATATAATGAGCATTGATATATTTGATTGTCTATAAGGCATTTCCAAAGCGGTGGCGTCTAGTGCTCTAAACATACCATAATTGAACACGTTTTCGACTTGCATCATTTGTACTTTAACTTTGTTGGTTTCATCCACATAAAAATTCTGTTCCCTAGTTAAATATGAATTGAATAAATGGACCCAATTGCCTTTAAAATGTATAGCATTAATCAACAACAATTGTATGTCAGCATTCAATGAATCTGCTGATACCAAATCTTTAATTGTATTATTGGTTTTCCATTCAACCCAAGAGTTTATTGTCTGGGCAGCTTCATTATTATTGATAAAATCTATAGCATCAATTGATGAAAAAAATTTATTGGTCAGCAATGCTTTGAAGTTTTCTTGAACTTCATTGCCTTGCATAACATAAATTTTATTCGCAATTTTGACAGCCGCACTATTCTGAAGTTGTGCCAATAAAGCGTTATAGTTATCAGCCAAATCTTCGGGATTATGAGTGGTTAAGCCCAAATTGTCATCAATTTCGCTGGCAGTCTTACCCTCGGCGCCCATACGGGTCATGGCAATGCATGTTTTAATTGAGAGAGGAGAAAAGAAAATATTTCTATAAGCATCGTTGTTGGCCAACTCGGAGTATAGGCGAACATCAAAAGTATCCTTGTTTAATTGCTGTATATCTTGTTTATAGCTTAGAGATTGTGAGAGCGAAAGGAAGATGGCAAAAATGCAAAGTATTTGCGAAGTTTTGGCTGTATGAAAATGATATAAAAGAATAACTAAATTAGTAAACATTAATAAATGTGTTTTTCATTCGCTGTGTTATTGTATGACAACGGCAACGAGAATATAACAATGTATTCCATAATCTTGGTTTGAGAATTAAAAAAGAAATAAAAAATTACCATATACAAATTTGTTTAATAGTTCAGCTTTTTAAATTTTTATTTAATAGTGTATCCAGTGGTCGACTCAATCGACTGCATTCCAGATAATGATATTAAACGTTTACATAAATACATACGATCAAATACAACCATAAAAAACATTGTAAATAAGCAATTTAAAAATGCTGTATCTTTTCTATGCAAAAGGAAATTGGACAAACACACATGCACACATGTTCATTTTCAAGTTGAAACTGATACATGCATGTGTAATAATAAGTGTGCATGTATTAGTAGCAACTTTAAACACTTCTAGCTCCATAAATATGGAAGTGATTTAAATAAAATTAAGATTGTGCACATCTATGTAAAACCCCGTATTAAAACACATAAATCTTTCCACAATCGGTTCAGTATTACGGCCATAAAAGGGATATAAAAAACGTGTTTGCCTATTAATAATATAGATATCCTCACGGTTGCAGAGACGGGATCCGTTTCACAGAGAAAACATAAATTAAATGCGTGTTTCATTTTGTGATTTTCCTTTTCTGAGTCAATAACTCTGTCTGTTCATTGACTAAAAGTTTTTACTAGTTTGTGCCAGTTGTTACTAGAATGTGTTCACGTACTTGAACAATTAGCAATGAGAGAGAAAATAAAGATTTTAAGAAATTGAGAGGGAAAAAATAGTTGCAAGTTTTTGGTAGTAAATTTTTTTTTGTTTGCAAGAATTAGTCAAACATACGAGTATATTTCGGGCTTTTGTTTACAAAATAAATGCTTGAAAAAAAAAAACTAAGGAATTTTTAAGAATTTGCTAATCTTTCACACGTTGTCAGCTGAAATTTTTGTTGTTTTGATTACAGAGTGTTCTGCGGGCAAATTACGGTATTTAATATCGAACGAAATTTACATGCAAATTCGAAAAAAAATTTATGGGATTTCGTTCGATATCGAATGTCATTTTATGCGTGATTTTAGTATGTGTGCACCAGGAGTTCATTCACTTCTTACTCTGTGAATGGGTATTTGAAGTGGGGTCATTTTTATTGATGTCTTTAGTTTCACCGATTCTTTTTTTTTTTTTTTTTGATTTTTACTTTAGTTATTTGTATAAAAAATTTCGAAAATCCAGCCAGGCTTATTTTTTGGAATCACGAATCAAGATTCTGGTGAGCAAATTTTATTTTATTATTTCCTTTATGAATATATCGAATTTTTGCGGTTCATATTTTAAATTTTTAGTTTTAAAGTCTTAAGATAAATGTTAAGATATAAGTAAATCTATGAAATGCATTTAAAAAATTAAAAAATCTGTGTAAAAGTTTAATTTATTTTAAGTAGAGAAAACACAATTCTTAAAAACCAATTATATAGCAGGCCAAGGTGCCACTGTAGGAAAAAAATCGTCTTTATCAATACCAGGCCGGAAAATATTTAATAATGCCACCCGTAGAAGAAAATTATTTTAAATCTGATTTGTTAATGTCATATGCAATTGTGCATGTCTGTCAAAATTTTTATATTACAGAAGCTTTATCATATTGGCTCACAAACGTTCATGTACAATTACGTCTGAAATTGAACATGTTTATTTGCAACAGCTGATCTGATCGCAAAATCTATTCGAGTTTTTTTTTTGTTAAAATCATTGTTTTTTGTGAAATTTATTTAAAAAGTAACAAAATTGCTATATGCAGTATTATATCAATAATAACTGGAATTAAAGATAAATAAAATCACAAGAAAAACAGCAGATGTCAGGTTTTGTCAGATCAAAATAAAACTCGCTCTAATTGAAATTTTGTCACATGACTTTGCACATGAGTTTTACAGAAGTAATGGGTACCACACATCATGTACATATTTTAAGGTGTGAAATTTGACAAGTCGGATGTAAAAAAGATGCCACTTATGGGTGGCATAAACAAAGAAAGCATACGTGTGTGCTACACGTGGTACATATTTGGAAACATTTCTTCCACACTTTACGTTTAGAAATGTGTGATTCATTTCCAAAATATTTTGATTAGGCAAATATTTGAAAAGTAAGACAAAAAGGTAATCACACTTAGATGATGTTTATAACATAAACGAAATTAAGTAAATTATATTTGATATATAACATATATTTGATATAGAAAATATTTTTAGAAGAAATAAAGAACTAAATAAAATATTTTAAGAGACTAAAATCATGCCTTTTGATTTTTGTGTATGATTTGGCTGCTTCTAATGACAGAAGTTTAAAAGTTTGTAGGAACATGTGTTTTGATATAAATATTAAAAACACGGTTTTTAGTATCCTGTTAGTTACGTGGTTTTGCAATTGAACTGAAAATTTGTCTGAGATAAAAAGAATTATATTAGGAATTATATTTGTGTAGTCTGAACAAAAGTTAGGACACATGTTCATGAATAGAAGGATATCTAGAATTTTATTTGATGTGATGTTTTAAGCTCTCCTCACATTTTTTTTTTTTCAATTTTCGTTTTCATTAAAGAGCATTAAATTTCTAGCGAACATTTTAAAAACACCAGATTTATACGATGATTTATTTCATGAACTTTTAAACATTTAACTTTTTTATTTGCAGTATTATTTTGATTATAAAACATACATACATATATTCTGTGTTGTTATTAAAAAATAAAAATTACCTGTAAAAACCATTTTAATTTAAATAAAAATTTATACACTTTGACACTGTTTACAAGCGCCTCGATTTTAACTCAAACTGTAAGTTTTATTTTGACTAAAAAAGGCCTTATATAGTCGGAATTCGATGAAAAAAAGAACAATTATTTTTTTGTTTTTATTGATTTCCAGTTAATTGTATGTTTTTCATGGTTAATACGTATTTACATTTTTAGAGATATATTTAGACAAGAATAAAAAATAATAAAAAGTTAACAAACATATGTAAGTGTTTAAAACTTATGTTGAATTGCCGTTTTAAAAACTTTAAGAAAAAACACTTGAATAAATATTGAATTAGTGATGTCGTGATATATAAATGATATTCACAATAGCATCTGAATATATGTATTATTAATATTGCGACGTTATAATTTAAGTACTTAAATATGTGTTTTTAAAAGTCTAAAAAGATGTAATTTTTAATAAGGCGTAATTGCGATCAGCGTGACCATATTTGATTTTTTACAACCTAATTCAGCTTTATTTTTTTGATTTCGCTTGAAATTTGACATTTTACTTTTAGCTTTATTTTAGCTTTTATTTAACAATGCATCCAGTTTTTTTTATGGATTTTCTATAAAATTAATTAAAAAAAATATATATTAAATAATAATCATAACAAAATATAAAAAATTTAAATTCGGCAGCGCAAAAACAAATAAGAATTGCACACAATACATATAATATGTATGTACATAATATGGTACACTCAAAAGAAAAATCAATCCCTCCGTACTTAAATTAGTCCCAATCGGTGTCAAAAGTACGGTAATCCCAGATTTACTAAAATCAAGTACAGAAAGATTGATTTAAGTACGGAATATTAAGTGCTCAATTTAATTTTTTATTTGATTCAAGATTTTTCATTTGATTAAAGAAATTTGTACTCATTTTAAGGAACTCCAGGATTGGTTATCTGAAATTTTGAGTACGACTTGTACTCAAAGTAAGTAGAAAATACTGGAATTTAGTACGTTGTTTTTCTTTCTGTGTAGAATTAGTAGCATTGCAGTTATTTTTTTTAAGGAAAAAAAGTCGACAATCACCGTGAATAAAGAACAACATTGGTAGACATATTTTACTCTATATTAATTTTCATTTAATTTTATTTCTTAAGAAATAGCAAATGTTTGTGATAGTGGCGCCTGTGGTTCAACCTAACATGAATAAAGAAGTTGATAAAAATGATCACATGACTCAGGAGCCAACAATGTGTGGTGCACCAAGCCAAACAAGCCAATAACCCAAACGCTAAAGATCAGCCTACCAGCTGGGCGAGAGCAGGTTCACCACACTAGCCATAAACAGAAAGCGTGTAGTGGAAAAACTAGAAGCGAAAACTCCGAAGTGATGTCGATATTCCGAAAGAAATTTATTCATTCGTACTTTTACACTCCAAAAGAGTTGTTGTAAAGGTATTATATCGTGACTTCGGAATTGACGAAATGAAGAATTTATGCAGAGTCATTCAACTTATCAAGTCATAATTATTCAAGTTGTTTTTTTTAAATATATTAAACCGCTGATTCAACATTTGTCTCGTTTATATGCAAATTTTATTAGCAAGTAACAATTATTTTACTTCATTGTAGGATAATTGCAAACATTCATGGCCTTATTCACAAACGATTAATAAAGTTAAAGTGTGCTTTAAGCCCGGTTTTCCCATATAAGAATGCAACATTAAACCTACTATAAGTTTATTAATCGTTTCTGAATAAGACCATCATTCTTTAACAATACGTGGTGGATGCTTGATATGATCATCCAAAAGGTGTGCACATTGTTACAGTGAACCGGCATAGGAAATCTTGCAATATTGTTCAGCGCTTTTATGTAAAACACAACAAAGAACATTTTAAGCCTCTAACTTCTTGCTATATGAGTTTTTGTTTTGTCATGAATTGTTATAAAAAAATATTTGACATTAAATGCTATTGCAGTTAATATTGTTTCGCTGCACACTTTTTGTTATATAGTCTATAAGCCCTACTTAAACGACACGTTTTGTTTATTTAATGTAAGCTTAACATTAACATTGCGATAAGTTCCATTGTCTCCATTGTCGAAATTGACAATGGTCACATATATAAGTGTTAATATCGTAACTATATAGTTAATCCAAATCCATTTGTTTATTTTTTAAATTTTTATTGCGCGACAAAAGTTTATATTTCAGTTTTTTCAACTACTTATTATTTGATAACAAAATATGCACATAAACTTTTAATATACTTACTAAAAAAAATACTTGAATAATTACTGAAAATATGTTGAATGACTAATAAACAATTAGGCAATTCTAAAAAATGTACAAAGTAAGCAAACAGAATTAGTTAGTATGTAATATAAAAAATTAAACCTTAGAGTAGGAAGTGGGGGACTTTAGGTCCCCCAATGCTAGTTTTTCTTTACTAACTTCGAAAATAATTTTTTTCTATCTTTTTCCTTTTAGATAGTCGAGTTTTATTTTGAATAGTATACAAAAACTTATACATAAGTTACATAAAAATATTAATCAGTTTGTAATTAAAAGATAAATTCATCGCTTGAGTAACCCAAGTTAACCCATCTCGTACTTTACGTTACAAAATATCTTTGATTTTTTAGAACCAAAAATGGAAAGCAACACAAAAAAAAAACAACTTTCCCAGCGACAGATAGAACATTATTTTATATGACAGTGAAACGGATCCTATTGATGCAGAAGCAGATTGCGACAGTGACAAATCTCGTGTGTGTTGTAACTTATGTTTTTGCTCTTTTGGGATTCCAGCTGCTCTTTGTATAGCACCACAGTGCTGGACAATATTTTTGTATCATTTGTCATCCTCTCGTACATCTACCTGTCTCCGATTATTCCTAGTGCTCTGGAAAATCTCTTTCTTTCTTTATAATATCATCGTCTTCATGTTTGGACAGCAGATGATATCTACTGCTGGTGTTCGGCCCGTTACACGGAGGAGTATTTGAGTCAAAAAGCTGGCCAAAATTAGTAAACGTGTTTTTTGAATTGAAAAATTGAGGTTTTTGATAGTTTTAGGTGTCATTTGATATCAAAAATATAGTGGCAGGTTTTTGGATGTTTTTCCAACAACCCCCCTCTCCTTGTTATCTCATGAAGTTACAAAACGATTCTGATAATTTTTTTTTTGCAATAACCCATGTATTTTTATATGTATTTTTATATTTATTGTTCCAACAAATAATGTTGTATAGAGGGCAGATAAATAAAAACTATTTTATGGGGCAGTGGGACACTCCCTTATAAGTATTAGCGATAATAAGAATTTTACAAATTTATTTTTATAGGCAGGTAATCGCATTGTGAAGTGCTAAAAGTGGCGTTAATGACAATAATTCATCAAACACTAAAGATTAATCCATAATTCATCAGACACTAAAGATTATGATGTCAAAAAAAGTATTTGAAGAAGTGCCTGATGAGCAAAAAAAAAAATTGAATTTGAATATTTAAAAATATCTTTAAAAATAATGGCGCAAAGTTTCGCAAACTTTTTTTTTATGCAAAATTAGAGATTCTAGATTTTATTATATGTATATAAAACATATTTTATACATTTACTACCTTCACTTTTAAAAGAATTTTTATTTCTTTTTTTTTACATAAAAAAGTGTATAAATTGTATTTTTAAACGAATTGTTTCAACATTGATGTTCAAAATAATTTATTTATCAATTACCAAAAGTAGTTTTTGATGAAATCTTTCAGCGAAAAAAATCAATGTTGTACCTTTATTCGTTTAGCCGCAAGACAAATATCATATAAAAATCTTGAAACCGAAAAAGAAAACATTAAAAACGCATGTAATTTTCTCCACTTTCCTCACTTCAGCAGTGTCTCAGAGCTACAAATTGTAACATAAAGTTTTAAAAATTTGCAATATGATGTTAAATATTCTTGTGTATCGATCTGCGTACTTAGCTTTCAAGATTTCTTTAAATTCGTTTTTGCCTTTTTGGACAGCTTTTTGGCACAAATGCTCCTCCTCTGTGCGTCATTGACTTTGGGCATATTGTATTTGAGGCAATTGCCCAACAGTTTTCTTCTTTTCTGACCGTTCAAAGTAAAACACAAAATTAATATTATTTATGTATTTAATAAAAGTGATAAAGGTGTCATTTGTATGATTTAAAATGGATCTGAAGCCATTTGAAGTTTTACTTAATTATAGATCCGTTTGTTATTTAAAAAAAAAATTTTAATTATATTATTTTTGATCTGTAAGACTTGTCGTGCATTAACATATTATATATAGATTTATTTAATTTTTCTTATCGTAATGTTCTGTTTTGCAAATAAAAATGCTTTTAGCGTTAAGAATTATAACAATTAATGTCATAAATCATTTTATTGGGAGTTTTATTTAATATTCATACGTGCTAATACATGTGAGTAGGTTTATGCAAATACATAATTTTGAGTGAATAGAAAAATACATAGAGCAAAGTTTGAGCAGAAATGGTTGGCTGTCTATTACGCTCATTAAGCAGCATCCAACTATTAAATTTTGACAAAATACTACTCCACTCGTATCAACCCGTAAATGTCTGTATCAGTAAAAGGTTACTAGACCCATACCGTCGCTTCGCTGTGTGTAACTCCGATAAGTCGGTCAGTATACATCTGCCCAGAAATTTGTGGCCAGAAGAATTCAGATCAGGGCACTCGTGAAGATGGTGTAAAACAACCTCTTCCTTATCTTGATCTCAGCAGTGATGCCTTAGTAGTTTTGTGTCTGTTCAATTTATAGTTCTTTCAGAATTAAGCTGCCGCCTTGCGAAAAAAATTGAGTTTGAGGTTTTTAAACAAAATAACTTTTAATATATACATACACATATTTAATATGTGCACGTAAATTTAAATCAAAGAAATTTGAAGAGCATAGTGGGGTAGATAACCCAGTAGGCTACACGATTCGCGAATCTAATATTATTAGTTAATTTTCGCGCTATATGCAAAAGCTTTGCTTAAAAGGGAACTTTTAAGCTTTTAACTTTTTCAAACACTTGTGTTTTATATTTTATTTAGTTAACATTTTGCTTTTTTTATTTTACCTGGTGATTGAACTAAAACTGTCTGTTCATTAATTTAAAAGAGCATTTTATTTCATAAAGAAAAATGAATACGTGTGATGAATTAAAGATTATAAATCGTTTTCCATAAAAGTTAATGAAAAATTGAAAACCCCATTAAAATTGGATTGTTTAGAAAAAAAGTATTAATTTCTTTGCAATATTTAAAGGCAGGAGATATAATGCAGTTGAATTTTAAGAGAAGTACGATAATAACGACCAACAATCAAATTCATAAATTAATTATTAAAGGCCTGATCGCCGATATCGAAAGAAAATTTTCTTTCGTATAATTATATTTGAAACAAAAACAACTTTTTAAATTTTGTTTCTGTTTTAAATGTAATTATACGAAAGAAAATTTTCTTTCGATACCGGCGAACAGGCAGTCAATTTATAAGGATACAATAGCATTATCGTCGATTAAAAGTTATAAAAACTAATTGGCAATTAAATGTTTATTGAAAGTTTGAAAAAATAATGTATGCGTATTCATGAAGACCCTGAAGGGTGGGGTTAAGTGTATTAATGTCAATATTATTGCCAACAATTATGGTGTCTTTTTGGTGACACTGTCAATAAATTCTTTTTTTTTTCTTTTGCTTTTGGTAGGCTGAAAAAATGTTTGACGGTTAAAAACAAATCATTAATTTAAACTGAAACGAGGTTTCTTTTATTTTATTTAACAATAAGAAAATTATACCTCAAAGAAGACTTTAAAGTATTTTATAGCTTATTTTACTTTTAAATACTAATTTAAATAAATACTTGTACCTGTTTGAAAAATTAAATAAGTATTGGTGACATCGTCAGTATAATTTTAATACTGACAGCGTCCATAGTGAATCAGTTCAGTTTTACTATCGACATTTCCCATAGTATGGTGATATCGTCAATAGTAAGTCAGTTCAATCTTATTATTGACATTTTTTTCCTAATGGTCCCACAAGAACTACCTAGTCAGTATTGACACAGTCTACTGGTAGATTTCGTAGGACAAGCCTGTGTCAAATCTCAATAATAGATAGCATTACTTGGGGTATAATTTGTCAGTAGTACTGGTGACAGCGTCAATAGATAAACAGTATAGTTTCAGTATTGGCATTTCCTGCAGTGTACTTATATAATTTATTATACATATACGGGTACAGAAATAAATATATACATATTGAATGTAATAAATACAATATTGCAGATACACCATTCCTGAAATGCCAAAAGTTCTGAAATTTTTAATTCCGGGCCGTTAATTTTAATCAGTATATTGCAATATAAAAGTTTAACGTTTAAACAAATATTATAGAAACTTCTAGAACTTCCGCGAACGTGTGCAGTTAATACAAATAATTCTTAAGAAATTTTATTAGATGAATTTAATCTGTTTAATTTTTGATGGAAATTATTTATTGCCCAAACATCAAGCAACCGTCTGCCACAAATAGTCACTAAACAAGCAAAAGAAAATAATAAACAAAGCCAATTGAAACATACAAAACTAGTGGAGCTCTTAGTATTTTGTTGCTCTTAAAAGTATGCCCCAAACAAGCCACTATAAAATTAATAAAAACGTTTAATAATTGATTTATAAACCAAAATAAAAAAATGCATATTCATACTCATTTAATAAATATGCATTCTTCTTATTGGCTTATAAAATAATAATTAATGTGAACTTAAAACTTCAGATAAGGTATTTTTATGAGTTAGGCTGCAAAAAAATATGTAAATATATAAATGAGTTTTCAAAGTTCAACAATATTATAAAAGTGAAAAATCCAGGGTTCTTTCGTTGTCATTGATAAAACAAAAATGTTGTCCTAGGACCCAACATAAAACTGTGTCGATATAATAAAAAATAACCCTGAAATGTTTGATGACCTTCTGTGGACTCCAATGTGGAAGCAGCAGTAACGGCCATAGAAGGCGGCAAACTGTAAATTTTAAATATTTGAATCTTACAGAATGCCGAAATATAATCTCAGAGAGCTTAACAGCAGTGGAATCTATTTAAGAACGGATTTTACTCTCAGTGGAGAGTTTAATGTAGCTGTGTCGAGTTGTGCTCTTTAACTTCTAGCAAGAGTAACATTCAGCAAATCTGACAAATATTTTCGGCGCAAAAACTTAGAAATTTCTTTGTGGATGGTAAATATTACACGACTTTTGCTTTTTAATATAATGTTAGATAGTCTACTAGTTCCGTTGGTATGCGTAGCTTGGCAAAAGGCAACGGTTGAAAGCAGATGTCGTGTTTAAGGTCAGACGAGATTTACGCCAATCTTACATTTCATATTACAAATATTACATAAAAAAACACATTTTAAATCACTAATAAATATTAAAAAGTACTTGTAAATGGTCAGGTAAAAGGTATTTTGCTTTTTAAGGCACAATGAAAGGTTTTATTGCGAAACAATTTTATCGATTGATATTTTTTTTAATAAAACTAAATTGCGAATTGAACAAAATGAACAGGAAAATAATATGTTAATTATTTTTGTTTCTGTGCACAAGTAAATAAATTGCTTAAGACGATTTAAGCATAAGTTCTAGAACTCATTTACAAATAGACAAGAAAAAAGAGTAAAACCTCTGGTAACTGGTACCATAATATGCCGCAATATTACATTTTTAAGCTACACACATCATACATAATGTATTTGTGAATTCCTAGTGAAGTTTTACACTTAAAACAAATTTTACATGAGTTTTGTAAAGTTATATATGTAAATATAATTTAAGCTTAAATAGATTTCAAGATAATTTTATAAAATAGTTCCAAATTGTTTAGAAATAATCCTTATAAAAGGACGCTACTTTAACATGATTTTTTTAAGACATTTGAAAAAAAAAGATGAGAATATCTCAAAACTTCTATTTAATTTTTTTAATTTACTACTTAAAAATAGATCTACAAATAAAGAGTCTAGTTAATGCAAATTAGATGGATATAAAAATCAAGTGTTAGCAAAAAGTAAAAGCATTGCAGCTTCAAAGCCTATTTAAGAGCTGAGCGAAGTATATATTTTAGTAATCCGGCTTGTACCAAACTTGATATGCAATTTGCTTAACCGATAAACCATAACGACTTTGTCTGCTGTACATTCAAAGATAATCGCTCATACAGAGTATTTTTCAGGAGCAGGTCGTAGCTGACAAGCACGATTTATTATCAATTCGTGTGTATTTTTTAAATATATTTTTTATGCTTGTACACGTACAATTGTCATTTGCGAGCAGACTAGCTAGCTTAACCCTCAACAAAACTGTTTGAAATTTGTTTTTATATGAAAAAAGATGGCACCAAATTTTTTTTTTACATCATATATATTTTGCAAATTTGAACACATACTTTATCTGAATCTTAAAATTCTCTATTTTATCCATTTAGATAATAACGATAAATAATTATTTCTGTGCACCTTGTTCCGATAACGAGAATAAAACGACATCTATTAAGATTCTCTTTCAAGTATTTTTCAATAAAAGCAACTTTTAGTAGACTGTTCTTGATTAAATAGAAAAATGTTTTTTGCAATATCAAATGCGTCTTAGTAATATTTTAAATAAACATGACAAATTTTAGTCTCACTTACTTTTTTAAAGTTTTCTCAAATTTTATTTAAATTTAAGATCACATTTGAAAGAAAAGTTTAATATTTTTATGTAATAATCAGAAGAAGTCTATGATGATATGTCGTCAGCTCAATATTGGGCCTTATTACGATTATCGAATTTTCACCTTCGACTTCGACAAGTTGTACTAGATTAAAGGAGCACTCAACATTATTCTTTAATCATCTCAGTCGAAGACTAAAATTCGACAATCATAGTAAAGCAGATTAATTTAGAAAAAAATTAATTTAGGAATTGAATATCCCCTTTTTAATCCAAAACATGTTTCATTATTTTGCTTAAGGAACGGTCACACCTGACAAACATTTGCCCCCCCAAAAAAAAAAAAAACGTAACCAACAGACAAGCTAAATTTGCATTTTATTTAATTCCAATATTTTCTTAAATATGGTTTCGCATTTATTAAAAATAATATAAAAATTGCATTTTGCGGCATAATTGACTTTATTTTATGCTATAAAAACCAAGTTAAATCACTCACCCCAAGCAAAAGTAGTGGTTACGTTTTTTGGGCAAATGTTTGTCAGATGTGATCGTATCATTATGCTTTCTGAGACATCATTTTGTTCCATATGAACATTTTTAAGGTTTAGTAACTATTATTTTGCTCTACACGCCACTGCTTGCCGATTGCAGGAAATTTTTCATACAAAAATATACAATATAAGATTCCCTCTTGTTTTGCTTAATTTCGAAAACAAACAGAGTAGTTAAAAGAAAAGCAAAATAAAATGGAATAAAAGGAAAAGAAAGGAACCGTAACAAAAATTAAATGAAAAAAAATCATTACCATCAAGCAGCCGCCGGTTAAATGTTATAATATGAAATTAATTAAACTCCTAAAATTAAAAATAAAGGAAATCTGTTTCATTTCATCATGTAAATAAGTGCAACAGAAACTATTTTATTTATTTATTATATTGGTGTATTTTATTTGCGGTATAGTTTGCGAAGACTTCATGTAAACTTTCTTTATAATTCTTATCCAATTTTTTTGGCATATGCGGCAAACCAATAATGATTTGACGATATGTAATTTGTTATGGCATCTAAACTATTATTCTAAAATTATATCGTGAAACCCCCTTTTTCATCGCTCTTTGCATGAAAACATATTTATAAAGCCATTTTTTTTGGCGCTAAACAAGTAGACCGCAGTTAAACAACATACTGTTAGCTGAAATGCACAACCAAGTAACAAACAAAACATTTAAAATCATGATTTTTATTCATTTCTGTGCATTACACCAAATCTCAAGTCCCTAAAACATTTTAAACTTTTGTCATAAGAAACAGTCAAGTTGTAGACGAAAAGAAAAAGACTTTACTTACGCCACTTCAACTATTTTATTTAATTTTTTTTCTCTACTCCAAAGTTTAAAAAATTTTACGTGATTTTACGTTACGTGATTTTGCATTTCATCTAACGATAAAATTGTTTATGTATCAAATTTTTTAGCAAAAAAGTCACTCTCTGTTAATTACAGTTCTTTTATAACATGCAAAGTTAATAGATTTGTTTGTTGCGTCTTCTAGATATCGGCGTTATAAGAGCGTATCTAATCATGGGCATTGTGGCCATATTAGATGTTATAAGATTCTTTGCAACTTCGCTCACTACTAGAGGGACTGTTATTTCAAATAAATATATAGAAGGGGACAAAAATTACTTTTTACGTAGAAAAAAATTTAAACGTAGAAAAGAATTTAAACGTAGAAAAAAAGATTAACATGCAAATCAAGGCTCCAGCGTATCATAACCATCTACATACGTAAATTTGTTGTTCTTCTGTATGAATGGGTATAAATTACACAATTTTGTAAAATATAATTTTTCCAAAGTTGTTTTCTAAAAGTAAAAGTAAACAAAAAAAAAAAAACAAAATGAAAAACTTTGATGTTTTATTAGAGTGTTGGAATAAAGGCGGACTGAACGGTCTCTTACCATAGAGAGTTTAAACATCAATTCGAACGAAAATTACATACTTGTGCAGTTATATTTCCCCACTTGAATGAATGTTGGTCTAAAGTTCAATTTAGGTGGAAGTTTTCTGTTTCTGTTTTTTTTTTCAAATTTATTTTGGTAAATTTTTATTTTACCACCACATCGTTAAAAGTACATGTTGTGGCGAGATTATTATTAGGGAATATTCATAATTTGGCAGTTTCTTAAACAAATTCGTTGCTGCCTTTTTATTACGTTTTTGTTTTTATTCATATTTTTTTTTTATTTCCAGAAATTATTTATTATTTTTTATGGAAGTCATATTATAATCAGCAACAACTAAATTGAAGAAATAGCAAAACTTCGGTCATGCATTCAATAGACGCCAATGTGGTATAACAAATCTCTTTAATACCATAACTAGTGTATCCAGCTGTCGACGGCGATTCCAGTAAATAAATATGAAACATTTGAGTGAAGACATGTCAAACCATCATGCCGTTCGGATGCAACACCTCTGATTTCAATGAAATTCACCACGACTGTTTTATGTAACTGGACCTTAGCAAAACCAAAATTTTCAGACCCCAGATTTTTTCGACGTCATAAAAGATGTGAAAAATGTTAAAAAATCACAAAAGTCTCCTTACAAAAGGGGATAGAACTTTTTAACTATGCAAGATAATTTATAAAGTAAAAGTGCACCCTTTAAAACTATATGCATATTGTGTTTTTTTAACAAAAGGTCAAATGTCATTTTTTGGGGTCTTGAGTTCAATGGTTCATATCTGAGAAAGTATATTTTCTTTAAATTCTTAAAAAAATATATATCAAGTATTAGACCGTCTTCTACATTTGCAGAAAATTTAAAGGTGGAGACTCGATTGGTGTCAGAGTTATAGAGCAGAACGTAAATTTACATAAATATATACGCGTGATGAAATAAACAGGTGGCATTATTAGGGCTACAACTACAACAATACAACAAAAAAAGGAATTTTTGTTTGTGTAAAGTCTAAACCTTTGTCAAAAAATTATTGTAAACAAAAATTAAATAAAATAATTTTAACAGAAACCATTGAATTTCTTGGACGCTACAAATGAGCAAGACAAGGAAGTGTGGATTACTTTGAAAGTATTTGCGGTCCATATAGAAGGTAGTGCCTGCCACTCTCAAAAAAAGCCAAACGTATAAGAACACAAATTGAAAAAACAAAAGCTTTGATATTTTGTAATTATAAACTAGAGATGGGATCGTGAGTGATTTCTCACTCATGCTCATGACTACCTTTTTGGCTACCGTTCATGCATGCTCACGTAAGCAAAAAAATTATTATTATCACTAATCCATTCTGCTAGTCTGATGAATAGACTGTTCCAATAATACTTTCTTAATAAAAATAATTTTAGCTTATCAAAAAAATTTCTAAAATGAATAAATAAATGAGTAAAGTATGATTTGAATCTTAGTCAAACAATTCCTTTCAACATAAACTTAAAACAAAATAAGTAATTACGTAAAAATAGTAATTTAAAAAGTATAGCAAAATATTACAATATACTTGCGTTCTTGCGTTCATGCACGCTCACGTATTTAAAACAAAAAATTAATTACGATGACTCACGCTAATCACGTGAGCGGTGCCTATATCTAATATAATAGTCCAAGATCCCAGGGCCACCAGACGTCACGTATTTTCTGACGAACGAAATGTGAGTGATTGAGAAGTGTTAGTGTGTACTACGATCGCATGTCTACATGCTGGCTTGCTTAGACGGTCATTTTTCAGGTGTCAGGTAATCAAGGTGCCTAAAAATATTACTTTACATTCTCCAAGCTGATTTTCACGTATATTTTAGACAATATCATTAAAAATATGTCGCCAATACTCCCAGACACTTTCCGTTGGCCGTATTGCTTTACAGACGCTTTAAAGCTCACAAAATAATTACTTAACTTCATGTAAATCCTGAAGCACCATTTTTATATATGTCCGCCAGACAACTATTTTTAAATCTTTTACAAGAAGACAGACCAATCCAAGCGGCCAATCATCCCCTAAACTCAATTTTAATGCCTCTGTGAGTAGGAGCGCGAAGAATTATCCACACGCATGAGGCTTAGTGAGACATGTATCATTAATTAATTAATTATTAATATTAAAAAAATCCGGTGAATAATTAAAGATTAACTTGTGAAAAATACTTATTTAACTATAACCACAATATTATTACAGTAACGGGTTGTACGTTATTCAAAAAGTAATCCGTTCAGTCATTTTTAAAAGAATAAACATTTAAAATTATAAGCAATTTTATTTTTAACTGATTCTAACATTCATTCAAAAAACTAAGGACATATTAATACGGATTTTCGGTTACATTCAACATTGTCCGTTGTTTTCTTTCAAGTGCTGTTTTTTTTTCTTTGCTTGCTTTATTAGATTTGTTTGAGATTTCCTCTCGTACACAAGCAAAGGAAAAATCTTTTATTTTTACGGGCTTAAATCAATTAATTTTTGAACTTTAAAAATTGAATGAACTTTTGTTTCAATTTAAATGAAAAATGAGTAGACCGGTTTTTAAGTGAACTTTCATTTATTTTATATTACAATTTCAGTTAATTTTACGTACAGAATATTTTGAGTGTACAATTATTCTAGAAATTTAGGGGGAATCTTTTAGATCTTATTCTATAAATAAATAACTCAAAAATCACTCTTAATACAAAGAACTTATAGAAAAAATACTCTGTCTCATTTCTATTCAAAAGCAAATTGGACAAACATACACATACACGATTGGTTTATTTTACAACTTGCAGCTGATACATGCATGTGTAATAAGTGTGCATGTGTTAGGAGCAACTTTAAAAGCTTATGGATACCAAAATACTAAACCGATTTAAAGAAAATTCAGATTGTGCACATCTATGTAAAATCCTCATTAAAAACATATAAATCTTTCCAAAATCGGTTCAGTATTACGGATGTAAAAGGGATCTAAAAAAATGTTTGCCTATTAATAATATAGAAGATAGAAAATACTAAAACCAGAAAATTTTACAGGATAAAAATGTATTTGTTCACTTACTCACTTATCTTAAATTAATAATAATATTGTCCCCAATAATTTGGCCACTTACTGTGATATAAATTATTACTCTATTGATATTAGTTTGTGGGCTTGTGAACATTTCAGGTTAAATGACTAACCTACATTTTGTGGCAAAATCTAACGTATATACATATATAAAAAGTAATTTATTTTCTTAGTATTTTTTCCCTTCCGTTGGTATTTTATTTTTGCCAAATCATTAATTTATTATAGAGCCCAGACCAATGGTCGGTTGTAGTCTTTTGAAGTTTTTGTACTTCAATATACATAAATTTTTTATGCTTTTTCTATTAGTTTATACTGCTTATGTGCGGGTGTCCGTCGGGTGTTTGCCCCCATTTTGGTAAACATTAGTCTTGACAGTTCATATTTGGCAGTCGTAAAGTCGAAACGTGGAAAATTTACTGTGGAAAAATATTTGATAAACTTGTTTTAATCGTTAAAATATTTTAAAAAAATCAATCATCTATTACTGTTACCATGAGAAAGTTACGGAATTTTTTGGGAGAAACAGCGCGCTAAGAAACCTCACTATTTATCGTGTAGTGAATGATTTCGAAGAACGAGGGTCTGTAGGTGATAGGCCCAAGCATGTACCACAAGGTACTACAAGATCGGCTGAAAACATTACTGATGCTCAAGAAAGTGTTCAAAACAATCCATCAACCTCAATTCGACGCCGAGCTCAAGAGCTTGGTCTTCAAAGAACAACTTTGGCTAGAATTTTGCACAAGGACTTCCTTTTGTTGCCATTTAAGATTCAGTTGACACAAGAGCTTCTTCCACAAGACCATTTACGCTGCCGTACATATGCCAATAGGATATCACAGTTTACCCATGACAACCCAGATTTTCATGAAAAAATCATAATGAGTGACGAGGCACATTTTCATTTGAATGGAAATGTGAATAAACAGAATGGTCGGTTCTGGGCAATGGAAAATCCTCAAATTATTCATGAGTCACCTTTGTAGCCATTAAAAGTGACAGTCTGGTGTGCAATTTGGTCAGGAGGAATCATTGGACACTTCTTACTTCTTTGAAAATGAAAACGGAGTAACGGTAAGGTTTTGTACTTGTGAGGCTAACAGAGGCGGACATTTGTCTGATATTTTATTCCATTCATAATTGCCGACATTAAATAAAACATTTAGCAATATTTAGATCCAATCTCTTTCATTTAATCAAATATTATAAACTAACAAAGTAGTATACCTTCCCGGCGGACACCCCGTATAAATAGTTCCACTGATAGGATTTATTGTTTACGCTTATTCGGTTAAATATTTGCGATATCAGTGTAGAGAAATCAATTTACATGCCATTATCATAGTTACACATATTAATCAACTATTAAAATAAAAACTTAAAAATTCTCGCATATTATTCTTATTTGAGGATATAAAATGCTAAAATGAATGGACTTTAACACTTTATATCCAAGTAAATGCCACAATTTTGTGGTATTATGGGTGAATAATAAATAGCGCGGTAAAAGTGAAAATAAATACACATTTTAATAAAATGTTTTTAAATGCATTTATTTAAATTAAAGCGAACAACAAAAGTTCATAATGCATTTTATCAGAGAATGTGGAAGGGAAATTTGCAGAATATAACATGTATAAGAGATCGATTTAAAACAATTACCTTTGCTTTCCAAATGAAATGTTGTTTGTCACAAAAACTGAAAATAAAAAACAAATTCATTGCATTTAAAAAGAGTGATTTCTTGTCACATTTGTCTTAAAAGATATTGTCTACGCTCCAGGTGAAGAAAGGCAATACAATCCCGAGGCGTGGAACAGCGAGCACTTTAGATTCAAATATAATAAAATAATGTTGAGTGTATTGACACTGCTTGTACAACAAAAGAATTGGTCCAGACATTTTTTGTCATAATGGCCTTTGATGTCATTAAGTTTTGTCTACATTTCCTGTCTGCATTTTGTAGTTGAAGAGTGAGTGCAATGGGTCTATGATTATCAATTAAAGCATAAAGTGAGTATAGCCAAGATACTTTTGACATCCATTGAAAAGCGATAGCAATAGAACTTATAAAGTTTGGGAAAACGTTTTAAGCATTCTTCTTTAGAAAAACCAAAGCACGTTTTACGAGTTGTAAAGCAACTCTTTGCTGGGGAACAGATCTTGCGTGATCGGAATTATTGTTTAGGTGTGTTGATGCTAGTGTTTTTTTGCGGTATTAAAGAATTTCGCGTCTTGCAATTGAACGTATTGATGGTCTACCTCAAAATAATACTGTTTTTTGTTTAAGTTCTTTGTTGAAAATTCCATTAGCCATGTACAACTGTTTTTAATGTGCTGAATACTGGTGAAGACCATATAAAACTTCATACCTGCTATACAAAGATGTATATCACTTGGCTGTTCCTGAAGGATGCACCTCTTCGTGTTTACTCTGGCTTCTTGAAAAACTGCCTTTGCAATTTTGCTAAATTTAACGACACTTACACGTGTAAGGCTTCAAAATAGGATAAAACTTTCAAACGTTCCAATGTCACAAGAATGAATGAAATAGCGAAAAAAATTCTAATAGCAAAATTATGTCAAATGTAATGGAAAACCTTTTTTATATGTTTAATTTTTTTCATTATTAACATTTCTAATTTGCCTTAATAATCATTTAATTTTCTTTTGAGTCTGTTCTTTTCACAATGTCATCCTGATATGAACGCTGCAAAACGAAGCATTATACATATTTAATTTTGCAACGGTTTGCATTATACAAGGATTTGTGTTTCTTGTGTGGTTAAAGGATTTTATTGTAAACGAATTGTCGTATTGTGTGCGTGAGCGAGTGTTTACGCACAACAATAAATATAGGCCAAACCGCATTTTCAGAGTCATTTAAAATTGCAAACGCTGAGCCATTCATATAAATTTCATTATTCATTCGCATTTTTAAATTCAACAAATGTTAGCGCTGTTGTTTAACGTTTTTTTTTCATTTTACTAAAGAAAATAAAAACAGATATTAGAGCATGTGTAAATATAGTTAAATTATGTTTATATGCGGCAACCACAATGTCATTTGCAAACATTCAATATATAATTAATTAAATATGGCCGTCAATATGCCGCCTGGTAAGGTTTTATTCAAGAAGGGTAATTTTTTAAATTAATACAACCGAAGTTTAGTACTTCTTTGTACTCTGGACTAATAAATCAGTGAAGGCTTAAGCGCTGGTTTATCTAAATTACATAGTTTGCAATTTAAATTTAGCTTAAACTCATTAGAAGTAAATCACTGTTTCGTATATTATTTATAATTTACCAACTATGTTTCAAACAGCTCACTGCAGGCTTTAGAATCAGTAAAATCATATTGATCCGATGACTAAATAATCATTTGTCTTGTATCTTTAATTTTATGCAGAATTAATGTACGCAAAGTTTTGTAAAAATGTTTTTCTTACGAGAATGCCTACAGTTGTAGAAAGTACATGATCTATAGTGTTAGTTTAAGCGCCAAATTTGTTTGCGTTTAAAAAATTCTATAAATTTTTACTGTCCCCAAAAAAAAAATTTTTTTCAACCATTCGTTTGTCTGAATTTGTTGCTATGGCTTATTATTATTTAATTTGCATTTTTAAAGTCTTTGTTTGAATTTATAATGCAAAAACAAAAAGTGTCCGTTTGAATATAGTTTTTAGTTATTTCACAGAACAACAATTATCCAATTTTTTTTGATGATAGTATACAAACTGATTATAATAATTGCTGAACTTCGTTTTGACAGATTGAACGTTTTCTTTTTTGTAAACAAGTTGACAATCCCAAAATTTTTCATTTTGATTTCAAAATACTCGTATAAGAACAACTAGAGAATAAAAGCAAAAAGCTGGTGCATTTGAATGGGTAATCTTTAAACTGTCTTTGGAAACAATTTGTTTTTTTTTTACTTAAATAATTGAAAACATAAAGAGCTGCAAATTGATCAATAGAATGTAGGATTACAATGCTGAGATATGTGGAAGAGGCTTTGGAATATGTTCTTTTTAGAATATCATATAATAACAATGCCAAAGTAAGTCGCTTGGTATGCCAAAATCAAATAACCGATTAAACAACATTCCACCAGAATCGCGAGGACAAGAAATATATTTAAGGATTTTTTTGTGTACACATAGCTGGCGAAATTCTATTGGCAATAAATTCGGTTGCCACTATGACTTTTTTCCCAGTGTATGAATTACACAGAGTGCAGATTTTTTTTTTCCTGAATTTGGTTATAAAGAGTGCAAATATTTCCGAATTCATATCTAAAAACGGTCGAAGTTTCACATGAAGTGATGTTAATTGAGATATTTTCCCCTTCAAGTTTTACGGTGCTTGGAACATTTTAGGATAAGCGATCCATCTTTGCTGATATGTACGTATGTATGTATATGTACATGTGCCTTAACATTTGGAAGGTAGAATAACTCGCTAACTCATATAGATAAAATGTTTGTTATATGAAATGAAATCAACCATTAGTAGACACTTATTAAATTTTCTTCTCAAGAAAAAAATACAAGTTTTTG
Source organism: Gymnocheta viridis (assembly GCA_956483585.1). Lineage (NCBI taxonomy): Eukaryota > Metazoa > Arthropoda > Insecta > Diptera > Tachinidae > Gymnocheta > Gymnocheta viridis. The sequence continues at coordinate 75,519,258 of OY101444.1, read as the reverse complement.
CTCTTCTGGTAAATTTTCACCACATATGGGTTTTTGGAATAAGTGAATTTAGTAGAAGCTAATGTCCTATGGAGCCAATGCTTATTAATACAATCAAAATATTCTGTACGTAAAATTAACTGAAATTGTAATTTAAAATAAATGAGAGTTCACTTAAAAACAAAAGTTCATTCAATTTTTAAAGTTAAAAAATTAATTGACTTAAGCCCGTAAAAATAAAAGATTTTTCCTTTGTTTGTGTAGAAGAGGAAATCTCAAACAAATCTAATAAAGCAAGCAAAGAAAAAAAAACAGCACTTGAAAGAATACAACGGACAATGTTGAATGTAACCGAAAATCCGTGTTAATATGTCCTTAGTTTTTTGAATGAATGTTAGAATCAGTTAAAAATAAAATTGCTTACAATTTTAAATGGTTATTCTTTTAAAAATTACTGAACGGATTACTTCTTGAATAACGTACAGTCCGTTACCGTAATAATATTGTAAGTTTATACATTTTAGTCTCAGAATTCATCCTGTAGATTAAATGAATGAATAGTAATAATAATACTACAGGATAATTTTTTAAGACAATTCTGGATTGCAATTTATAAACAAAAATTAAAATATATAAAAAAAATTTTAAAAATTGTTGATTGTTGAGGGAATAAGATACCGAAATATATCTCGAATAATAAATTCGAAAAAAAAAATTAAATATTTTGTTTAGACAAAAAAAAACTCTATTAAACCTTAAACCAAACAACTAAAATATCCATGATTTCTGGGATCACGTGAAATTATACAGTTTTTGAATTGAATCTTACACAGATTTATTCATATTAAAAACGCACGTAGTTGTACAAAAATAAAAATAGCTATTAAGCCATATTTAATGTATAATTTGTGACTAATAGTTGTGCAATAAACAAAGGATGGTCACTTTAAAATCGAACCAGAGAGTCATACTGAATATATTGTTATGCCAAGGCCCTAGTATTTTCCATATTTGCAACGACCCAAACGTACATAAAACACTACCGATGCGTAGTACCTTTTATCTTATTGTACTAATGCGAATTCAAATGAACAAGTGAAAAAGAAATTGCAATTTTATTGCTAAAATTTGGAAATTGTAGTCTATTTTGTCTTGTTGTTGAGGCATCTGTCAGATACATAAACCTAAATATTTTAAGAAGTTTATGCGAAGCAATAATATGTTTAATATTTTTAAATATTTTTTTGCGTTGAAATCGATAATAACATTTTGTGCTCTAGAGTCCATACTATTCGATATATCATTATTGATTTTAGCTTTAATATACTGGCTTTTATTTGGCCGATTAAACAACAATAAACTTTAACATGTTTTGTCATGTACTGAAAATTTAATATGGCAAGATAAATAACGTCCCGCTTGTTACGTTACATAAAACTCTTCTAGTTGGGTATAGTCTGTAACCTGTGCTTGTTGGCCAGAAGAAAAGTCAAAGGAAACATGATTAATAAACAATAGCTTATTTTTTGCATTCAATGATATTTGACTTCAAAAGGTCAATTTGTTATTTCTTGTTGCTGAGTTTACAATTTTCCCAGACAAATATGAACCATACATCTGCTTCACGTACACACACACACAAACACACAAACACACACATAGAAACATTGTTAATACCTTTGAATGGTTTAAACCTAAAATTACGTTTATTTGAGCTCCATTAAATTGTTTAAATCAATGAACGATAAAGAAATGGCCTGTAATCCCATTTAACAAACATTTTTGTTTAAAAAAAGAAAATAAGTACGTACTTAATTGAAGTAAACAGAAAACAAATTATTTTCACTGTGATGATAATAAAATGCGACGACTTAAACTGTAAACGTGTCGAAATTAATATGTGCGTACGTATGAATATCCTCCTTCCTTCACCAAAGTGAGCAGAACAAATTAAAGCTCGAGTATAATTTTTATCAATATCAATTTATTTTTGTCATTTTTAAAAATAGCAAATAATTTTTTTTTTACTTAAATACTTGTTTTTATAATATTATCGGCTTTTTAGCCGATTTAAAATTTTATTTGTTATGTTATACAATGTAAAATTAAATATTCATTTTATTTTGTTTTAAGCTGTAGGGGTAACATTAAAACTTAATTTATTTTGATTCAAGTTCAAGGCACGAACGTGTAATTAAAACAATTAAATGTTTAAATTCCTTAATACAACACAAACAATTTAAAAACATTGTTGGTTGGAAATAAACATTCAAGGTTGACGTTAAGACAAATTAAAGCGAAAATTTTGTGTTTTAGCTTCAGAACGTGACCAACCTTTACATGAGCAACGCTTTCTATACGAATAACTATAAGTGCAATGCCCTTAAAGACACTCGTATGGTATTTCAAATTTGTATTAGCAATGATTTCTGTCGCTGCACATATACTTTGGCGTTAGTATGGCAAACAATTGATCTGCACATGAATATTTATATATGCATACAAACATCTATATTTTGGACAGTTAACATACTCAAAAGAATCGATTCCATTTATATTTGTATAAATCTCATGGCGAAGTCATAGATTGATCTAAGAAAGTTTTCAAAAAGAAGCAAAAGCCAGTGGAGACGATAGTAATATCTGACATTCTTCCGGAAGTATCACCGAAATGTCTTAAGCGAATAGTTAAATATATTCCAACAATGAGCCTGAAAAATGATCCTGTTGTGGCCTGGAAATCATCTAACAATACTAAATATGTGTGAATTAACTCAAGGCCAAGATCAAAATCATTTTACAGACCAATCAGATTTGAGTACCTAAAAGAAACTAGGACGAACAAAAAAAATCGGTTAACGAAATGAATTGTTCAATTAAAAATAAAAACACCATGTGAATGGAAATCTTTAATTAACAATGATTGATAGAAAGCAAGGCCATGGCTAAAACGAATATATTCTGTAAATGTTAATTATTTGGTCTGAAAAAATCCGAATTTTCTCCAAGCTACGAGTATGACTATGTAAATAGTTCACCAAATAAACAGACAGGTAACCGCTGTCTGCACAAATTCGATTTTTGGAATTTATGCTTCACACGCAAATAACATTAAAGTGATAAAAAGAATAACGAGCTAATGAAAATGTGGGCCAATGATCAGCAAAGAATTCAAGAAGAATTTACAGAAAAGTCTGATTTGAATACCGACATGTCCTTATGCCAATAGAATTGATGGAAACACTGTAAAAAAGTTTTTCTAAAATGTTGAAATAATTTTGAAAATTACTGCAGTTAATGAAGAGCACCGAAGAAGATGTAACGTTTTACTATCTGCAATAACCATTAAATATAGTATAATTGCACCTAATTATGATCTTATGCTGTGAATACCTTCAACGTTTTGAGTATTTTGTACGAATGGAGAAAACTAACACCCCACTGCCCATAAATTTTTTTCACATGACCGAGAAATTATAGAAGCAAATCTTCTGCCACTAGATGAGCTGTTTGAAGAAACACGAGAAGCAAGAAATTTTTAATTTAAATGTATTCAATTTTTAACACAAGAAAATGTTCCAGGGTGTCTCAAAGCCCCGATCTCATGAATTACCCTGTATTGTTTATCTGCAATGAGAAAAATTGAAACAATAACATTGCAGCATATGAAAAGGAAGAGATCAAAGAAGTTCGTGATTTTTTTAAATGCAGAAGCATGTTGCACTGAAATAAAATATAAATTGTAAGCAAACGAAATTGCCTTAATTAATTGTTTAAAACATAATTATTTAGGCCTCAAATCTCCTGTGTATACTTACTCTAAAGTTATAGGCAGTGCTCAGGTAGCGATAAAAACATGATTAATCCAATTATGAAATACCTGGCAAAATTCTTTAAGGACATTATTTTTTATAGAAAGCGTTCATAAGGTAAGTTTTAAATGTGTTCTACACCCAAAACACTCAATATTTATTTAATTTTTTTCTATTTGTAGAAGCGGAAGGACTTCTGAAATAGTAATCAGCAAAAATATAATTTACCGCGGAGTCACAGGGTAGACCAGAGATGTAACTTTGTGGTTATGTTTTGAAGCAAATCAGCTTTTTTGTGCCTCTAGTTGCTGTTGAAAAGAGATAGCAATATAATGTAAGAATGAGGGAAAATAAACAAAACAAAATTAAACATTTTGCAAGTAAGAAATGATGAATTGTATTGCAATTTACTTCTTCTATATATCACGAATAATTCTTGTTTTATTTTATTTTAAATGTTATGTTACCATTTGCCTTTATATTGCTTAAATAAATATTTTTCTACAACTTTTTTTTATTGAGCCAGAAATTAATAAGAATACAAAACCAAAACAAAATATGAAATATTCTTTGTTTACTACTTTCTCTGTGACAGAGTCAGCAAAACAGCAACAATAGCATGCTCTTTCGTGTCACCTCTGGTCTTTTTTGTGGCGGAGTTACACATTTTTCTTACGAAGTGATTTTGTGGGAGCAAAGTGTAATATTCAAATCCTCATAAAACTTTAACGGCTAGAGATACTCATATACAATTAATTTTTAAATAAATACTGCCAGTCCCGCGATGTCATAAGTATTCGTTCTTTTGTACAGCTACATTTAAAACGAAAACATATTCTAAAATATGTTTTGCCATGTGTGCAAATAAAATGACAACATTTTCTAAACAGGAAAAAAAATTCCAACAAATTTATTTTTTTACAAAAATTATTACTCTGACGTTGTTTACCGTGTAATATTGATGCAGCTTCTTTGGAAATTAAGCAGCACCTGGGGCTCTGTTTTTTGTTGCAAGTGGTGCACTCTGGAGAACTTTCGTAGGCATCATAAATTTTATTTTGAAATGGTGAAGTTGTGGTTTGTGGTGCAGCTTAGATATATTAGGGGGAAGAACGGCTGCTTCGTTTCACTTTAATTTTCTTTTGCGCGCATTAAAAATGAATTTGCTTTCAAAACTTGTAAAATATTTTCTATTATGCCAAAGGATTTCGCTCTAGCGGAAGACCTATTAAGCATTCCAATTTAAAATGTTATATTGAGTTCAGATAGTATTTAAAAAAGGTTATACAAATTCATTAAGAGCGTTTAAAAATTAAAATTAATGAAATTTCGAATGCAATTATCTCTGAAACTAAAAGAAATTGTCCAAACATGTTAGCGAGTTTTTTGTAAATATTTTTTCAGAAACCGTTTTCTTAAAAAAATGTACCATTTGGACTATAAATAAAATTTTTGCAATTTATTTTTTAATTATGCATCCGCGGGCGCCAACTTTGCGAGTCCGTCCTAGACTCATTCTTAGTGCTACGGTGCCGTGCAGTGACACGTGAACCGAGAAACATATTAGCTTAATCTGTGTAAAATTTTGTTCAGATAAATTGAATAGTTCATGAGCTACCGAATTATTTCCAAAATAAAGAGTGTAAAAACATCTGTGTCGTCGCAGCACCCTGAAAAGTATGCATCGAATTTATTACAAATTATTCATTTCGCATGTGTGGCGTATACTTAATACTGTTTTCAAATGTTGCGTAGACGTTCAAGCATGTTGGAAGTGCAAATTAAAATATAAATGAACTTTACGTATCTTGTTGCCGGTAAATTGAAAAAAAAAATACCCGCGTACAGCGTTGCCGCTTTGGTTATTTACAACCAACATTTAGGTTGTTTTTTCGGCATTAAAATTTTAAATTCTTTTACATTTAAAATATAATTGATGGTGATTTAATAAAGTGGGTTGTAAATATACAAGTGCAGTACAACCTCCATAGTCCGGACAGATATAGTTTCAGCTGCTGTCCGGATTAGTTGAATGTCCGGATTGCAATGGCTGCATAGCTTTTGTCTTTTTCATTTTATTTTTGTAATCCGGACTTTTTATTTTCCAAAGTGCTGTTTTCTTCGAGCAATTGGAAAATTTCAGTGTCATTTTAAATTTTTTATTTTTTTTAAATTCAATAAAATCAAAAGCAATTTCAAAAATACTTAACTTTTTTATTGCAAAAGAAAACTACAAACATTAATCTTGACAGCTGATCAAGAGACTCGAATACAGACAGCACAATTGAATTGAAAGGCTTAAGGCCTCATTAGTTTTTACTTTTCGTTGTCGTTCTGTGCCGTTCGTTTCGGTAGAAAATATTTTTTAATTACTTGTTCTGCGTCTGAAGTTTCGGATGTGGACAATATAATTATAGGAATGAATTTTATATATGTTTGCTAAATGTTTTTTACTTGAAAAAAATATGTAAATCTTTAATAATTTGAATTAAAATAATATATTCTCACTTTTAAAACAAAATTTATAGTATTTCACACCACAAAAAACTAATACATACAAACTCTTGGTTGTCACTTAACGTTGTATTCTATTTTCTACAGAATAGTCCGCAACAGAACAGAACGAAAAACTAACAACAAAACACACATACAGAGTTTCAATTGAACAGGAAGAAAACAGCTGATTCGTAACAGAACAGAACGTACAAACTAATTCTGCCTTTACTAGCCAACTGAAGAAAATCAAAACCATTTAAGTTTTCTTCAACCAACTCGACTACTGCCAAAATAAGTAATTGACAGAGCCAACTGACTCAGTTGTCAATTGCATTGAAACGACAATCGTTAGAAATCTCTAAGATCTAAACAATTTTTTTTTATTGGGGAAAATAATTAATATGGTACAAGAACCAGGATAATCAGGAATTTTGTTGTAATTGCTGAGACATATAATACAGGAAATAAATTTCTAAAAAAATATTATATCACAAAAATGCCGAAAACCCAAAAAATTGTTTATGCACGGTTGTTCCTATTATTATCCTGTTTGTGTATGGTGTTCTTATTATTATCTTCCATAACTGTTAAAAACAAGTGTAGAACTTTCACATCACACCAAAACATTTAAGAAGCTCAAAAACATTAATCACATTTTTTTATGACAAAAACGTAAGATGAGTAGATACTTTAATCTCTGAATGTATAATTTAGTAGGAACACCAACACAAAATGTGGTGTAGAAATAAGAAATGATTTATTTATTTCGAAAGTCCAATTAAATTGTTTTTTAATAAGGTGTTCGCTTCTTATTTACTGACTTTGGAATACCTACTTCTATTCATAAAATTTAGCTTAATTTACATTTTGATTTCTATTGCTTAGCTTTAGATTGATTTACAATTTCTATTTCAAAGAGACATACAATTTCATTAAGAGTTAAAATTTTTAGTTAAATGAACTTCAATGAAAAAAAAGCTTATTCTAATCTATTTCAATAATAACTAGACACAGTTCAACTAAGAAATCAGAAATATTTCGCAGTGGTTTAATTCTGTTGATTAATTAATTGTAAGTGATATTTTTAAATTTTTACTTTATATAAAAAAATTTTACTGCTTGCTATATTCTATATGTGCGTTAAAAAAATTTTGTTAAATAGTTTTAATATAACATATAAAATAGAAAGTAATAAAAACATTTAAATATTAAAATGTCAACTATCGCACTTGTTTTTAAAAATCATTACAAAAGAAATGAATTTTTTTAGGCCAAAAAAACATAATCACACTCACATAAAAATATTTATAGAGAGCAATAAATGTAATCAAATGTACTGGACTCATTAAATATATTTTTTTAAATTGTTTTCTTTACACTCTATTTTACAATCAAAATAATGAGAAAATTTCATGACTTTTAAATAACATACATTGAGTTTTCCTTAAAACTCAAAAAAAAAAAAAAAATCAAATTTTACTTTTGTAATTTAAATAGGATTTGACAAATTAAAATTTTCTATTTTCGGAAGGGAAGGTCAAGAACATGAAGCCTTTTAAGTCTCTGGATTTGATTGCTATCATTTAACAAGTTTATCGTTTATTATTATTTATTATTAATCTATTAAGGTATCTTTCACTGATAAGCTATGGCGCATTTGTTAAAAGGCTGAGTGTTTTTGACTGGTATCTCTGTAATATCTCAACGTTCGAATTACTTACAGTTCCCCAAAGTTGGATGCTGTATAGGTTTTAGTATTGTTTTTTTTTAACAGAACCTTATTTGCCAAGCTTAAGCTTGATCCTGGTCCCAATAAGCAAAACATTTTTCTTGTTTTTAATTTAAGTTGCTCACGTTTCTTTTTGATATGCTCTTTCCAAGTAAGTCTTCGGTCAAGATGAGGTCCTAAATATTTTAGAGTGTTGCAGCTCGGTATAGCGGTGCCATTTAAATAAACAGGCGAGCAATCATTTTTTCTTAGAGTAAATGTAACATGAACGGACTTTGTGGTTATTAACTTTAATATTTCATTTTTGAAGCCAATCTTGAAGAAGATTCATTATATATGAATTGTCTATGTCGTTATAAAACGAATAGCAACTTCTTTGAAACGAGATTTCGGAGCTGTTTCCGAGTATCTTGACCCCCTCCAATAATGACACCATGTAAATGTGATTAGATTTTATCATGTAAAGTTCCAAAAATATAATCGAACACTAACTTTTTTCGTCATGTGACTTATTTTGTCCTCTTCCCTTTAAAATAGCTACAGAAAAAAAAAACAATTTATATTATAACAACAAAAGAATTTATGAAAAAAATTCAAGATCTACAAAAATAAAAAAAAGGGGAAATAATTTTAAGAAAATCGCTGCAACTTCTAGAACATGACAGATCTTGGATATAAGTCCACTAATATATACAAAATTTTTATTTTCTATAGTTTTGTAAATGTACGCTTCAACTTTTCTTGTAAAAGCTTTATATTTTCGCCATTTGAAAAAAAGTTATTATTGCTTCAAAGATTTTCAAAAAAAGAAAGAAGATATCGAGGCAATCTCGATTAATAAATAAAAAAAATACCTAATAGTTATTATTGCTTCATAAAAAATTTACCCGAAGGTAATATCTTTTTGAAATTTTTTTTTACTTTGAAATTTCTTAACATTTTATACAAACAACAAAAATATTTCTAAATGCCGTTCGTTTCCGCTTTTATGGAGTAAATATCTATACTTCTGAGGAATTATTTCAGGTCACAAATCTGATAAGAAATACAAGATAAATGTATTATTTCAGAAACCATTAAATTCTCAATGGAATGATGCAAAAAACGTTGTTACTACGCTCGCTTTGCTATTTTACAATGTAGTTTGTAAGTTTATATTTAAGAAGTAAATAAAAAAATTAAATGATATAGAAATTTATTTTATTGCCAATTAAAAGCAGAAGTTTCTTATGCAATTAAATTTTTTGCCATGAAAAAAAATTTTCATTCTTCGCGTTTATGCTGACTATTTTCTATGATTAAAATATCTATGGTTTAGAAGAAAAATATTAATATGTTTATTAAAACATTTATTGATTTATGATGTCATGTTTTCTTCTTTATTCGGGTTATTATGACAATGACTACTATGCGAGATAAAATGTTCAATGACACATAACTATGACTACATAGATATTTATATAATCATATGAGCATCAATAGATTTCATGTATCGAAGAGGACTTCTTGTGAAGAAAGTAATGAACTTCTATTTAATAATAAGACACATATATTTATATGTACATGTTCGTAGCAGGGATGTAAATCATAATGTCTTATTTTTTTTCTAATTCATTATCTTTTTGTCCCTTGAGGAATACTGCCTTTCGAACAAAATAAAAAGTAAAAATTCCCTCCACGATTTTAAGACGAAACCTTAAGTTTAATTTAATTAGTAGCAAATACAATAAGTTAACCAAAAAGGTATTGTCTCAAAACTTTTTAAAAGTCAAGGAGATATTGATGTGTACCTTGAACCGGTACCCCTACAGAAGATGTTATGTATTGCAATAGTTTGTCCATCCCAGTCTTTATTCGTTCCATAAATATTTGATTTTTGTTAATAAATATTAAGGATCTGTTGGTATATGAAAGGCTTTATAATGATGTCAATATGTTGATTGATAGAAAACAGATATTTATATTATTTTTCTTAATAATACTTCTTCCACAAAAGTATTTCCTTTTAAATAAATATTTTTTATGTTCCCTGATATTTTTGGAGCAAACCATAATTTGTAAGAAAAAAATAATGCATAGAAGGGAATACACAATACACATAAATAGCGAGAAAACATTAGCCATAATATTTGAAATATTTACTTTTCTATGAAATTAACAATGTTAAGGCAAAATATTAGAAAACAACACAATATAAAAGGAAATTAATTAAATATGTATATGACTTTATGAATGTAAGATATAATGACGTTAATTAATTTTTATTGGAAGAATACTAAAACCCCCAGCAAAAATTTTAATGTCGTAGTAGAAAGTTAAGATGCTTACAAGCGTATGAAGTACGTGGATACTTTTTAATACTTCTACTTTCGCATTATAAATCACTATTTAATCCTGACGATGCCATTAGAGACACGATTTTAGCACCTTGGCTCATCAATGCTTAGAAGTCATTGAACACACAAGGAATAATAAAAATTAAATATCTGATATTTTTATTATTCTGTTGGTTTTGTTGTTCTTGCTGGTATATTTTTTTATTACATACAAAGAATTTGTTTTCACTAACACACACATTTAGAAGAGAGCGCATTTCTTCTCCAGAGACTAATTTGCTTGTTTTTTTACTAGTTGTTCTTGAAAGATGGATGCAATTGTCATGTTTTCGCTGATGGTTAAGTTATTATCTTTGATTTTCAATTTTATAATTGATGCTAAAAGGTGCCATTATATAAATTCTAAGTAATAAGAAATTATAGAATAGCCAAACCATTTTTTAGGTTGAAAAAAAAAACGTCTGAGGTAAAAAGATATTTTTTGAGCTAGTAAAATATGTAGTGGCATAGAAAGTGGTGATTAGATTGTTTAAAAATTTTTCTTAATTCCCGCTGGAATCAGCTAAACATCAACGCAAACAATAATATTTATTTAATGCATTAGCTAAGATATCTTTAAATAATTCTAAAGTGAAAAATGTTGGATCATGTCCCTAAAAGAAACCAGTAGACCAAAGACAAAAAAAATTAGAAAAGCAAAAATATCTTAAGAATATGAATATTCAAAAGTAAGAGAACAGAACAAGTACATAAATAATGAAAAAAAAGAAATAAGATAAGAGGGGATGTGTTGTTATACGAGTAAAAGTGCTCCTCTTAGATTATAAACATTTCTGCAATGAACAGATAAACAGATTGATGTTTAGGCAATAAAAATCACCAAGCAGAACATAATAGTTCTGATGACGAAAATTTGCTGATCCACGAAAAATATCCTTTAAAAAATTTATTAAATTTTTTTTTACATAGTTCTTTATAAAATATTTCTTCATAAAAAGAAATCATTTGATATCATAAAAAAAATTTTAAACTAACAAATTATTTTTATAAGCAGTTTTTACGAAAATCGAAAAATGTAATCATATATAAAAGTTATTCCTTAAATTAGTCTTAACAGGGTTAATTAGAGTGAAAACTAGGGTATACAATGTAACCGTTAATCGACTAATCGAATAACTACTCGGTGTTAATTTTGGCAGTTTAAACAAAATTTTATATTCCTTGGAAAATTTCATATGTTTAGCAAACACTAGAAAATGAACCGAAAAATTGGATATTCTCTATTATGGAAGTTTTGGAGTGGCCTTTGCAATCTCCCGGTATCAGCCCTACATGTGGGAGCTTGTAGGTTAAGAAATTATTTAAAAAAAAGTCATAAAATTTGCCGCAATTATGAGAAATTATAAAATAAGGATGGGAAATTTTAATAACCATACTCAACGCCACATCATCCAAATAATCGCTGTGCTATAAAATATTTAAGACTAATATTTTATAGTATAATCTAAAATCTAATAAATTTTAAATAAATAATTTATTTTGTAATACAAGAAGTTGATTTTTTTTGTCCCAAGTGATAATTTTCTTAAAAAGCAACAAAAAAAAAATAATAAAAAATAAATTCTATTAAATAATTAAATAATTTAAGAATATCTGTAGAAACCCTAAAATAATATATTAATAGAATGCATAAATAAGACAAGACAAGACAAGAGACGATCCTGAATCAAGTTGCATTTTTTTCTCGATTCTGTATGGACATTAATAATACAAATATGCAATGAAAATTTGCTTATTTTGTTTGTGATATTTTAGTTGCTGTTTAGTTTATTTATATTGGCAAACAATAAAAATTAAGTGAAATCATTTGTATTAAGCGTTTTGCTGTTGTTATGAGTTGAATACTTAAGTTCGAAGGAAGTTTAAAAAGTCTTTTTAAAATCACTTTAATGTGCATTTTAATGTGGTAAAGAATTAAAAAAACATTTCTTCTAACTTAAGACTTAATTTTACAGTTCTAAAAATTAAGCAAAGTTATAAATATGTTTTTTTTTATATTGAATTGAAATTTTTGGCTTGAGTTCAAATCTGAGTTTACCCATTTTTTTTCTTAATTTGTAAGGAATTGTTTTCAGATAAATTAATTATTTTATTAAGAGAACAGTACTTTTTTGAAACCATTTATTTATCTGACTAGCAGAACATATCAGTACTGATTTCCAGGTCGCTATAACATCTTTGTTTGATTTTACCACTTTTGACGGTGGATGATACTAGTGACTAAAAATATCAACAAATAGTTGATATTACCGTATTATTTAATGAATCAAAATACGAAAAGTACAACGTATTCATTTCTTACAAGTTAAATCAATTAATTAATTATTCCAAATATTCCACGCTCTCTCACTTTTTCCAGAACCATTGGAGATCAGGAGATCAAGATATTCTCCGTATTTGTTTACTTTATTTTTGTCTCTTGTAGTTGACTTTCTTCATGAATCAAGAAAACAAGATTGTGCATTGCGCAGGTCCGTTGTTTTGTTGTGTGTGATTGTGTTGTGTTGTGAAAAAAAGTAAAAAAAAGTACATTTTTGTATGAAAAGTAAGCCGAAATGTAAAGCTATGGTAACCCGAGGGAGCTCTTCCCCAAATATCTTCAAGCCCAAACTTAAAAGTTTTACTAGACTGCATCTCTTTCACGTTCATTTAAAATTTTGTTCATATCGATGTACACGCTTAGAAGTTATTTAGTTATTTCCAGTTTTGCGCTAAACATCGCTTACGTTTTTTTACAACAAACATTCATTTGTATTCTATGATGACGTAGATGCGCAGTACAAAATTTGTTTGTACGGCTGAATGCGCAGTCTTATTTTTTTGATTCCTGGACTTTCTTTGTATTCAACCACCTGTGACAATTTGAATCTGGAGTTTTATACGGGTGCCTTCGTTTTTAATAATTAATATTTATTCAAGTCAATATAAACCTAAAACAGTTCAACAAATTACGTATAAATTTTACGAATTTTTTAATTTTTACTTAACTGCCTGTTTTTATAAAATCAAAACTAATTGTGACTGTTTATATTGGAAACAAAAACAATTTTTCGCATTTTATTGTTGATTTCAATATCAATTCTCGCTCACAATTTTGTTTTGTTTTATAAAAACAGGCAGTAAATCTGTAAAAATTCTCATTTCTTGGGTTTTGTAGTTTTGTTAAAAAGCGTGTTTATATATTTTTATGAGGCGAACTCCTATTCAAAATCTCGTCTTTTATATGAAAATATATTTTTCCAAATTAATACGTTACGAGTATTTGAGATACGATATCTGTCTTTTCATTTGTTTGTCTGTTTTAAACAAAATTACACTAATTCAGTTGCAATTCTTTTGCTATAATTTTTAGTTCAGTTGTTTTACTCCCATCAAATTTTATTGAAGAAAAAGTGGAACTGCAGCTTTGAAGCAAACTCAAGATCCATATAATAACTAAAATAATTGAGACAAAAATGTTTTTCATGCTCTAATTGTATTTTATCAATATATTTTAAAATTTTAGATATGATAGCTTGTTCTAAGTCCTTATTGTGTTTAAAAAATTATGTTTCAAATAAAAAAAAGCACGCTTTTAATAAAATAATGAATTTATCTGAAAACAATTTCTTAAAAATTAAGAAGGAATGGGTAAACTCTGATTTGAACTCAAGCCAAAAAATACAATTCAATATAAACCTTAAACAGTTCATCAATTACATATAAATATTAAGGTTTTTTTTAATTAAATACAATAACGTAAATTCGCACAATTTAAGTCAATAGTTTTAAAAATACTGCTTTAACACGTCTCGTTACATATGAGTTATTCTTATTGAATATAAATACATTTATGCATATCTACATAGTCTTTTAGGAGCACATGTGCATTGTTAGTTATTTACGGTTTGTTAGATTTTATGACAATTTTATTGTGCCCACTTGTATTATATTCATTGTTATTTTTTGTGTTCATTGTTGCATAAATTTCATATACTGAATAAACGCACTTATTTGCTTTTAAACTGATACGTATGGAATATTAGTGCGTAATTTTGTATATTAAAATGCAGACATAAATATTTACGCACAAGTTATTTGTTTCGAAAAGTGATTTGATACAATTGATGGAAGATTGCTCAGTGAAGCCCCCAATAAGGACTTTAAACAAGCTCTCATATCTAAAATTTTAAAATATTTTAATAAAGTCCAATTAGAGTAAGGAAAGCATTTTTGTCTCAATTATTTTAGTTATTATATGGATCTTGAGTTTGCTTTAATGCTGCAGTCCTACTTTTTCTTCAATAAAATTTGATGGGAGTAAAAGAAATGAACTAAAAATTATAGCAAAAGAATTGCAACTGAATTAGTGTAATTTTTTTCAAAACAGACAAACAGATGGAAAGACAGATATTGAATCTCAAATACTTGTGTTTGTATTAAATTGGAAAAATATATTTTCATACAAAAGATGAGAGTTTGAACACGCTTTTTAACAAAACTACAAAAGTCAACGGATTTTATGAGAATTAAACACAGTTAAGTAAAAATTTAAAATTTCGTAAAATGCTGCTGCCGATTAGTAAGAATTGAGTTTGAAAATCTCAATTCCTAAATTTTACTAAATACTATGCAACATGCATTATTAAGGGCCAAATTTACAATTATTAGTTTATTATTGGTAAACTAATATGATGGCTATAGTTTAACTTATACTTTATTTATTTATGAAAAATATACTCTATAAATAAATTTATAAAATATATAAAATGGCGCGGATAACTAGACCATTAGCGCATGAAAAAGATACAAATGCTGTTAAAAATTAAACATTAGAATTCAAGATATTAAATAATATTTTCAGAAAAAATAAAACAGAAAATAATAGAATCTGTAGAAAAAGAATCATATATCTGTGATGTTGTGCTTCAACAGACATCATCTGATTTTAGCCCAACTAGATTCAGTAGTGCAATTTAATATTATGTCCAAAGGCTCGTTCTGTCTGGATAGTGGACATTCCGTAAGTATGTGAGGAATGCTCAAATAAGTATTGCAATGAAGACATCTAAGGGGATCGGAACCATTATAGTAGTGTTTTGTGTTGAAAAGGGATTTCCCAACCCTCAAGTGAGCCATCGTAATGCATTGACTTCTTCAAAAATTTATATTGTAATTTGATCTCCTTATTATGGAAAGGGATTGTGATCGTAGGACCTTAAAAAAATTAATAATGGAAGTAGGCAAAGGAGGCGTTTCGGCGATGTTAGACAAATTTATTGCTTCCTTTGCGATTTTGTGTGCAAATTCGTTGCATTTTATACCCATATGAGAAGGGAAACAAAGCACCAGAATTTAATGTGAATCGTGATGGGAAAATAATATCATCATAGGAACCACTCCGGTTATTAATTAGGGCTCTGCATGCACTCAGGTAACTAATACTTTATATTCACAGAACAAATTCGCTTTGCCTGTAAACAGGAGGAATTTCGCCCCAATCCCACTGATTGTAGACATTGAGCAGTGGGTACAGAATATAAAAGATGATACACAAAAAGAAATTACACGATCAAGGATCGCCAATAGAATCGCAAGTTATAAAAGAAAATTAAAAAATAGTGAAAAGGAGAAACTTATTCTTAGCATCTATGAAGAGACCAGGAAATACATAAAGCAATATGAAAATGAAATAACAATAACGACAGCAGATAAAGGCAATAAAACGGTAATAATGTACAAAAATGATTACAAAAACAAAATGAAATCGATGCTAAATGACAAAAAAACTTATAAGCCAATAGAAACAGATCCCACTGAAAAACTCCAAACACGAAATAACAGCATAATAACAGAATTATACAAAAAGAACATTATAACAAAATTTGAAAAATATAAAATGACAACACACGCAGCAGCTTCTCCACAATTATATGGTTTACCGAAAATCCACAAAGAAAATATTCCCCTCAGACCTATCTCATCATCAGTGAATTTGCCGTGCTACTATCTATCAAAATACGTAGGAAATATTTTAAAAACTGTTATATCGCCTACTTACAACATAAAGAACTCATTTGAATTGAAACAAAAATTAGAGAAAATAAAAATAGATGACAACGAAGTAATGGTTTCCTTCGACGTGGTATCATTGTTTACCAATATACCGATTCACCTAGCAATTAAGAATATACTGGAAAAATGGCAACAACTAAAAGAACACACAACAATAGAGAAGAAATTATTCCTAAAAATACTACAGTTCTGTTTAAATGAAAACAATTATTTTAATTTTGACAATAAATTTTATCATCAGACGTATGGTATGCCTATGGGAAATCCTTTATCCCCAACTATAGCAGATATTGTACTTGACACTCTTTTGGACGATGCAATCGAAGAATTAAGATCAAAAAATATTAAAATTAAGTTTTTGACGAAATATGTGGATGACATTTTTGCTGTGATAAATAAATCTGACGAATTAATTATATTAAAAACACTAAACGCGTACCATAATAAAATACAATTTACGATAGAAAATGAGAAAAATAGTGCAATACCTTACTTAGACATTTATATAATTAACGACAATGGTAAAATTATTACAAATTGGTACAAAAAGCCTACTTCTTCAGGAAGAATAATGAATTATTACTCAACACAGCCGTTACAAATGAAACTGAATACGGCCAACAATTTCATCAAAAAAGTCTTACAATTAAGTGACAAAAGATACAAAAGACAAAATATAAACACGATATGGGAAACATTAAGTAAAAATAACTACCCATCCTACATAATAAATAATTTAATTAATAAAATTCTTAAAAACGAGAATAAAACTTCCACAAACCAACAAACAAAAACAGAAATGAAATTTTACAGTGTACCATACATACCAAAGCTTACAGAAAGAAAAGCACTACATAATATAATCGAAGATCCAACAACAACAATAGCACACAGATCAAACAGAACTTTAAGAAACCTGTTCACAAACAATAAAACAAAACTTGACAAATTAAAGATAAACAATGTTGTGTACGAAATCAAATGCAATGGAAATGAGAGAGAAAGCTGCGATTTAGTTTACATTGGGACAACAAAAAGAAAGCTAGGGACGAGAATAAATGAACACAAAGCTGATATAAAGAAGGGAAAAGAGGCGACAGCATTATCCCTTCACGCAAAACAATGTAAACATATAGTTGATTTAGAAAATATAAAAATATTGGACAAAGAGAAGAAAACAAATAAACGTTACACTCTCGAAAGTTTAAGAATACAACAAAAAATACAAAGGACAATTAATACAAAGGAGGATAAAGATAACACCAAACTACAGTATTCTGCTGCAATAGTTTAATTTAGTTCAATTTCTGTGATATTAGCGTTAAGTTTGAACTAATAAAATTTGTGTAGTATTGTTTTTATTTAACTATTTATTTTTATTTATACAAATTCTGTGTCGTGAAGTCCAGTTTTTTATTTATAATTAATGAGTGATAAATAATAACATGTAAAACAAGAATTTGTAAGTTGAAAATTATTGCTAAACAATTGTGGAATTTTAAATTTATTAAGCTATTGTTTTGTTGCTAGATTTTATAAATAAAATATACCCCTGAAGAAGTTTGAAACAAACAAACGAAACGTTGGGTGATTAAAATAAAATGAATTAGTTTTATTTATTTTTGGATTGACCATCACTAGCCCGAAGGTAACTCCTGCTACAAGAACATTAATTAATTACAATTGGTCATTAAACAACAAGTTAATTCACAGTGTTTTGTTTAACCAAAATTCTTAGTATGAACAAATAATTTAACACTAAAGTTTTTTTCATTTTAGTGTTACAACGTGTGTTTTTTGTTTACATTTGTTATATTGTTTTTAAAAATGGATAAAACAACCGCGCGCTCCTCAAACTTTAGCAAACTGCTGCTGAAATCGGTTCGGAAAAACCAAAATATAATAGCAAATAAAAAAACTGACAGTGTTACATACTATATTGTGTGTATGTATGTATAACTGGGAATCTGGCAAGTCATCCTGCTTGGAATTTTAGAGGGTATGAGTTGTAGCACTTGCAACACCACCTACTTGCTCAGACAATATCTATCCCTAAAATCGGTAGTATCAAACATTTGAAAAAATATTTGGACGGTCTTTTAAATTGCGTTGGCGACGTTCAGCAATAATATTCCACATCAATATCAGAGTCTTTTTCAATACCGGACTGAACGTTTTCAATTTCACAAGCCATGAAAAAAATATTTTCACAGAGCAAAAATATAAATAAATATTTTCAACGAATCAGCTGTTGTTTAACTATTTGTTAACTAATGACACTTGATGGCTTAACTAATGGTAAACAAAACGCTGTGAATCAAATACTATTGGTTAAACTATTGTTATTAGCAAACTAATGACTGTGAATCTCGGCCTAAGTTGAGAATTATTGAATCATCGTCCAGTTTGTTATTTTAAAATAAATTATTTTTACTAAAAAACAATTTAATGTACAGGCATAAGTATTTTTAAAACACTTGGCTGAAAAAAAAAATTAAAAAAATAAATCAATCAAAACTGTGTATCAAAAATTCACTGCCAGGCCCACGATGTCACACGTATTCACGAAGTCTCACAAAATTTTAGAATTTCTTTTTGTTTTATATGTAAAATTGTACGAAAGAAAGAATACGTGTGACATCATGGGCCAGGTAGATAAATTAATTTTAATTAACTTCGCGAATTGAATAAATAAAATAGTTTCTAACAAATTTAAAAAATGTTGATTAATTGAATATCAAAATTTTACTGATTGACCATAAAAATTCTATTTAGCTTCAACTTAAATACCAAAAAATTAATTGAATATTTAGTTTTCGTAATTAAACTCGTATTTTACTGCCTAATTTAAGAAAATTAAAAAAAAAATTGTGAGTAAAAATTAAAAAAAAAACGATTTTCGTATCTTGTTATACTTTTTAATATTAATTTCCACTCATAATTGTGTTATCATTTTATAAAAACTGGCACTTACTTTTTTCAGTGTTCTTTGTTTATATTTCAGCTAAAGTTATGATTATTAATACGCCTGATTGTTGGTTAATATTTTAAATACATTTGTTTTTAACAATATTTATTATTTCCTGGATGAGAACATATAACGCACAGTTAGTTATAAAATATATTTCATGTTTCCATGATGTGGCATTTCTATTTCTTCTAAAACATTTTTCTGTTCTTTTTTTTTTAATTGTAAGATTGACCGAAAACGCAAAATACTTATGTGCTCTTCATAGAATCCGGTGGCTTGAATTGATTAAGTGAACAATTTGCTGGATCCTAAATTAAATTTTGTTTCTCATATTACTTTGGCTCTAAATAAAGCTAGAGGTGTTCTGGCCTTTATAAAGCGTTGGTCTAAAGAGTTTTCTGACCCTTACATTACCAAGCAGCTGTACGTGTCTCTAGTTAGACCCATCTTAGAATACGGATCAATCATATGGGATCCATACTACAACATTCATAATATTCGTATTGAATTTGTGCAAAAACAATTCTTTGCCTTTTTATACTAGCAGATTAGCGTTAATAAACCTTCCTACTCTCAAAAGTCGTCGTACAATGTTAAATGTTTCTTTTATGATAAACCTTATAAATGGTAACATTTGCTCTCAATTTTTTTTTAAATTGTGTTAAATTTAATATTCTTCGCCGTAGTACTCGCCATTATAATCCTCTTGTTATTAAGTTTTGTAGATCTTATGTAGGTCTTTTGTAGGATTATGTAGTCAATATAACTATTTGTCTGAACTTCTTGATTTTTCTTTCAATTCTAATATTATAAAACATAAAATCATTGTTTTTCTTAATTCATAGATTATAAATTTTTATTATAATTATTGTAATTTAATATAATTTTTGTATCTTGTTATTAGTCTGTAAGAATTAATTTTTTAAATAAATAAATAAAAAAAAAATAAATAAAATATAAAAACCACTCACTTATTGGTTTTCATACGTATTTTCTACTCAAGTCGATTGCTTGGATTCTATGAACAGCACATTAATCCATTTAGAAATAAAGTTAAGAAAATAAAAAACCATTTAAAATTATTTAAAAAACGCCGTTTTTAAACACAATAGATCGTTTCTATGAAAACATATATTGATTATTAATAACATTTTGTAGCAATTTGTAAAAATAGATGTTTTAAACAAGCGTGCGGTGTTAGTGCTTTTTAGCATAATTTTATAAAAGGTTTAATGTTTATGATTTTGTTTATTTGTTTTGTTTTCTCTACTGTTGATTCTGCTGCTGGTTATTTGACTAAGCATAATTTAATATTTTAGATCTCCTGCTGCTAAAACAAATAATTACATTTTAACCTGGAGGTAAAACAAGGGCGATCAGAGACAATTAGATGACTATGACGTGACGCAAAGAAGATTATGGAAAGCTTAACAAGTTTATTATGGAATTACAAGTTTCACAAACATTTTATGCTATTCCATTATCTTTTTGCTATTAGTACGAATATTTATAATTCTCGTTTAGATTAAAGATGAATTGGCAATTGCGCTGTTTCCCCCTAAAATACAGAATGTTTTTTTATTTTTCCATAAGAATAGAAAAGTATTATTTTCATTCCAATTTTCATAAAATCCAGCTTTCATCAGATGTCGGCAATAGAAGTCATGGAAATCTGTTCAGATTTTTATTGCGGTGATGTACGTATTAGAGATCTGCATGAATCGCATTAAAACCCAATATTGTTCATTTATTCTTTATGTTGTTATTATTACAAGCGATCTCATATTTTTTAATATATTAATATGCATCAATCTTATTGAAAAACCAAGTATAACTCTAAATTAATTTTTCTGTGCATTCATTCATATATTTTTGAAAATTCAGAAAAGATGCACAACTGGTGAAAAAGTAAAATTCAGTAACAATTTCATATTAGAGCCTGTTCACATTTTGCTTACCGAAACTTTTGGCGTTTATAGACTCCCTCCTGTTTTGTACTGCATCAAAAAAATGTATCATCAACTGAAATTGTAATTTAAAATAAATGAGAGTTCACTTAAAAACCGGTCTACTCATTTTTCATTTAAATTGAACCAAAAGTTCATTTCATTTTTAATGTTAAAACATTAATTGACTTAAGCCCGTAAAAATAAAAGATTTTTCCTTGAGAAAATCTCAAACAAATCAAATAAAGCAAGCAAAGAAAAAAAACAGCACTTGAAAGAAAACAACGAACAATATTGAATGTAACCGAAAATCCGTGTTAATATGTCCTTAGTTTTTTGAATGAATGTTAGAATCAGTTAAAAATAAAATTGCTTACAATTTTGAATGTTTATTCTTTTAAAAATTACTGAACGGAATACTTCTTGAATAACGTACAGTACGTTACCGTAATAATATTGTGAGTGTATAAATTCAGTAAACATATTTCAGTCTCATGCATTCCCATGAATGCGCTACGGAAAATGTGAAGAGGATCTTCTTGAATTCATATGGGTGCATATTGAAGCAGCTTAAAATAACTTCAAAGCCAAGACTAATGTTTACGAAAATGGCGGGAAAGCAAGGTACTATACCTTCCCGGCGGACACCCGTTATTGTTTCTACTCATTTTTAATCAAGACGAGTGAAATCGTTAAATTTTCATCCCAGTAAAATATTTCTTCTATGTTCGCTTAACAATGTTTTTTGAGCTTATTTAACTTAGCATTTAACACAACATTATTATAAATGTTTATTGTTTTGGATCAAATTTTAACAGTTGACCCAAATTTACTGACACTTTAATATACGTGTTTAGAAAGAAAACAAAAATAGAAATCTGCCGAAAGATCAAGAAACAATAGCAACCACTTACGAGTATTTCTTGTATTTCTACACTTTGTGCAAAAAAAAAACATACAACTTTGCCAATGTGGTTATCAAAATTTGGGAAATCAATGAAAAGTATAATAGATTACATGAAGAAAATTATATACACTCACTGTGAGTATCCTTAATTTTTAAGTTTTAGGTTTATCATGTGTAGTTGTTGCTCATACGTGTACATTTGCGTTTGAGTATCAACACAATTTTAATATGAATATTATATGTTTGTTTAGGCTTTTATGTATTTTATACCTTTATGCTTAATATCTTATGAGTGTATTGTTGTTTGTTGTTATAAAAGTTTTTGACCTAAAGCAAAAATGTATGACGACAACTGCAAAAAGCCATGGACAGCAGTCCCATAGCGACCGCACAGTTTGGCCTTGTCCAATTTTTAGGATTTTAGCGCAGTTGTTTTCCTTTCAGTATTTTCCTTTTAGTTACAGAAACTTAGATTTGGTGGGATTTTCGGTTTTATAAACTTTGTTATTTATTTAGTTAATGGCTCACAAGGACTTTAAAGCTTTTAGATAATTGACGTTGTAAACTCAAAGGCAATATTATGCTTGATTTTATTAAAGTAAGGGTGTTTTCAACTGTTTGTGCATTTATGATGGCCTTTATAGAAAGCCCTAAATGCTTAAATTTAGTCGGATCTATCTTTTTTTTTCATTAAAAGTTTTACTCCTCTGATACATTTAATCGTGCGTAGTCACGGTGAAAACCTCAACGACATTGTATGGGCATTTAAAATGCAAGAAAAATCATTTCATTACTATCTCATACACAACTTGTTTTATTCAATTAGGCTGCTCTTATTGGAAATAATTTTGTACACCAACACAAAATATCGTAAGTTGATCCATTTTCATTGTGTACCAACTACAAATAATAATAATTATAATATTTTAAAAATGTTGTTTGTTGGCAACATTTAATAAAGACAAGCTTTTGAGCGCATATATACGTTTCAGCCTTTGGAGCACTCCTGTCGTATGATAACCACATGGAAAGATAATGATTGCTTCAGCAGAAATAGCACCAATAAGATTGCCAGTTGATTTAAATAATGTTTAGTTGTGTAAGACTGCGTTTAGACGCGTCATTTCGTATTGACATGATTCTTACTTTATAGGCGAGAGAGACGAAGGAAAAAGGAACAAGTACTAAGATTCATATACTGTCATTAGGTTTTCTTTTCTCATTTGTAGTTTTAAGCCTGAAGGCATTTACAAGCAAATGTCGTGAACATGACAAGACTTGTGTGAACAACAATGAAAGTTCAAAGAAGAAAAAGTAAGAATCATGTCAATAAGACATGAGCCATCTAAACGCATACTAATTGTTACAAAATAATGCTACGTTTATGAAAAAGAAGTTATATATGACAGAAGAGTTTTACGAAAATCATACAAACACACAGAATTTGTTAGTTAAAATTTTTTTATGTCGTGATTAATACAAATCAATTTTTAACCAAAATTTTTATTACCCTTCAAAGCCGTGATGCCGGCAGAAATATATCAAAATTCCCCCCTTTTTCCCTGCACACAAAAAAAGTTCCATACATTGTTCCCTACCCTAAAAATTCATTGATTTAAGGAACAAGGAACATTTTTTTTAGGTTTTTAAAATTTTGTACATTTGTATCGCCAGACAAAAAATTATCTGCCTGTTTTTATAAAATGAAAACAAAATTGTGAGTGAGAATTAATATTGAAAACAACAATAAAATACGAAAAATTGTTTTTGTTTTCATTTTATAAAAACATGCAGTAAATAATAATAAAAAATAACATAAATTTGTAATTTTAAAAACATCCAATATCATCTGCCTTTGGGCGATCATAGTTTTCAAACCACTGCACTAAATTACATTTCTTTGAATTAACTTAAGAGTCGTTGTACCATAGCAGAAAGAATTGGACATGAGGCAATATTCCAAAGGAATAAGGGAAAATTTTAACATCAATTAATTGATAATAATAATTACTTTTGATTAAAAACTACTAACAACCAATTTGTTCGAAAAATTATCACTTTAAATAAAATAAATTTCTTAAATTTTTAAAATAAGGATGTGGAGAGATCTTAGAAGATAATCAAAATCTTAATTCTGAATTCTTAATAAAAATTTGTCCAAGCTAAAACAAATGTGACCCGGTATGGAAAGAATGAAATTTATTTATTTTTTTGTTTTGGAAATTTCGTTCGATATCGAATGCCGTAATTTGCATCCTGGTTTCAGTAAAGACTTTTGCGAACATATGGTTTTGTGGCATATTTTTTTTAAAATAATAAATAAAAACTACTAAAACACTTTTGTTTTTTTTACATTACGAAATGGAAGACTTTTTTGCTTTCTTACGGCAATTATTTTTGGACAGTAATGTAATGCTAATATATTGAAAGACCAAGATAAGTGCAATAAAATATGTAAAATGTTAGCAGCAGTGTTCTGATTTTATTTATGGATTTTTTGATTTTGTACGAAAAACAGTGGTATTTTTAATTTGAAAATACCGAGCAACATATTGAGTACCCAGTGATTGGAGTAAGACAAAACAGTCATAATATGGAAAATAATATATTTAATAATACAGTTTTTACCGCTTATACAGGGGTTTTCGACGAGAACTTTGTTTTCTAAAACAAAATAAAACAACAAATTTACATGCAGATAATTAAACTTTTTATTATATTACGAACAGAAAAGTTCGGCAATTATGAATAAAAAATTATATCTGGCAAATGTCCACCAGGACCACGCTGACAGATGTCGATTCTTCCCTCAAAGTTTTTAATCACTTTTTGGCAAAGTGGCGGCTCTATTTCGTTAATGACATCACGGATTTTGAGTTTTAAGACGGCGTTCTCTTCGATTGGCTTCCTATAGACTCTGCCCTTAACATGGCCCCACGAAAACTAATTTTGTGCTGTTAAATCACACGATCTGTCTGGTCACTTAACAGCTGATTTTTGTGAAATTATCGGGAATTTGGTTGGCAATAAATTTATCGTTTCATTGATTGTGTGACATGTGGCACCGTTTTGTTAAAACCGCATGTCAGTGATATTCACGTCATTAATAATAGGCCAAAATTGAGTTGTTAACATATCGCGATAGCGTGGTCCATTGGCCCTTACCGCATTTCCAGCCTCATATTCTAAAAGAAAACGGGCCAATCACTCCTCCAGATCACACAGCGCACCACACAGTGACACGTTGAGCATGTGAATGCTTCTTAATAATAGCTCAAGGATTTTCAGAAGCGCCAATGCGGCAATTTTGCTTGAGGACGTACCCTGACAATTGAAGATGGGCTTCGTCTGAAAAAAACGTTTTTTTTTAGAAAAACCAACGGGTTGTTTCTGGATGAATTGAGCGAATACGGCGATGTGAATGGTCGCTCGGCTTCAATTCCTGCACCAGTTGTACCTTGCAAGGCTTCAAAACCAAATCTTTACGCAAAATTCGCTTTGTGGTGGTTTTGGATAACCCCAATTGTTTAAAACGTCGTGGAATTGACAAATTTCGATCTTCTTCAGTACTGTCGCTCACGGCTCATTTGTGTCGAGCCTGTCGACTCAAATTTAACGACCAAATTCTTAATAGCGCTCTCAGAAGGACGATTATGTTGCCCGAAAATATTACGAATTTTACGAAATGTAACTTTAACAGAACCACCGTTTTCATAGTGGATTTCAATTACTGTAATGCGATTTTCGAGCAAAATTGAATTCATTGTAATAATTGTCAATGCATCTACTACGAATACGTTAAAAAACTAAATGTCAAAACTATCATTTTGTTGGTGTTGGTTGCCACAATTGAAGAGCAAAGTTCTTGCTAAAAAATCCTTTATGTATATTGAACGCTTTCAAGCATTTTAGTTTGCTAAATTTAATTTGCCTAAAAAATTTTACGTTTTTCGTTTATGAGCATCTTATGGAAATCAAGAAATACATATAAGCGATAAGTTCTATAATATATGTATGTACATAAATGTATGGGCCTCTTGAAATTACAGCTTCAAAAAATTAGTGATGTTTTATTCACTTTATTTTAGCCAATATCTATTAGCAATGGGCTGTATTATGTTATAATATAATTACATTATTTTACAAAAGTATTATATATACATAAATCTGATTTAGAGAGCCTCTTTTTTTGTATCTCAATCTACTTTAAATATTTTAGATTTTTGAATGCTTCAAATATTTTGATAAAGTTATTTATGCATACTTTAATAAAGTGTGTTTGTTAAGCCTAAAAAGAAAAGCAAAAGTTTCATTTCAGTTTTTGTGTACCTTCTATAGAATTTTTCTGTTTTCTTATAATACCGTCAAAAAGACTTTTTAACCACAGCGAAGCATGCAAAAGCAAGCATTCAAGTTTATTTCAATTCATTGCCAAAAGCCAGGAACAAAAAAATCTATGTGTGTGTATATGTTTAAGTGTTTATGTATTTATGTTCATACAAACACAGTTTTTAGTTTCTCCTCAGCTGGCAACAACTAAATGGGAGTGTAAAATACATTTGTATATAGCCAGCACTTGAAATGTATCATTACACTGTTTCTTGAAAGACTAAAGGCAAATTTAAAAACAATAATAATTGATAAGAGCATACTTAGATTTTGGCAGGATACGAGTATTATGGTTGGAGCCCTTTTTTGTCTTAGACAATAATAATTGGGATCTAACATTACACGAGAATTCAATAAGTGCTTGAAAAAAATATGAAAATTATTTCCACTGTTTAGTTTAACTTTGTTTTTCAACACAGACTCATTTACATCGATATACTTCAGTTTTTAAATAAACTTCTATCGCAGAGATAACCTTCTATTAACTTTCTGATAATCTTTATGTCTGAGGTAAACGTGTTTGTCTATTTATAATATAGATATAGATACTTTTCTGTATTTCGCTAATAAGACAATCTTACTTGTTAAAAAGAAATTGTTTTTAAGAAATCTAAAAATTTAGATTTCCTTGTAAAATAATCAAACAAACAAGATTACCGCAATGTTGGCCGATACATAAAATCGAAAACTTCTACAACTGTCAGTCGACAACCTACAAATTTATTTATGGAAATGTAAATGGTGTAACTTTGATTCGTATGGCATGAAATCAAAAAGTAAAAACAAAAAAGATGCTTTAGCTATAAAAATAATATGTATAAAAAGAAAAATTAAAAAAGCACCACAATGCTTGCAGTATTTTTAAGTTACAAGGTTTCTAGATTTTTAAAGTTTTTTATTTTTTTTTTTACAGATTTTTCATTTCTATTTCTTTTTTGCCGTTAGTGGAACATAAGCTTTAACAAATGAATGTAGAGCATTCAGTTCTAGTTTGGTATAAAATAAAATGTATAAAAAACCAAAGGAAAATTACAAACTAAAAGTAGGTGACTCTTTAAAGAATTTAATAAAATGGTTTAAATAATAATAAGAAGAATTTTAGCAAAGCACAGTTCATTCAGTTCAAATGAGATTTGGGTGTTTATGGCTTCCTCCACTTTTGGTTAATAATATAGAATTTATCTTAAATGGGGTTTTGAAATTTTGTGAAGATTATGTTGTCAAACAGTAGACCGCTCAATAGCACGATAGGTTTTGCGTCTGGCAGTTCTTCTTTAATCTGAATGCCGGACAATCTCCCATGGTTTAATTGAACCCTGTATCAAATTTCCGTAGATGGACTAAATCAGTGCTATTTAGGAGATGTGGATAACGATGTATGACCAAAGCGAAAGCAAACAAATCTCAACATCAGTTAGGACTATTTTTGGAGTCTACAAATCGAAGTTCTTTTGAAAACGTAAGAAGCTGGATGAAAAAAGAAGCCACATTAGGATCGTTGATGGTAGATGATGTTTGGAAACTGTGCTTGGAGGATGAAAGGCGACTGTCAGAAATACAGGGTATATAGGAGGTAACACGAGACATGTTCGGTTCACCAGAACGGTCGTAAACGGATGATGGATGACGCTGGCAAAAATACTCTACTTATAGCGAGATAATATTTAGTTACACCACAATGTAGTGTTGCGAGTGAGCCAATGTTTAGGTACAGGTTTTGTTTAGAAACTTTTTGGTAAGTCCTACAATATTTTACTACGGTTTGATTATATAATAACTTATAATTAACACGATATGAAGAATAAAAATTTAATTTTAATGTTAGTTCTTAAAGGCCTTGAATAGAACAATATATTTTTGGTTTATTTCTTAGTTTAACAAATTAATATTACATATTATTGTCTATGTAGTTGTGTACAAGACAAGACAAGACAAGACAAGACAAGACAAGACAAGACAAGACAAGACAAGACAAGACAAAACAAGACAAGACAAAACAAGACAAGAAAAAGCAAGACAAGAAAAAGCAAGACAAGACAAGACAAGAAAAAACAAGACAAGACAAGACAAGACAACACAAGACAAGACAAGACAAGACAAGACAAGACAAGACAAGACAAGACAAGACAAGACAAGACAAGACAAGACAAGACAAGACAAGACAAGACAAGACAAGACAAGACAAGACAAGACAAGACAAGACAAGACAAGACAAAACAAAACAAAACAAAACAAAACAAAACAAAACAAAACAAAACAAAACAAGACAAGACAAGATAACACAAGATAAGACAAGACAAGATAGTACAAAGCAATACAAGACAAGATAAAAAAAACAAGACAAGTTAAAACTAGACAAGACAAGGCAAGAACAACTTCCAATTGATGTGGAGTTTTTAATTTTTTCAATTGAATTTTTACTAATAGCGAGAAAAAATGTATTCACAAAATAATAAACACAATTTATTAAAAAAAATAAATCAAAACTAATAAAAGCATTGCAAAGTAGTTTAAATGTTATCAAATTAGCATGAGCTTTAGGACAAACACGGAAGGCCTTGCTTCCAGCTGACAAGAAAAATTTAGATAGTTTAGCAATTTCTAGCATAATGTAGTTAAATGCGAGCATTTTATATTTTATATTTGAAAGTCTTAGTTTAAATTTCGCATAAATTTTGGGGTAAAAAATTACTCATTTGCGTAACTCTATACAAGGAAGAAAATTAATTCTCTAAAAAACAAGGCAACATAAATCCATAAGCAGTAACTAATTCTTCTGAATTCAAATACTAATTGTGGCTGCTATCTATGTAGCTTTAATTAATGTCATACGGGAGGCTTGCGAGTTCTGCCACTGATTGAAATTAAATTATCCCAAGAAATTAATATCATAATTTTAGATAGTTGTAACTATAATAAATGTGAGAGGTAGGTATGTACATATGTCTTGCTATCGAAAAAAAATGAAATGATTGACAGTAAATTCACTTCAGAGCTTAAACGCGTAATTTTAAAAAGAGTTACTAATTTTCGCTGTAATCTAGTCAAAATTTAATTTTTTAAATTACAGGTGTATGAAAAGAAGGCGTGTCCTTGCTCGGATATAAAATAAAAGTTACCAAAAAGTAATAGAGCATATTTTTATTGAAATTTACCAACATTTGTTTGTCTCTCTGAGAATATATATTCTTCTTTTGAAAGTATTAGGACTTGACTGGTCTTGTAGGAAACAATTTAAAGAAAAATTGATTTTGAATTGCTAAATAACTTTCACACTGTAAACCAAAAAATTCTTTAATATTAAAATAAACGAGAGTATGCAGTATGTTGATAGTTACTTGGAGAGTGCCTTAGAAGATGTCCCTGCTGTCATATATAAGCAGTAAGTAAATTTACACACACAATCATACATACTTTCATTTTCCATATTTTATAAGGAAAATTGAAATTTATCTTTTCAGGTAATATTACACGTAACATACACACAGTATTCTACACATAAAATACGTTTTTCTATTTTATACACATAATTTGCACTACTTTTTAAGTCAAGTATTTTTCGGGAACAAGAATTTACAAGAAGAGTTCTTTATTTTTTATTTGAAAGGAAACACATTAATATTTGTGTATATAAGAGTATACATGCAAACATTTATGTTAAGTAAGTAAAATATATAAACTGAGAAATGGAAAAATTTTGTCTGTCAAAGTGCTTTTGCTGCTATTACGAGGACAGAATTAGAAGTTTTTTTTTTTTTTTTTAAACAAACACAAGCCGCGAAGCCATTTCGGCTTGTCTGTGGAAACACCTAGGGTCTAGACAGAAATCGAACCTGCGATCCCCCGACTAATAGTCTAGTACGCTATCTACTAGACTAGTGATTGTACTACAGGCATCATTTAATCAACGTTTACGGATTTACGGTGGATCATGCTTTAGTTGCTTAACGAAAGTTAACAGTAGAAGTTGTGTTAATATTTTCAATATTTGTTTGCTTAAATAGTTTAATTTATTTGTATATATTATTCGAACTTTTTTTATAGATATTAATCTAATTTCTTTCAGCTTTAGGTCAATTTTTAAAAAACGTTAACAAAGTTGTTAATTCAAACTCCGATATTTCGCCACTTCTTTGTGTGGCTTCCTAAGGGATATGTAAAATTAAATAGTTGTGTTTTTTAAGTACAAAATTTTATATATCCTTGAGGAAGCCACACAAAGGAGTAGCGAAATATCGCAGTTTGAATAAACAATTTTGTTAACGTTTTTTTTTCAAATTGACGTAGACTTTGAATAATTTAGATTAATAAAAAAGAAGGTCGAACAATATATAAGAATAGTTTTTTTTGAATTATTTTTATCTTTTATTTTTGGGCGATTTAGCTTTATCTGGCCATTTTAGAAAAGCCGATTAAGCCTCTTTTTTGCATCTTTTGGCAACAATTACGATACAATTACGAATTTATTTAGTTTTTTAAATTTATAATCGCACTTTTTCCCAAAACTAATAGCTGTGTTCGAGTACTTTTACAGTAAAATGAAGTAAATGAGTAATTACTGAGCAAACTGAAATATTTACTCTCAAAAAAAGCTGTTGCCCAAAAAAATACTCGAACGGAAAAATTGCGAAAATTAGTAAGATTACGCAAACAGCTGCTTGGAAATCAATGTAGTGCTGAAACATATTTATACTTTGGACTACTCAACTCTTTTTCTTGTTGGTACTCGATGTAATATTTATTATAGCACGAATATTTTAAGAAAATATAAAAAAAATATTTTCTATAATCGTTTCAATGTGTTTATTTAAATTTTATTTGATTTTCTTAATTTGTGTCTGATTAAATTTATTCAAAAGTATGTGATTATTTCTTTTTGATATTGATTATCTTTAAAAGCAAGTGCAGTACTAAGTAACCATATACTTAACATTTTCACTGCTCTAACGAATTAACAAAATAACAACAAAAATGGCATTAAATGGTTTTTACAAGATTAATTTCGTTTTAAAAGGCATATATGTACATACATCATGTTTAACGAATGAATAGTTTAAAAACAATTGTTTGCTTATTATTTTATATTAGTTTATTTCAGACTTTCCTCTTTTGAAGTAATTTTTTCACAAATTGTATACTTTTTGTTTTCTTACTTTTGTTTGTTTACCTTTGAATCATTTGTTTTTTTTTTGGTTTACAAAATTTTACTTCAAAAAATTTCTGCAGTAAAAATTAGTAAATTCTCAGCCAAGAACTGTCACTTTACGCTCTCAATTTGTGTTCTCATTTACTGCATTTTGGGTAAACAAACGCTATTTCGTAAAATGCAGTAAAGTTCAGTAACAATTGGTAAAAACTTTTGGGTACTCAAACACATTTAATATTTTTCAAATTTAGGAAAATATTAATTGTGTATTTAAAAACACATTGAAAGCGCATTTCACTCTTGCCAATGCAAACATTACCAAAGTGACTGGAGATCCTATATTAAAGTTTCATTAAACCAAATAGAAAGTTTGAACACTATCAAAATTGTAAGATTTAGTGTATCTCAATAAGCAATCAGTTGTTTTACTTTCATAATTATTAATTTAATTTGATGTTGTATTTTTTTCATTTAAAATTTAAAGAGTTTCATTTGATTGATGATTTTCTATTAAGCAAAATAAACTTAAAACAACTATCTTTTCTCACTGTTATTAAATAGAACTACATGGAAATCATTATAAAATTTGTTTATGAAAAATTTTCCAAATTTTTTGTGTCTGCACTAAAGACGTATTTTGTTACTTTTTAAGTGTTTTAACAGCAATAAATCATGTCTGGTACTGCTATTCGCCACTATTCGCAGGCGTAAATTCATGTGCAACCGTTTGCTTTGCAGAAAGGAAATGGCTTGCGATGTCATCCACCCTGGCTTATCTTCAGTAAGCAAAACAGAAATCCGTGAGAAACTTGCTGCCATGTACAAAGTTGCACCTGATGTGTGATTTGTCTTCGGTTTCCGTACTGCTTTCGGTGGCAGTCGTTCCACTGGCTTTGCTATAGTCTACAACACATTGGATATCGCCAAGAAATTCGAACCCAAATACCGCTTGGTACGTCACGTTCTTATGGAAATTAAAACACAAACCGGCAAGCAACTTAAAGAACGTCGCAACAGTATGAAAAAGGGCCGTGGCAAGAAGTAAAATTTCTGATTCTAGAAAATACAGCAATTTTATGTTTTTGAAGTGATGCTTAAATCATTTCTACTGAAATTGTTAGAAGTGAAGAAAATCTTTTTTTTTTATTTTGAGTAAATAAAATTCCTCATTAAAAATTTAAGAATTTTAAACTTTATTAGGGTTAACCTTTGATCTATGTTTCAAGTCCATAACTTACAATAAACGTATGTATGTATATACTATATACATACATTTGCTGCTATCTTGCTAACATATACAAGTACTCGTATGTTATATATATTTTCTTCTTCATATCCTCTAAAATTGTATTTTTCGTGTCGAGAATTTTCAAATTTATTGTGTTGAGAATACAAACACATCTTGTAAAAATTTAAGAATATAGATTCAGTAGTGATGTGATTGTGAATAGCATTTCATTCACGCGTTTATATTTACTATTATATATCTTCAATATAATTTGCACTGACAATAAGTGTTCATCATAACTTTATAATTTAGAACGATTTCAATTCAACTATAAACCACTTTTATATAAATTCGGTGGGGTAATCAATAGCGGTATTCAGTGTTTAGTGCATTTTGCATTGCAACTCCTTGCAAGTGCAACCATTTTGTCATTGATAGTGAGCGCTATTTTTAAACAACATTGCAAAGTTTACTTGCACAAAGTCTTTTGAATTTTCTTTTGAACTTTATTTCGCTTCTACACACGCAAAGTTTACGTTGAAAAACTTTGTGTTCGTTTGTTGGAAGAACATGCAAAACAAACACACACATGCAAGTATGTGTAAATGACGAACAAAGAAGAAGAAAGCAACTTTGCGAGTACATCAATGTGTGTACTCAGCCCCTTTCTTCTTTCCCTTATCACTATCTATCTTTTACCGTGGAGAAGCAGTCATAGCTTCACAATTTCCTGACAGTTAAAAAACACAACGCTACAAAAAATTAGCCGGATTATTGAACAGACCTCTCTTTTTTTAATTCACTGTGCAGTCTTGGAAATAATTTAAAATTAAAGAAATTTCATTTGTGGTCCACTTTTTATTTGATGTTTCTCTTTTGTCTTTATTTGTTTAATTGTATCAGTCGATTCCATGGTTTTTTAATTTTTTTTAATAAATAAATTTTGTTCTTTCAAATGACAGCTTTAAAAAGTGAGTGATGACCACGCAATGCGCATAGCAAAAAATAAAACTGTACCATTTTCAATGACTGAAAATTGCAATAACGTGGCAAATGCAAATTCTAATATTTTCCTGTTGGATTGCAAAGAAAGTCTACGATATTTTGTATTTACACATCAAACACTGAACACCGCTAAGGAATCGTCATATTTAAGTGTCTACTAATAATCAGAAAATAATTTCTTTAATCATGAAACAGATAAAACATACACACACTTTGGATTAATATCAAATTACATAATTAAAAAATAATTTACTCACGTTTAATTCATTCCAGTTCCGTAGACCATGTCCAACTCTAATTTCAAGCGAATCGTAAAATGTTACTACTACTTTCTTTTGTTCTGAAAATTATTACCAAATCGAAATTTTTGTTTTCCCGTCAATGACTGAATTACACACATTGTACAAAACATAAATCATTGTGAATATCTACACAAATACAATCTAATAAGTACAAGCGGACAGCATACAAAACAACAAATTTAATCAGTATTTTGGAGAATAATACGAATTGTTAAAGAAGGACATACAAATGGAAAAACAAAAATTGATTCCTTTGCACAAAAGTATTGCGAACCAAACAAATTTACCAATGAAAATGTATGCAAATTAATTTGTATTGAGGTTTAGACTTTCTTTTTTTATTTTTTCTATTGAAATTAAGCCACCAAATGAATATATATGAACATACAACGAATACAAGCAAGGCGTACAATGAATACAGGCACTAATGCAACAACTATTGAAATGAAACGCCGTCCTTGTAAAATACGTAGGCTGTTTCAGAAGTATTAAATATTTATTTGTTCTGCCGTGTAAGTTGAAATTAATTGGTGTTAAAATTTTCCCTTGTTGCTTTGAAATATTGTCTCATGTCCAATTCTTTCTGACTAAAAAACGTTACGAATTTTAGACAAAAATAATAATCACTTTGGATTAAAAAAACCACTAACAACAAAATTGTTCGAAAAATAATCACATTGAATTAAGTATTTATGTTTGTCATTTCATAAGAAATATATATTGTCGCCTTACCAACGGTTTGCTAAATTTACATTAAAACTTCTACACGCAAGAAAAAGACTGTGTGATTTGAAGATATACTCAAAAGAAAAATCAATCCATCCGTACTTAAATCGATGCCAAGCGGTTTTAAAAGTACGGTAATCCCAGATTTACTAAAATAAAGTACAGAAATATTGATTTAAGGACAGACTCAAGTTCTTAAGTTCTCAATTTAATTTAAGAGTTTTTCAGTTGATTCAAAATTTTTCGCGTGATTAAAGAATTTTGTACTCACTTTTAAGAACTCCAGGATTGGTTATCTGAAGTAATCCCATTTTCAGATTAATTAAAGGACATTTTATTGTTATTTGTACTCAAAATTTTGAGTGTGGCGGGCGACTCGTACTCAAAGTAAGTAGAAAATACTTGAATGTAGTACGGCGTTTTTCTTTCTGTGAAGTAGATATAAATAAAGCGTGCTTTTTTTTAGAGTGCCACAACTTTGAGTTGGCATCACTGCTTTATTTGAGCATCCATTTAACAGCTGATTGTTGCTTTTTGTTCACTTTGCTTTGAAATTACATTATAAATCGACCTACACCCGACCAACGCGTGCAAATTGTTAAAATTTTTAATCAAAATAATTGTTCTATTCGTAAAACTTTATTCGTACAATTTTATTTTCCGATGAAATCCATTACTGGTTGAATGGGTACGTAAAATAATAGGGATGCCAATCTCGGAATTTTTGGGATTCAGCGAATACCAGATCACGGGATTTGAATTTTTTAATCCTGGGATTTTTGTGCTTCACTCAATTGCTTATTAAATTTATTTTGCGTTTTTTGTAAGCAAAATCATCATGATTTTCTTCCATATTCAAAGTGTAGGAATACATTTGATCTTTTATATTTATTTGTTTCACTGTCAATGAAATCGAAAGGTAAAATGAAACTTTGTTAGTCTTTATTAGCGCGTCTAACAATTATAAAGAATATTTAATGTGAGAAGTAATGAAAATAATTAAAGGAAATAAATTGCAGGAAAAATGCCTTCTGAGATCAACAAAACAAAAAGCCAAACCGAAAGATCGATGTGGTTTTATTTTCTAGTTGATTCTTTCTCGATTTTTGTAAAAGAGAAATGAAAACTGATTAGACTGATCATTTTTGTATTTCAACAATTATTGATAAAGTCAGAAAAATTACAAAAATTTTTAGAAAGTCACCAACTAAAAACGAAGTTTTGCAGAAATATGTTGAAGAGGAGAAAGGTAAAGAACTTAAACTTATTTTATATTGCAAAACTGCCAACGATTTCGTGAATTAAAATTACCCATAAAGAAGTCTTTAATGAATGACTATAAATAAATCAAATGATGAATATAAATTAATCAAACTATTAACAGATATTTTGAATCCTATAAAGGCAACTGTTGATGCATTATGTCAAAGTGAAATGAATCTTTGGAAAGCAGATCCTGCTCTTTCTGTTATGATAAAAGAAGTATCAAAACTGGAATGCAAATTAAGGAACAGGAAAAGTCTCTTTACAAACAAATTACAGAAAGAAGAACGATTTATTCAACTTTGTTGAGTTTTTCGAAAATTTATTTTGTATTTCGTTTTTTATGAATTCTAAATATTTTTGTTATATTCAGATATATCAAATAAATATATTTCACTATGTAATTGTAAAACTTTTGTTTGTGAACCTTTTTTGTGAATGCGTTTATTTAAATAAATAAGTCTACTATTTATTTAAAAATTTTGTTTCAATATCTACTCCTATAAAAAGCATAAATCTCTAAATACTGAAAAATTTCTTGATCGAGAGTTGTTCTGAAAGCCCGGGACTTGATTTTTTAAAATCCCAAATCCAGCAATTCGCGAAAGCCAGTCCCGATTGGCATCCCTAGTAAATAAGCAGAAATGACGCATTTGGAGTGAGGAGAATCCACAAGCTTTTGTCGAAACAGAAAATTACTGTTTGGTGCACTTAATGGGCTGGCGAAGTCATTGGCCCATATGTATTCAAAAACGATGATGTTCAGAATGTTACTGTCAATGGTGAACCATATACGAAAATGATTCTAAATATTTTCGTACTTTTTTTCGTACTCGTGATTCCAACAGGACGAAGCCACATGCCACATTACGGGCGCTACTATTGATTTACTCAAAGAAACTTTTGATGAAAAAATAATTTCACGTAATGGCCCAATTAATTGGCCACTAAGAGCACATGATTTAACCGCTTTAGATTATTTTCTTTGGGGTAATGTTAAGTCACTTGTCTGCGTCGATAAACCACAAACAATTAAACAGCAGAAAATCAACATTCGAAGAGTTATCGGCGAAATACGGCCGCAAGTGCTGCGAAAAGTTGTTGAAAATTGGTGTTCCTGATTGTGCCTTGTACGCGCCAGCCGGTGGCGGCCACATGGCAGAAATCATATTTATACATTGATTTCATAAAATTTTCTTTCCAATAAAGCCCGTTTCATTAATATTAAAAATATATTTCCTTGTTTTATTATGATTTAAAATTGTGCCACTCTATAAAAAAACACCCTCTATATATATGTACTCAGTGGTTAGCTTCCGATTATTGTTGAAAAAAGAATCACCAAAAGGCAAAAACTCCGAGATCCATTTGCAACCATTTGAAATTGTTTATGGTCGGTATTCAGTTTCAAAGTTTAAAATGCCATTTATTAAAAATGTTTACCCACTTTTATATAAGTATCACCAAATAATTATTTAGTTTATGTGACACAGTTTTAAGGACAACCTTCGTACTTATTTTGTATCATTTTGTAACTATTTCATTCAATCCATGCATTTATGTAACATCATGTGCATACGCCGTGTGTGTATGAATTGAGTTTTGTTTGTGGGCTTTAAATTGTTTTTTATTATTTCGCGCTTCTTACTTCTGATTCTCATGCCGCAACTGAAAATATTTAAGAATTTCAAACGGAAGGAAGTGGTAGAAACATACTGACACTCCATACATATTAATATACTTGTATTTATATGAATAAGAATAAACAAATCTGTTTGTATGTAAGACGACCAATTTATATTGCAGCAAATGATCACATACATAACGATATACGTACAAACAAATTAATGAATAAATATAAGGATAAGTAAGCAGTACATAAAAGTTTATTGGTAATAAGTGGAAGCAGTTTTTGGTAACACTGTTGATACATGAATGTATAAGAATAAAAAATTTTAAACAGTGAATAATAAAAGTAAGATAGATAGTAAGAGTTGCATTTGATCTCACCAAATTCAGCCTTGTAAAATATGGAGTAAACTGTGTTATAATGGAATAACTCAGAAAGAAATCTGGGGGCACATTACGGCATTCCATATCGAGTGAAATTTCCATACATACGAGCATTCACAAAATTTTTTATAGTATTTTACTCGATATCGAATGCCGTAATTTTCCCTCTGACTTAAAATAACTCTGATATAAAAAATATAAAATATGTGAAATAACTTTTCTGACCATGGCTAATTTTCCACAAGAAAAATAAAACGTGTTTCTCATCCTCATCGACATCTTCATCTTAAAAAATTATTGTGATAATTTTTTTTTTATAGAATTTTTTAACTATCGTACATACTCGTATTATGTATATTCTTAGGCCATTAGACGCATTGTGATGCCTAGAGGACTATCCCCTACATATTCCTATGAAGTAATAGTATTGCGGTTCCTGAAAATTAACCAAAACTTTTTTCCAAGCTCAAGAGACTAGCCGGTGCATCCCTGATACCGTCCACAGCTCGCTGGAACCGATAAGCTTGGCTACGACTGAGCTCCTGCAAGTGCAGGCAGTCACTGAGAAGATGTTGACCATCATAGGGAATGGGTAGAAGCTCCGTCATACGTCCGATTGTACAGTATCACATGATCACTATAACCAGGAGTGCAAGTGATGATTTTGTAAGTGTTAGGAGATGCTGGGCCCTATCTCTACTAAGTGAGGTCCAACGATTCCTGAATACTCTACTAGTAGTAATTGTAGACCACCTGGGTGCCATCTTTCTTAGCGCGCACTCCTTAATCACATTCGAAAACTCAACTAAGGGAACATCAATGTCTCTTTGAGGGCCTGCTTCGTCTAAAGGCGAGCCTGCCATTGTACATTCCTCAGACATTTCATTCCCCTGAATCCCTTCAAGCCCCAAAATCCAAACTATTCTGCCAGTCTTTCAAGCCCTGCGGGAGAATCAATGCAAGCCACTATATAGCGAAACGTTATACTTCGTGAGCATTCATAATATCTTATCTAGTTGTAGCTAATTGAAAACTGAGCTCATACCCCGGTTTCATTTTCAAAATTTTTACAATCCACCTTATAGTGTTTTCTACGCCACCAAACAGAAAACGGTCTGAAGGACCATTTACTCAAAATATTAATCAATCCGTACTTATCTCAATCCCAAACGATGGTAAAAGTACGGTAATCCCAGATTTACTTAAGTCAAGTACAGAAACATTGATTGAAGTACAGAATATTTTTAAGTTGATTCGAGATTTATCGCGTGATTAAAAAATGTAATACTCATTTTAAGGAACTCCAGGATTGTTTATCAAAAGTAATTCCGTTTTCATGTTGATTAAAGTACATTTTATTGTTATTTGTACTCAAAATCTTGAGTACGACTTGTACTTAAAGTACGGTGTTTTTCTTTCTGTGTAGATAAATTACAATAGATAATTGACCGTGTCTCGGCTCGCTTTCAACCATATGAAATAAATGAAGCTCCATGTCTTTGTAGCTGTTTTATATTAATAAGAAAAATTTCCTTCTAAAATATGAAGATTTTTACTGGAACAAAAGAAGTTTCTATAAACAGCTCTTTTCAGATAATCATTATTTTATGCATGATCTTTATGTACATGATAACTATTTTGATTAAAGTTTTGCTTCTTACTGCAAATATTTAAATAATATAAAAATTGCTTAGTGTTAAAAATGTTTGCTCAAATGCAATGAAATCGAAATTTATTGTTTCACGTGGTTTAATTTAGATGCCAATTTCGGTTTAGTAAGGGATTTTGATATTGCAATTTAAAGAAGAGATACAATGAATTCTTTGTCTGTTGGCGAAGGAAAAAGAAATAATTGTCACATCGTATTTTAATGTAGAAATTCCAATTCACAGCGGCATTTTTAGGTTGTAAAACAAGGAATGCGTGTTTAAGATTTCTTGCCAATTGTCAGATAACTTTTTACCTTGTGATATTATTTTAGGCGTTATTTAATAAAGATTATTTTCCATTGAGTATGCCTGTTTCGATTGTCGCCAGAAACACTATTCGACGAGGACCTACAAAATACGGGTTTCCCCAAGCGAGGTTTAATGAAATGTCGTACAGTGTTGTGTGATATCAAAATATAGTCTACTTTTTACATTATTTATTAGTTGATATTTTAACTAAGAAAAATTAAAAAAGCAAGCAAACATATTAACTTTTGTGCACTTTTAACTTATTTAAAAGTTTGTTATTAAAAAATTTGTGAAATTAAAACAAAATTGTCAGTGAGAATTAATATTGAAAACAACAATAAAATACGAAAAATTGTTTTTGTTACCAATATAAATTCTCACTCATAATTTTGTTTTCATTTAATAAAAACAGACAGTAAATAAATAAATTACAGTGATGCATGAAAACAGACAGGATTTTTCGTTTGCTTTATCATAGTACTATTCTTATTTCTTGACAATAATAATCGGAGTCGAAATAATGTGTTAAAAGAAATACTCTATAATCTCGCATATTCAAACCGTAACAAATTCAAACTGTGCAGAAATTAGAACCAGCCATTTCAATGTATTGGATGCTCTGCAACTAGAATCTGTGGTTCTAATTTCTGGAAGTTTTTTTTGTTTTTATTTCCACTAGAAAATAATTTTTTTCTTAAAATTTTGAACTAAATAGCTGAAACTCCAAATTAAACTCTCTAAAATTAGAACAGGGTTTCTCATATCTAATTTTTTTTTTTTTTTTTTTTTTTTGTATTTTCACTACAAATAATTTTTTCTTCGCTCACTAAAGTCAAAATAAAACGGGGAATCATCGAGTTATTTGTGGTGTGTACTCGTACAATTCGGTCACACGCGTGTGAATTTTGATATGCTTGTACAAATTTGGGTCAGTTGGATGACTAAAGGTCAAAGTGAAGTGTTCATACGACTAAAAGTAAAAAAAAAAATGACAAACAATTCCGTAAATGTAAAAGATGAGTTTACTGATGGATTTGATACAGAGAATAGCGATGAGGAGGCTTAAGACAGCAGCGACGTCGAATTTATCGACATAAAGCCAGCTATTCCCCATTTAACCCTTAAATGCATGGGTTCTCAGATCTTTGCGAAAAATACATATTATATGTAAACCGACAAAAAAAAATAACTGCGTTTAAATTTTTACTAAAAAAATTATTATTATTGATTTTTTTGTAATTAGTTGTATTTTTTAAAATACACTATGCACTCGCCGGTCCCCGATTTTAATGACAATATATAATTTTTCATATATTTTCTATAAGATATAAGTAAAAAATATACAAATATTTATTTTTATTGGTTGTGAGAATTTAAAAAACAGTTTCTGTCAGTCGTAAGACATAAATGTCGTTCACAATTTCTGCAAAACATCTTAGTTTGGTCTGTACAACACGGCATTTTAGTTAGTGCGGAGTGCATACTGTATCTTTTAAGATACAATAAGTAAAAGTGAATTTAGAACTAAATCTACGGTAATATTCGTTTAAACATTTAGAATTAATTAAAATGCACAAGAATCCACAATATATATATTTTTTGGTTAAATTAAATAGAACAATTAGTAATAAAATCGGACTATGATTTTGACTATTTCTAAAAATGTAAGAACTTTGAAATTTTGAGTTTCCCGTTATCTGATTGCTCTAAATTAAGAGCTGTCGAATAAAAGTCAGTACTGAAAGATAGCGAAAAGGGTTCTAAGCAGTAGTTTGAAATTTTGCTTAGTTTTGTAAATAAATAAAGAAATTACATTATTTTTTCTGGTTGTATCTTTGAAGATACAGTATGCATTTAAGGGTTAAGAGTCCTTGAAGACATTAATAATGTTATAAAATGGTGCAACACCAGTAATATATTTTCTAGCAAACACATGTCTAACCTTTTGGACGTCCGTAACGATGTCGTTGTATCCAGTTTAAAAAAATAAAAAAAAAACAAACAAGTATTATTGATTTTATATTTAAAACCAATTAAATACCTAATAATTGAAAAAACTTTTTAAAAGTTTTTTTTATGAATTTAATTTTTTCAATTAATGAAGTTTTAATAAATAAAAACAGTTTTATATTAAAATAAAGCTTTAATAACTAATTTTATTGTAATTTTATAATTTTTCGTAAAAAAGGTCCAGAAATTCGAACTTTTCAGAAATTCGAACTGCCGGTTGCACAAAGTGGTTTTAAATTTGTAGAATTCTACTGTAATAACAAAAACTAACAAATCTTATTTTTGTATAGTCACTTTTGACATTTTGAAAAAAGTCCAGCTACAGCCCACAGAGATTTTCTGTGAAGATGCTGCTGACTGCCCAACGTATTAATTTATTTTATATTCTAAGTGTCAACTTACATT
Organism: Gymnocheta viridis; assembly: GCA_956483585.1. Taxonomy (NCBI): domain Eukaryota; kingdom Metazoa; phylum Arthropoda; class Insecta; order Diptera; family Tachinidae; genus Gymnocheta; species Gymnocheta viridis. Next base: position 75,476,523 of record OY101444.1, on the reverse strand, counting down.
AAAATCGGATCCGATTCCCATGCACCACCTTCTTGTATCTGAATGGCATTTCTTTATACATGCGTCACGCCTTTGGAATTGTCTTCCTTAAGCTCAGCAAATTAATAGCAACGCACGTGGTTTTAAGAATTTCTTATTTAATTATTGTGCATCATAGTAATTCATCAGTGTTACAATGTAAATAATTTATAGTTTAATTTAATTTTATCTGTATAAATGTGTGATCTTCTAATGTAACTTATAGTCATTGCTTTCTTGTACTTTAAATATAAGATTAAATCTTGTTGTACAGGAATTGGATATATAATATAATAAATAAATAAATAAATAAATAAATAAATAAATAAATAAATAAATAAATAAAAAAATAAATAAATAAATAAATAAATAAATAAATAAATAAATAAATAAATAAATAAATAAATAAATAAATAAATAAATAAATAAATAAATAAATAAATAAATAAATAAATAAATAAATAAATAAATAAATAAATAAATAAATAAATAAATAAATAAATAAATAAATAAATAAATAAATAAATAAATAAATAAATAAATAAATAAATAAATAAATAAATAAATAAATAAATAAATAAATAAATAAATAAATAAATAAATAAATAAATAAATAAATAAATAAATAAATAAATAAATAAATAAATAAATAAATAAATAAATAAATAAATAAATAAATAAATAAATAAATAAATAAATAAATAAATAAATAAATAAATAAATAAATAAATAAATAAATAAATAAATAAATAAATAAATAAATAAATAAATAAATAAATAAATAAATAAATAAATAAATAAATAAATAAATAAATAAATAAATAAATAAATAAATAAATAAATAAATAAATAAATAAATAAATAAATAAATAAATAAATAAATAAATAAATAAATAAATAAATAAATAAATAAATAAATAAATAAATAAATAAATAAATAAATAAATAAATAAATAAATAAATAAATAAATAAATAAATAAATAAATAAATAAATAAATAAATAAATAAATAAATAAATAAATAAATAAATAAATAAATAAATAAATAAATAAATAAATAAATAAATAAATAAATAAATAAATAAATAAATAAATAAATAAATAAATAAATAAATAAATAAATAAATAAATAAATAAATAAATAAATAAATAAATAAATAAATAAATAAATAAATAAATAAATAAATAAATAAATAAATAAATAAATAAAAGTTAAAGGATTTTAATCGGTATGGTTCAAAAAAATTATATTTCAAGCGCTATCAACTGCGCCTTTAAATAAAACACTTTAATTTTTATGAATTTACCTTTAATACGATTAATTTAATTACATTCACAATTTAATTATATACACAAAACTATTTTCACAAATCAAAATAATTCGACTGCCACTTGTGACACCATAGCCAAGACTGCCAGTTCCCAGCCAACTTTGTTGGCTCGTTAAGTTCATCGATCACGTTGCACCAACATGCGCAAGTATGCAGACGCTGATCATGCAAAATTCTTTTCCCACAGGTTTATTGTATGAAGGCAGTTTGTAATTGGAACGGATACGCGTGTAGTGATAAAAATATTAAAAGCGCTTACACTGCCAAATTAAATTAGTTGGCAGTGTCGACACCGTTGTTAACTCCTCCCTCCTTAAATGTCTGCGTCCCGCAGATCTGGGAGTCTATGGTTGGTTGTTGAATACGGAGCTTTGGGAGGTTTAATTTTTTTGTTTGCTGATACCAGAGCCATCCAATGCAAAAGGTCATGGAGATAAGGATCATAACGTTAATTCCAACGGTACCATTGAATCTTACTCCTAACTGGTTCAATCGGTTTATATTATTGAGGCTTACTTCATGCACATATTTGATGTCCAGCAGCAGGTCGTCATGTGTTATATTTGCTAGTACTGGCGGTAGGGCTTGAACCTTCGTGATTGATTTGCTTGAGTAAGTATGATTCTTTATCACCACCGACTCGTTGGAGAGTTGCAGGAGATAGGTGCCATTCAGAAACTCGGTTTTGCCATTTGACTCAATCAAACCCTTGTAGTTCGTTACATAGATAATGTCGTCACTCAATAACTCAACAATTTCTTCTTGGGTACGTCTGTATTTGCATCTGGCTGATCCGCCTTTAAGAATGCGGTTAAGGCAGTCATCTTCTTCCAATTTAATTACGGATGATCTTTTGCAGACTGTAGAATTACTTATTAAAAGACAGTTACCTTTGATACCATAGGTCTCAGCCTCACTAACAAGCACCCTCTCGAACGGCAGATCTATTTGCTTTCCTTCATTAATACTAGCTCTAGTGAGAAGCAAGTTATAAAAGCTTCTTTCAAGTTTTGGTATTGACAGAATATACAACAATAATGAACCATTTGTATAAATTGATGGCGTTCCGTACTCCACTGCTTCTATTGCATTGCCATAAGGCAACGTTTCCAGCTCGTCAATTATCCTATTTATTTCCGATTGGTCTAGCAGATTTGTGTTGATAATACCGCTCTTAGCCAGCTGACAAGCTCGGACAATTTCGTTTATTTCGTCTCTCAAGATAATGACCTCGTTGATGGTACTTTGCTCCAATAAAGTGTAGTCTTTACCGCTCGTGATATTGTTTACTCTGGTGATGATTTCATTGATCTTTTTTACAACTTGGTTCGTCGCCTGCCGAAGCTCTTTATTAATCTTATATTGCTCATTGTTGTTTACGATGATGTTTTCTTGGCTCCTTAGTATACTATTCCAATCTGTTGAATCAGGACTTCCAGCGATCCATTTCCAAGCCGATCCGATCCAATCGATTGATCTAGGCGTCCTTCTTTTTACATTCGTCAATTCATTAAGGCGTTCTTGCATCTGCAGCATGTGGTGCAAAATGAACTCTTTGTTTTTGCTTGGCGGAATGTGCCTTTGAATAAGCGAAGATATATTTGCAGCCATATCCATGTACTGCTCCAAGTTGATGACGTGTACTAATTTAAAGTTCCCATCGGCTATCCATCCATTGCCAATCTTTAATGAAACCAGCGATGTTTTGTATTGATAGATTTGTACGCTATTTACAAAAGCAATCAGGTTGAATGCGATGAAGAGAATAAACTTGAGATGCATGGTTATAGAAATCTGATTTCTGAAAATAGTATAAGTTCGTTATATCGATAAAAATGAGGTGGTGTCGTGACAATGAAATGTTTAGATGACAAATAGTAAAATTTAAGATTTTATTTTATTTAAAAAGTACCCTTCCCCCTTTTTTCTCTTTTTTTTTTATTTTTTTTATTTTTGAGAAGTATATGTTAATTAAGTGAGACGATAAAGGATCTATAATTAATTACAAGACAGAGTTTTTCTTTGGGCTTTGCCCATTTAAATTTTTTATGTGTTCCTTGTGAATTTTTCTTCCACTCCTTGTCAGCACAGTTACCCTATTATCTTTCTCAACTATTTCTTTTCTATATAGCGCTTTGTTTTTTCCCTGAATAGTTTTAATAGCTACATAGATTCTATCACCTTTTCTATATTTTTTAGGGCTTTGTCTTTTTTTATTCATTCTTGCATTGCGAGCTGCCATATTTCTTTTAAGCAAATGCCTTAGATCTGTATTAACCTTATTTTGTTCTAATAATAGATTTTCATAGTTTGTTCCGACATTTCTATTGAAGAATAAGTCACGGGGTCTTTTCTTTGTTGTTGAATGGATGGTGTTGTTGTACCTATCGACACAGATTTCAATTAATTCTTTCACTGATAGATTCGGGTATTCAACTCTTAAACATCTATAAATTTCAATTATTGTTGAATGCAGTCTCTCAATTTGCCCGTTCACCTCACTTCTTTGTACTGGCGTAAGATATAATTTAATACCTAGTGATTTGATGAAAGTTTCTATTAAGGGGCTTAGGAAGCTCCGTTCGTTATCAGTAACGAGAATTTTTGGCACTGTGAAATAATGCAAAATTTTAATTAATTTTTTTCTTACTTGTACTAATGATCTATCCTTAATACCAAAGAATTTCGTGAATTTTGTAAACTTATCTATGCAGGTAATAAACTTCTGTCCCTGAATTTCCATAATGTCCATGTGAAGAATTTCACATGGGTATTTAGGATCAGGTGTTTGTTGGTGATGTATTTGTGGAGGTTTTCTGTCATACTTACATCTATTACAAACGTCGCAGCTGGCAACGTATTTCCTTATACTAGCGCGCATATGCGGAAAGTAAAATTGCTCTAGAATTTGTTCAACGTTTTCTCTGGGATTGCGATGTGCTCTTCTATGTTCAGTTTCGATTATTTCAAATTGGCGTTCTTTTGAAGTAATATCTGTGACTAACTTTTGCGTAATTCTTACTTTATATCTAGAAAAATGATCAATATAAATTTCTTGTATATCACCAAGAAGACTTTCTGGTGCTTTTACTCCGTTAAGGATATTTGGGCGAAGCTTCTCTTTTAGCAAAGTTACAAGTTTTTCCCTAGACCAGTTTTTTGAGGAAATAAAATGTCTAGTGTATCCACGGTGTGGTTCCTCCATTGCTGTCAATTCCATTCCAATTCCTAGTATAATCTGGTTTCTGAAGACATTTATAGGTACCCCTACATGGGGTATCAAGTCAGAAGCATCTTGTTCTGCACTGTGAACTGTTGCCATTGATGAAAGATCATCGTCTTCTAGACCCTCTGAAGCAGTTAGAGTTTCATCCAGGTTCCTAGCTGTTCCTTCACTCGCAGTATCAGTAGAAGAATGATATAAATGATTTGAAATGGTTTTTAATCTCGAAAGGGCATCAGCCACGTGGTTCGATTTACCAGGCTTATAAATCAACTCGTGGTTATACTCCTCTATGCGTGCCTTCCATCTTTTTAATTTGGCATTAAAATTCCTATTTCCCAATGCAAAAGTTAAGGGTTGATGATCGGTATAGATCTTGATTTTTTTTGCACCATATAAATAATTTCTGAGATTATCAAGAGCCCACACAATGGCTAGCATCTCCTTCTCGTTTGTGGCGTAATTTTCTTCAGTTTTGTTGAGCGATCGAGAAATATAGGCTATGGGTTTGTCCTTGCCGATTTCACCTTGTGACAAAACGGCACCTAGCGCAGTATTGGAGGCATCCGTTGTTAAATTAAACGGTTTCTCAAAGTCTGGGAAGGACAGAAGTTCAGCTGTAGTTAACATAGATTTAAGTCTATTAAAAGACTTTAGAGACTCATCATTTAGAGTAATTGGCACTTTTTTAGACTGACTGGCTTTTATTTGGGCATGTTCTCCTCTTGTAAGGTTTGTAAGGGGTTTTGCCACTTTTGCGTAGTCGCGAATAAATCTCCTATAGTAGGAGGTCATTCCCAGGAAACTTTTCAACTCTTTCAAGTTCGTGGGCGGTAACAGATTTTCAATGGACTTGACTTTGGCAGGATCCGGTTTGATTCCCTCAGACCCAACGATATAGCCAAGGAATTCCACCTCAGTTTTCATGAAATGTGTTTTGTCCAGATTTACCTTTAGATTAGCTTCGCGAAGCCTTGCAAAAATTGTATCTATGTTCCTCAAATGATTCTCTATATTTTCGCCAATTACGATTATGTCGTCAATGTAGACAAAACAAATTTTTCCTATGTATTCGCGGAGGACATCATCTATCATTCTCTGAAATATTGCCGGCGCATTCTTTAAGCCAAAAGGCAATCTTAAGTATTCGAATTTGCCGTTTGCTGTTGAAAAAGCAGTTTTTGGGATGTCCTTTGGTTTCATGGCTATTTGATGAAAGCCTGATGTAAGATCTATTGTTGTAAAATACTTTGCTTTACCTAAACTAGCTAAAGTAGACGTAATGTCTGGAATTGGGTAGGTATCTGGAATGGTTACAGCATTTAAACGTTTGAAGTCCACTACCATCCGATATTGTTTTTCACCATTTGGTTTTGGCTTCTTAGGCACGACCCAAATAGGTGAATTGTATGGACTTTTGGAGGGTCTTATTACTCCCTCAGAAAGCAGTTCCTTTATCTGTCTCTCTACTTCTTCCCTCATACAGACTGGGTACGGATAGCTCTTCGTATATATTGGCTCTTCCGTACTTGTCCTGATTTCTGCCTGAACGTTTGTTGATGCAAGTTCGCTACCATCGAGTGGTCCAAAAATTGGTTTGTATTTATTAATAAGACTTTCTATTCTTGTCCTAACTTCTGGTACATATTCCTCGCCTAATACATAATTTGACTCACTTGTTACTTTTTCTTTTAATGGAATTTTAAAGCAATTTTTCAAAATTAAAACATTTTCCTTTCTATCAACCAAAGCACCTAACTCCTTAAGTGTATCATCCCCAATAATTCCATCAAATGTTTTTAATGCTGGCAAGACATAAAATTGAATAGGTTCATTTATCCCTAAAAATTTAAAAAATGGCCCAATTACTTTTCTATCTATATTCACATCTCCTCCCACTGATCTGACATTTATTGGTTTTTCTAAAATTATGCTACCGTATGATAAGCGTGGGCTGCAAAAGTTCTTGTTAGAGCCCGTGTCGATCAAGAAACATAAAATATCACCAGTAACAGAAGGGTATTCTATATAGGGTAAACTTGAGGGCCTTCCCCCATAAAATTTACTTCTCCTACAGTTTCTTCCTGACGAGAGTCTTCCTCTATCCCATTCTGAGCTGCGTGGTCCTCATCAGAAAAGGTTTCTACGTGATAAAGTTTTGGCTGTTTGTTGCTTGTACTCACTTCGAATGCACCTCTTTTTTCAGCTGTCCCAGGATTGTTGATGTAATTTACCCGTCGAGATTGAATCGTCCTATCGACTTCCATCGGTTCGTGTTTTATGGCCGGATACCGAGGGGGCAACGCTGGCTTATTATGATTAGAATATCCGCTTACACGGAAGTTAGAATAATTGTTGTTGTGTTGCCAATTTCTAGGCCTAAAATTTTGGTTCTGCCAACCCGATCGCGCAGGAAATGGCTTTAGTGGCCTTGAAGGCCCAGGACGGTAAGCTGTCTCTATGGGGACCGAATCGTGAGGCTTCGTTTTTGTATAAATTATATTATTTCGCATCGTCAAGTTTTGCAGTTCTAAGCAAGCCGAGTATGCTTCAGGGAGCGTTCCTGGCCGCTGTATAATGATCATACGGGAAAGATCCTGCTTTAACCCGCGTACAAAAATGTCCAAAGCTCTGTTCCTGTAGGTTTCCACCAGGGCTTTGATGGTTTCCTCGCTGTAGGATTCCGTCTTCAGTTTATTAATAATGAGCGAAAGTTGGTGATTAATAGTGGAGTAAAACTCGTCTATTGTCGAAGATCCTTGGGAAAGCTGATTGAGTTGATGCTCTAGAGTTTGGATGTCTCGTTTATCAGCGTAGTGAAGAGAAAGTATCCTTTTAATTTCAGCCCAATCACTATCGAATACATTATAGGACACCAGAGCTGTGTCTGCAGCGCCAATAATTTTTTGGCGGACGCTCTGTATTATTGCACGATAAATTGGTTTGTCCCTAACAATTTCAAAATCCTTTAGGATGGTTTCCACGGAATGAACCCAAGATACATACTGGGTTGGATTACCCTCAAAAGTTCTTAATTCTTTTACGCTATCAGGAAGTCGGCTTATATCTTTTAATTCGGTTTCGGTTCGTGGCCGTTGAAGAGGTACTTCGTCAGTGACCAATGGGACTTCCGCCGCAGCTCGCCCATTTTCGAGACGCTCTATCCTACCTAAAACTTGTCCTAGTGCGTTGTTACTGAGACTCGCTTCTATAGTACCTATACGAGTTTCAACAGACTTGAGCTGTTCCATAAACCGATTTATGGCTCCAGTCATAGTCGTTATTGTGGATTTTACCTCTTCCATTATTTTTTAATTTAAGCTGACAAAGGAGGAAAGAAATTTCACTTACCTGAAATATCAGGAAAACTTTGCTGAAAAAGATCCTTGGTCGTTGCACAATTTCACTTCACTTCTTTTTCTTGACCCTTTTTATATTTTCTCTTTGATTTATGCTCTTAATTTCAATTCTCAAAAGAATATTTTCAATGCTATATTTTCTCTTTCGTATTTTATTTTCTTATTTTTTATTTCAATTTTTAATTCTCTTTTTTAATTTTATTTTAGAGATCAATTTCGAAAGGATATTTTCAATATTTTCTTTTCTATTTTGATTTCCGTTCCTCTTTCTCAATTTTCAATTTTTATATTTTCATTCAATTTTATATTCTATTTCAATCTTCGATTCTCTTTTTTTCATTTTATAAAAGGATATTTTCAATTTAATAATAATATTTTCTTTTTTAATTTTCGTTTTTCTCTTTTTTTTATATATTATATTTTCATTCAATTTTTTATATCTTTATTCTCTTTTTTTTATATAATTTTTCTTTTAAAATTTCAAAAAATATTTTTGCACTGATGGCACTTGAGGGAAACTCTTCCTCGTAAATTTTTCACATTAATATTTATGTTTTCCTTTTTTTTATATATATATATTTTTTTATTATTATATTGAGCCTTGGCTATGGTACGCGCCGCGACCGTTTAAAATCCTTTTGTCCTCACGGAAGCTCCGTAAGACTCCGGTTTGGAAATCCGCTTTTATAATCGCGGATACCTACTACGGTACGGTTTACTTCACTTTCACCTCGGTAACCTTCTGTGATGTTTTTTTTGTTTTTTAACCACCAGGAATACCGGATTAGCAAAGGAGGAGTTAAAGTTATTATTTTATAGTTATTTTAATATTATTTATACTTCAGTGATCCTGGAGGGTCCCGTAGGAATCGCAGAATCTTTGATTGATTTTTTTATTATTATTTTTTTATTATTATTATTATTCAAGGACCCCGCTGTCTTTTAAGCGGGTCCCTGCTCGGGCGCCAGTTAAAGGATTTTAATCGGTATGGTTCAAAAAAATTATATTTCAAGCGCTATCAACTGCGCCTTTAAATAAAACACTTTAATTTTTATGAATTTACCTTTAATACGATTAATTTAATTACATTCACAATTTAATTATATACACAAAACTATTTTCACAAATCAAAATAATTCGACTGCCACTTGTGACACCATAGCCAAGACTGCCAGTTCCCAGCCAACTTTGTTGGCTCGTTAAGTTCATCGATCACGTTGCACCAACATGCGCAAGTATGCAGACGCTGATCATGCAAAATTCTTTTCCCACAGGTTTATTGTATGAAGGCAGTTTGTAATTGGAACGGATACGCGTGTAGTGATAAAAATATTAAAAGCGCTTACACTGCCAAATTAAATTAGTTGGCAGTGTCGACACCGTTGTTAACTTAAATAAATAAATAAATAAATAAATAAATAAATAAATAAATAAATAAATAAATAAATAAATAAATAAATAAATAAATAAATAAATAAATAAATAAATAAATAAATAAATAAATAAATAAATAAATAAATAAATAAATAAATAAATAAATAAATAAATAAATAAATAAATAAATAAATAAATAAATAAATAAATAAACTTGTCCGCCAATTGTGGACCGATATTAGAAATTTTTTTTTAAATTTAAAACTAGACGGGGTCAATTTGCCAAGAAGTCGGGATGTGATGGTAGTATCTTATTAAAATCAAGGAATATTTTGAAACTACGTATTAAGTTTTTTTCTCTACCGCTTATTATTAAAAAAAATAGATTAAAAAAGTTTTTATATATATTATAATTAAGTTAGAGATCGAACAATATATTAAAGAAAAAAAGTAAGTACTATTGATTTCCCGCTCATTTAGTATTTTTCAGGCTGCATCGTCTGCAGAAATAAAATCGGAATAAAATAAAACGAATGTAATAAAAACACTCAAAACGGAAGAATGTTGTTAAAAGTTTATATTGAAGCTACTTTTTTCATATCCGATTTAAGTTTTATTTTAGTGTATTTGCGTGTGAATTTATGTTTATGTTCAATACATATTTTTTTGTTTCATGTCTCTAAATTCTTGTGGCCTAATTTTTTAGGATTTACAGTTTTGTTTCGTTTCGCTTCCTTTACATAAATAATGGGTTTGGTCAACCAGTGATTTGTAAATGTAAATGTAAAGTCTACATATACTTATTTACGAAAGGGATTTCTTTAAAAATATAGTTTTTACTGAAAATACGTAAATAGTTCTATTTAATATATTATGAATGTACGAGTAAGTTATTATGCAGTATGATTTTCTTGCAGCTTTGAGAGAAACTTAATTTATATTTGATAATTTTTCTTTGTAGTTAATAAAATCTATTTATTTTAAACAAAAACTTGAACACCAAAGTTTATTTTTAAGAAGTTACTGAAATCAATTTTAAATTTTTTTTCAAAGAATGCACCCTGCTGGAAGGTTGTTACAATTTAATAAAACTCACTAGTCCGATGGATTACGTAAATTGGGTTTTAGAAGAGGCTTGATATTAGTTTTTTGTCCATGTTTGTATATCATCAAATATATACAAAAATAATTTTTTTTTTATTTTCACAATTTGGCAGAAAGTAAATAAATAAATAAAAGTAATATATTGAATTAAAACAGAAAAACTTTCTTAATTATTCTACATTTTACGAATGCAAAACAAATGCTATTTAAATCTTAAATTTCCAAAGATTAAACTAAAAACGAACTTAAGCCAAAATAATTAAATAACTTTGCATCTTACATAATTTTCATTGTAGTTACGTTTTTTTTTGTTGAAGAAAATATGAGTTCAAAAGCACGTAACTAACGTAAATCTTTGAAACATCAACAAATTGTTAATTTTATTCCAGAAATTATTAAATCATTCTATATTTAGTAAATCTGCGATATTTGATTACAAAAATTGTATTTATTTTTCAACATACGAGTATAACATATTTCTCTTCTACTGAAAATTAATAAAAATGTTAGTTACGTGGTTTTGGATATCAGCTGACGATATACTCGTATATTGGCTGACCTACGTCAAGGTGAAGTTTTTCAACTCTTTCTGTTCCCTTCAGCCATTTTCCATCCATTCTACAATTGGAAAGTTTTTTATTTAAATACAAAGTACTTTGAATCTAATTACGATGTTGCTTAACCGAATTCATGTAGTCAAAAATATAAAACTTACAATTTTCTTTGAATTGTTACTAAAGAATCTTTAACGAATAAATAAGAAATTTTTAATTAAATTACAGCTTTTTCTTTTACAAGTTTCTGCTTAAAACTTCTAGTTTTGTTATCATCTTTTAACTTTAGAATTTCATAAAAACTTTTGTTTAGATGTTGAAATTTTTCCTTCTCCGCTCTACATTAATTAAAAAAAAAAAAAACTACAACTTTCAGCTACTTTTTTATTATGCTACTTTTGCGCAAATGCTTGTGTGGCAAAGCACATGCAAAATTGCAGACATTACTAAAAGTGTAACTCACAGAAAAATCGAAAGACAAACTTGGATTGTAAATATTTAAAAGTTTAATTTAAATTGCAGCGAAATCCACATAGATAAACAAGTAAATCCTTGACGCCAACACAAACTTGCATACTACACGTTTACCCAACAAATAATTTTTGCAATTATCATACTGATACTCTAAGAAACAAGTTGGTATTATTTTTTGTTAATAGAAATTTTAGCAATTATTTCCGGCAAATAGAGTTTCTCGCCCAAAATATTATATACACATTTTTCAGAACATTATGAACTATAAGCGCTTGGGAAAAACATTTGTTTCATCACGAAATGTTCAATGGGTATGAACGCAAGCAATCAAATACAATTTGCAAATTAATTTTATAAAACTAATTTAATTTCTACACTTTTCTCTTCCTGCTGATTTTTTCCATTTATCCTGTTTGTTGCTATTTTGTCTGTTGTGGATAAATATGTGTGCAAAGGTACATATGCAGGTTCCATTACTGTTGCCTCAATTAAGTTTTTGCTGCTGTTAGTAGAATCTAGTTACTTGTATAATAAAAGAAAACAAAAGTCGAGATTGCATTTTATATCTCTAGAAATCCAGCTGTTACTCCAACAATTACAATAACACAGATAAGAGGTAGGAAAATTGGAAAATATATGACAGATGCTTTTCTTCAACGCATTAATTTAGAAGAAAAGGGTTGTTTTTAAGACAAATAGAATAAAATAAATTTTATTTATTGTAATAGTGGTCACTTTGTTTCAAAAATAATAAAATTTCATAGATAATAAAAAGCTTAAGACTTCGAAATAACTTGCTCTACCACACTTCTTGTTAAAATTAAAAGAGAAAGTGAAATTCTTTTATGCTTATTCATCAAATACAAGCCGTCCTATATAATTAATCGAAACTCTTAAATTAGTTAAATTGCTGTCAAACAGATTTCGAATTTAGCAGACAATATAGCGAACTTTTATCTGAGTGTTAATTTATGGAAGCGACATGGAAAGCTTTCTTCCATCTTTATTATCTAGTAAAGATACCAAGCACAAAAACTTCTAATAAGAACAACATACATTTTGCACACAAACTACATACCATTCGCATTACTTTACAGTAGTTTTATAAGTAGAGTAAGTTCGGGTAATGTGGTATTCCTAAATTTTTTTTGAGTACACTCTTTTGATGCTCTTAATCCCATTAGAACAGATCTCAGCTGGTTTTCTTCTACATATCTTTTTCTATTAATGCTTATTAAATTTCTTTCCCTTTTTTGTTATGTACAAAATCATGATCTTGCCCATCTATATTTTCTTAATAATATATTTCTTTTAATTATAACATTTCTAGAATAGTTTTATTGATTTGGGCTTTAATTAATGAATGTTCAATTCTCTTGTGTGAAAGCGTTAACTTAATTTTAATAGAGACTTTTTTGTTGCACTGTCGCAATTAATGGCATTTTTGGTTGTCAATTTGTTGTCATGTGTTGTTCTCTTTTAGGTTTTTGCAGCAATTTGCTTCATCGAAAAAAGTTTTGACAACGCATTCAAATAGTGCCTTTAACAAAAACTGCTCTTCTAATTAGTAGAAGGTATGTACCACAATCAGCCGGTGTAAAGGCAGGCGTTAGTTAAGTTTACAAAAACTGCATGTGTATTCGTTGTACCGGAGTTAATATCAAAAAATTTAATGACAGAGCTAATTACTTAATTAAATTAACTTAAACACACTCTTTTAGGTTTGCTAGTATATTTTCGACTTCTATTTATTTATTTAAATTACATTCAAATAAGTAGTCGTACAAGCGAATTGTGGGTATGGGAAAGTTGGAATCCATTTGATATATTTTTTTGTTGTTACTGGGAATTGTAATCAAAACAAGACAACTTTTGGTGATGAAAAGCCTGCGCTAAAATCATTAAAAATCCAAGAGCATTAGAAAATCATCATCGTCCAAATTGAATAATTGTTTTTTTTTTGTTGTTGTTAGAATAGATTGATATTTATCCCTTTCAAAATAAATAAGATGCTTGAAAAAAGGTGTTGTTGGCACATGCACCACAGAGAAACCGGGTCAACGAATTGTGTCTTAACCTGAAAATATAATACTGCATAAAAGAAGAGAGTTCATATTAGTAATGAAAATATTAATAAGAATTATTAGTTTGTTTAAACTTTAAGGAAATTACAAACTATTTCGCAATTTATGTTGTAGTTATCAAGTCGAACAACTATAACTCAGTAACAACACTTTTGGCGAATGCCAAGCCTTACATTTATGAGATGTATAATTCGATTTCTAATCAGCAAAACTTTCGATGGCAAAGTAATGACCCTACGGGAAATGTTGTACAAATTGTCCTGAACATGCCTGTCCTGTTAGTGGTGAAAATGGGAATGACATAAAAAGTAACTGTGGCATGACTGGTGAAAAAAGGGCGTATCACAAAACTGCAACAAAAATGCTTTCAGAATTCGCTCACTCTGTGCAACATCGGCAGATATACATTTTATTTTTTAAGTTTTTCGGGAGTAAAAACTTTTAAGTACCTTTTTATATATTTTTTATACATATGGTCATAGATTAGATTAATTAAGATATTATCTGATTAAAACAATAATGGATTTGATGATTTAGACCAAAACAATTTTCAGAAACTTATCTTAATCTAAACCAAAGTTATACCGACTCAAAAAGCTAATGCGAGCCATATAGGTAACATTCTTAACTGCAGTAATTGGGCAATAATTCATCACCTCGCAATAATTTTTTTGTTATTGAGGGAATTTTGTGAGGGAATTTTGTAAGCACTTTTGTTCTAGTTTTGTGATACGTCCTCCTTCCACCAGTCACGCCACAGTTACTTTTTATGTCATTCCCATTCACACCAGTCATATAACCCGTACGTTCAGGACAATTGGTACAACATTTCCCAAAGGGCACTTTAATCGAAAAATATTCATAGAAATTTTCACACAAACTCAGTTTAAATTTCTATGGGTGACATTTTATAGTAAATTAATATAAATTTTAAACTTTAAACCTTAAACTTTAAATGTAGCCCACGTATTCAATTATTCCCTACGATGACATTTTAAATCTGATACAAAGACAAACAGATCACTTAATTCCTCTTACGACCAGCAATCAACATTTACGTTCATTCAATTGGAGTTGATTTTTATTATTATTTTTCATTACAAATCTCAAGAGAGATTTAAATGTAAATTGCAACGTTTTCCAGCGAATTAAATACGAATTCAATGAAAGTAAGGACGTTAAAAGTGATACATTTTAAAGGCTACAACAATACCAGCTCACACACACTACGTGTAGTAATTAAAATTAAATTAACTTTTAAATTCAAGCATCATTATGATTTAACGTTATCACACGTTAAAGGGCAATATGTATGTAAGTAAAACGAAAAGGAATTCAATTAGTCAAAAATGTAAAAGATGTCAGTATAAGTAAAAATTCTTGCATTTTTCTTCAATTCAAATCCGATCCTACGGCTGTCATTGTATGATGTACGTGGAACTATTGGGCACACAAACACATATACACAAACACATATACACATATACACAAATACATAAACACAAACACATATACACAAGCACATACACACAAACACACACACACGCACATACACACCCATGTTTTTAAGGGTGATGAAGAAAATATATATTGTGGTTGTTGGCTTCCATGCTGCTTTTAACTCAATTGTATCTGTCAACAAAAGAGAGACAGTGAAGATAAATGCAAATTTTGTTTGCCAACAAAATATTTTCTACATTTTAGCCATGGCCAAAGCAAACACTTTGGTATTTGTATTTTGGCTTTTCCTGCCTGTCTAAAGGCAAAAGGAAAATAAATTTTGAGCAAAACTATGAAAAATAAATATTTCCGAAATATTTTTAGGTTTAAATGGTCAGTGTTTCTCAAACTTATTGTTGCCTTTGACTTAGATTTCTAATGTTTGCTTAGATTTTTAAAAATTAAATCTATACAAATAATAACTTCAAGGAATTGATGTTTGTAAGTTTAGTGTGGTGCTGTTCAAAGAATCCAAGCAATCGACTTGAGTAGAAAATATGTATGGAAATCACTCTAATAACTGAGTGGTTTTCTTACAAATTGTTCACTCAATTCGATTGCTTGGATTCTATGAACAGCACGTAATTGTTCGTTGTAATCAACGAAACTGTTCAATTTCAATTTCAAAACTTTTTTCACAACACAGCAAGAGCTATATTTAAAACTTTCAAAATCTAAGTAAATAACCAGGTTTTCAGTGAAATCATTTGCTTTTTATTCACCCACGCATTGATGCTAAATCGAACTAAGCAAGTCAAAGGATGAATTAGTGCAGGGGCACAGCTTTCTGTTGTCGAACAAAATTGGAGAAAAATAAAAAAAGCAGATCAATGTTAAATTAAAAATCGTATGGCATATTAAATAATCAAGCTATAAAAATTTAAAGTTAAAAAAAATCTGATCCAATTTCATAAATACCTTCCTTACACACGTTCGCTTTTAGAAAATAAAGATTTAAGCTAAGAAAAATAAAAACAACGTTGTTTCTGTTCTATCATCTCTTCTTTCTTTGAAATATTGTCTCATATCCAATTCTTTCTGAAGAAAAAAATTTTACGAACTTTAGCCTAGGTTAGGTTGCACAGGCTGCCGATTTCAAGCAACCGGCCCACTTGGGTCCAGAAGAATAATCACTTTGGATTACAACCACTAGAAACTAATTATTGTTAATGTTGTCCTTGTTTCTTTGAAATATTGTTTTATGTTCAATTCTTTCATACTAAAAATGTTACACAGTTAGAAAAACGCCATACTAAATTCAAGTATTTTCTACTAACTTTGACAATACAAATGTACTATAATCAATGTACAATAATCAATAACAAATGTACTATAATCAAGTCGAAAACGGTATAACTTTAAATAACCAATCCCTGAGTTTCTTAAAATGAGTTCACAATTCTTTAATCACTTGAACAATCTTGAATTAACTAAAAACGTCTTTAATTAAATTGAGCATTTGAATCCGTCCGTACTTAAATCAAACTTTCTGTACTTGATTTTAGTGAATCTGTGATTATCGTACTTTTAACACCGCTTGGGATTGATTTAAGTACGGATTGAATTTTTTTTGAGTGTACTAACTTGAGACTAAAAATATTACTATGAAATAAAAAAATTGGATTTATGAATCGGTTATTGTTCAATAATTATGAGCTGATCCCAGAAACTGTCCCCGAATTTTTTTTTAAATTTATCCAAGTTATTTTTTGTCTTTTTGGTTAAGGAATATTAGACTAGATATACTCGTATAATTTTATAAATAAAATAAATGTATTTCGATGATCATTAATGCATTAATTATTACCAAATCCAACGCTAACCTCAGATCTTCAAATTTCATACCACAAAGTAACAATTTTTAGGTATTCATTTCATTACTTTAGTGTTAATAAAGTTGGCCCAATCGAAAGCCCTATTTTTATACATTGAACTCACTTCAAATTTAGTAAAAAAAAAGTGTTGTATTTACTATTTTGGAAACATTGAAATTAGGCATGCAATTTCAGAATAGAAAATGGAATAGCAAAAATGTAAAGTGCGTCACAAAGGGTCCACGTCTTTTGATAAAAAAAGTACAACATTTTTTGGCTGCAAATAAGCTATTTTAGAATTCTCTTATATTCTTCTTTCTTTTAGAATCTAAATGTTTTTTTAAATTCTCTTGTATTTATCTTTCTTTTAGAAATTAAATATTTTGTGCTTTATTATGCAAAATTCGCTAAAAATAACGACGAGACACTTCAACTTTAAAAGTCACTTCCGTTTTTTTTTGTAGCGTGCTTCATAAAACTTTATGATCAATTATTTCGCAACAAATATTAGTTAAAAAAATATTTTTTTATGCTAAGCGAAAGTTTATTTATATCTCACTGAACACCATGCATAAGTTGAAAGACCAAAAAAATTTCTTTATTTCAAAGTGAAAACGCTTACGATTGTAGCGTTCCTAACACAGGATTTGCCCACATGTAGTTTCAGTAATGATCTAAGGGTCCATTTGAATTAGATTGCCAGCAGATGAGCACGTAGAAGTTAGAATGAAATTAAATAATAATTATGTTATTACTCGAAATGAACAACTTTGTATAGAATTATCTGTTTAAGATTTAAGACATTGAAACTGAAAATTCAACTATATACTCGCAAAGCTAGTAATTTTAAGGAAACAGTTTGCACTCCACTGTTCATCGACTTGCCTACATTTTTTAACACAAAGAAAAACTGGACACACCCTACGAATTTTAATTTTTTTTTTCATGTCCAAAATAAAAGTGTTTATACTGGCATTTAAAATGTTGGCCAAAATCTTACTATTTAAACTATTGCATGTTTAGTAGTTTTATTCTTTTTGTTTTGTTTTTTTTTTGGTATAAATACAAGGGTTTTCATTGGAATAATGTTTGCTCGATTAATAGAAGAATTTAACTCAAAAAAATGTTCGGCAAAATAAAATACTACAAATTCTTATTGTAAATTTACTTTTTCCGAAGCCATTTTCACAAATAAGTGGGAAACATTTTTAATTGTGCGAAACAGCCATTGCATTAAAATATATTTAAGTGACCGCTTAGTGAATATTTCAAATAGAGATGGGAGTCGTGAGTGGCCTTTCACTCATGCTCATGGAAGCTTACGATAAACAAATTTTACTCATGCATGCTCATGCGCAACCTTTATGAATTTTAGAATTTGTTTTTGTTTTAAATTTAATTATACGAAAGAACAAATACGGGGGACATCGAGGGCCTGGCAGTTAATTTTTTTTTACAAAAATAAAGACAAATCTAAAATTTGAAATTGTTTGATTGAGTTAAGTTATTTGGAACACTAAAACTAACTCGAATAAATCGAACGTATAAAAAAGTCAATTAAAATGAATGCCCTAAAATCACTTTTCTAGCACTGGGACTAAAAAAAATTTATATAAATTTGCACATCTGGTGTCTGCCTTTATTTTGAAATGTTACAAAGAAATGAAATTTTTTTTTTATACAAACTTGAAGCAAATAAGAATATAAAAACTTGTAGCAAGTAAGAAAAAGCAACATACGTTTCCAGCTGTTGTGGGCATTTTAAGAATTGACTAAATGTAAGCCAAAAAATCCATTTATTTAGTTTTTTTTGTGTGGAATATTAATTTCCTTTCCGTACTTGAATCTAAGCCATTTGCTTCATATTGTAATAACTTTTTACAATAAGAGTACGTTATCTATGTGTAGGACGAGTATAAATAAAGTTAAGCATATGTGCATATAAGAAACTTTATGTATGCAAGATGAAAAAATTTACTTTAGCTACTCCCTGGGAAAGAAATTTAAATGCTTGAATTACTTTAGGGAAATAGAAAAAAATAATATAAGTCTCTTTTTATACACTAAGTAATTAACTTTTAATAAAAAAACAACAACTCAGATGGTGGTTTTATATTGAGCATATTTTATTTTAAGAGGGTGACAGCATTCACATTTTATATGGAAAAAGAATTTTTTTTTTTAATAAAGAAGAAATAAATTTTTTCTCGGAAAATTTATTGTAAACAGGATTTTCATAGTTATTAGATTTTTGTCTTGATTTTCTTTGTGGTTATTTTAGAATGTTTATTTGGCTGTCTTATATCAGCGTACACATACATACAAGAACAAAGAAATTTCGACACATATCAGATAGTAAATTGCAACCGAAATGAAAAAAGAGTACTCGAAAAAATTAATAATATAAACTTTCATTAATGTCTATACAAACACAACGCCGCGGCGCGCCGCACAGAGGGAGAATTTTTTTGTAACACGTTATTTTATTTCAGATATAGCAGAAGGTGTACAAGGAAAGACAGTTCTACAATATAAATAGTCATAAATTCAATAGGTTTTATTTAAAACTAAAAAAATGCAACTAGAACAATATTGCCTACCTTCGGAACGTTTATTTATGTACATAAAATACACAATGAATAATTCTTAACTAAAAAATATCTGATAATATTTTTCATCATCTTCAAATGTCCAAAAGGATTAATATATATTTTTTGTCAGCATTCGGCACTATCGCAACAGCATGGGAAATTCCATCAGTGAACTAAGAGCCCAGCAAAAACAGCTGCTTCGCCCGAAACAAACTTGTAATAATAAAAATATTAATTGTGGTTGTACCTTCTGCTTCAAAATACGCTTCGAAAGGGTTGATTTTTATCCACTTGGAATCTCCCTTTTATTTTGTGATAAATGCTCCTTTGGCTCAAATCCTCAAATATTTGCTAAAATCATGTGTCTTCATCATTCAATTTTGTAATCGTCAAATTTTGAAACTGTTTGTAAAATCATTCAGCCACAAAATTTCAAATCGTGTGTAATATTTTAAATCTCTCTCTATTCCATGTAATAATTGAGAGATTAAATTATTTTGTGTTTAAACAAAAATTAACTTTTTTTTTAAGCATTCTTAAAAGCCCTTCAAAACAGCGCATTAAAATCGTGTAGATTTTTATTGAGTTCAGAAAGCTGACATTTTGTTGCTAAAGTGTGAAATTTCCTTGAACACTTTTTATGAAAAACAAACAATTTGCTTATTATTATTGTCATATAAATGTCATGATGCCCTAAATTTCGCTTCTAGAATTTTTTAGTAGGCAATAAAAATATCAGCTGATTTAATTTTTTTTATATTCAGGCATGTTTTACAAAAGTAGTGAAATTTAAATATTGAAAGTAAACTTTTCATTTTATATGTTCGGGAAAAGTAAAAGAATATTTTTTGTATTGAATTTTGAAATTCAAACGTGAAGAAAAAGAATTCAGAATATAAAAAATTTAAACAGAAATTATCTCAATTGAATTCCACTTCAAAGTGGAATGTAGAACATACCGGACTAACTCTCCAAGGTGAAATTTATTTTTGTATTATTATTATTTTGAATTAGTATTGAATTATTTTTGATGAAACTGAATTATTTATTAATGAAAATTCTAAATTGAAATTTGGGCGCCTCGAAAATTTTTGTTTTGTTTTTTATTTGTTACAAATCGGCCAAGCCTACTGTGTGTATTATGAATTTTTAATATGCAACAATAAGTACGCTACATTCCATTACATATTTTTATATATATATTTTTTTTCCAATTTTCACTCATAGTGCTAAGAATGGACGAAAATCAAATAAAAATCAAATTCGAGCTAAATTTTCAAAACCCTTTGGCAGTTCTGTTTACTTAATGGTCTACTTTCATATCCCATTGGAGTTGTTGAGACTGGTTTTTCTTGTTGCACTGTGTAATAAGGACCTTAAGCAAATGTGCAAATGATTATATTGAAAGGAAAGTGGTTGTTACAGCCAGCCATGGATATCGACCCCTTGCACTGCTAATTCATGCAATGTGCATGCATTTGTTTACTTTAAATTGCAAATTGTTATATTCACATTAACTTAAAGTTATCGTACCATTATTTTTACACATTAATATATTTCTCAGATTCTTATAACATGTTATCTCTTCTGTACATTTACAATGCTATCCATCTTTTATTATTTTATGCGCATTTAAAAACATCTAAGGCAAAAGTTTCACATTGTAATCTGGCCATTATCCATAGTGACAAGTAATAATAAAATGCAAAACTATTATATACTCGTACATACGTACAATAAGCAGTTAGTGTAAGAAAACGAAATGTATCCTTCTCAAGTTTTTGCCTTTAGAGTTTTAAAAACAACATTTGAATAATATTTACAGGAATAATCGTGTTGTTATTGTTGTATTTTATTTTCGTGCTGTGTGGTTTTATTTTTTATTTTATCTTTAACAAAAAAAAAAAACACATTTTGTTTGAAAACTTGTTAAAAGTTGGTTAGACGCTTGCATGCATAGTCTGGCATAATCTGTTTCGTTTGCAATTCTTTTCTATTTCCATGTTTTCACGCCATTTTAACATCAACATAAAATATTTCTTTGAGGAAAGTACTCGTACATGGCTGGCGTCTAAAAGTAAACAAGATATGCAAAAATTGCATAGACAATTTATCGTGCATCTGGAAGGTGTAATGATATTTAAACTAAAAATATTGTTGAAGTGTAATAATTTCATGTTTTCCTCAAGTATGTTACTGAGAATAATGAATGTCTAAGGTATTTCAATATTTGCTTACCACAATCTATGTGCATATGTAGTGGTGCTGACAGTGCGGCGTGTAAATAAAAAGCACATATTAAACTCTAAAGACAATTTAATTTTTTCTAAATTGTTGAAGATTTTATTTTAAGAATTTACGACTATGTGAGCAAATAGTTCCTATTTGTTCGTAGTTCATAATAAAGCATGACCCCATAAACGCCAGACATACTCGTACATCATTTAATAAACGCTGAAAATTTTCCATTGATGTGTATTGATACGAGGGATGTGTTCGTGACAAACTTTTAGCTCACATTCATATACGATATAATTCGTATTGGATATAAAATTTTAATCGTGCATTCCTTATATTTTTGGCTCACGTTCATGTGCGCTTACGTGAGCAAAAAAAAGTTTGTCATTATCTGGAAAACTCACGCTCATGAAATACTTACGAAAAAAACAACTATAAAATACTAAAAACTAAGTTAAAATATTGCATGAAAATAATATCATAAAGGTAAAACAATCACGACAAAATCACGGTAAGAATCTACCCATACACGCTCACTCACGCTTAATATTTTAACATGTACGTTAATGTACGCTCAGGGATTGAAACGAAAAATTAATCACGTTGAGTAAAGAATTTTCACTACCGAAAGTTTGCTTGGGAAAGAATAGTGAGAGAGAATAGATGATGAAATCAGAAGTTTTAATTCTCTTTCAACTTAGCTATTGCGCGTTATGTTAATTTTTTGGAGCGGTGCTGCAGAGCCGCTACTGTCCAGAAGGTGCATTAAGTTGTTTAAGCAGTGTAGCTATTTTTTATTAATTTTTTGGCATCACTCTCGATTCACCAATATTAATTGTTGCTGGTATTGTTCACGGGCCAGTGCTAACCCTTGGCACTTAAGCAGTTCAACGACAATTAAAATAATAGCTCACTAATGTAGATCAGAAAAATGCAGGATGTCATTACTTGTTTGAAACTGGTCTCGAGGACAGGATTTCCAGTTTTATTTTATACTTCATCCCCAATTCGCAATTTTTCAATTCCCAAATTTCCCAAAATAGCCGATTTCTTATCCCCAAAAGTCCTTACAGTATGTTATAAGAATTTTCAAACATATAACTTAATAAATAATAGAAAGCTTTAGCAAATTCAATATTTCGCAGTCGCAACAGATAGATTCTTCTGGAATATTCAATATTTATTTGTAAAAATTTTTCAAACAATATAAAACCTTTTTTTTTTCTTAACAAAATTTGCAAAATATTCAATATAATCAAGCTTTTTGTTATTTGTTAATTTATAAATTAGAGCTTAATCAAAAAATCGAAATAATTATAATAATCTCATCCCACATATTCTTAAAAATTAAATAATATTATGTCAAAGGCAACACATGAACATATATTTATTTACTTAATTAAATCCATTTCTGTTATATTATTAGAATTAATTTATACTTTGAGCTCTAAATATTTATTTACATTAAAATGTATATACGAGAGTGGATTGATATTGAAGCTATCTAGCGGTAGATGGCAGTACAAACACAAAAACTTTTTAATCCGAAGTGATTATATTGAAATTAATTAGTGTTAAAATGTTCCCTGGTTCCTTTGTAAAAAAGTTTTGCCAATTCTTTTAAAAAATTTTTGTTAATAAAACTATTTCAATAAAAATGGGTGTAATAAATTTAGTTTCCGGCATGCCTATGCTTAAAGCAATCGAAACAGTTCAGTAGGCAACACTTTCAAGACCAAAAACATCAATAGGCATTTTTGAATTGTTTTTCTTGATCATCCAGCAACACAACATTTGGCGCTTAAAATTAAACTTAAAATTTGAACTTAAAACTAAACTTAAATTTTGAATTTAAAACTAAGCTTAAAAAAACTATATCGTGGTCACTCTTGGCTAAACGTGAATTAAAAGGCTGCCTATTGGTCATATACAACATCAAATCTACCCTAAGTATAATTTTATTGACAGGCTACCAAAGTAATGTAAGTATCCCTTACTCTACACATCTATGTACATCTTCCTAGCGTTGGTTCTCTCCCCAAATAGTCGATTTTTTCATCAAACTATGAGTTATGAATTTGCAAAAAATATATTAAAAAAAATTTTTCTTTTTCATTCATTGCGGTGATTGATGTAAGGCCCTTGGTACACGTTCAATATATATTGAATGCGATGCGGTATTGCAATATTTATTGAGCGTGTAGCATGCAATATTGACGGATAACTTAATAATTTAAAATCCGGAATATGGATCGTTAACGAAATATCACAATATATATATTGAACGTGTAGCAGGGCCCTAAAGTACGCACAACCTGTAAAATCAATTCGCATTGGTTTTGTTAAAGAAGAAAAATTAACAAAATTTCATGAAAATAAGGTGACTTGTTTATGGGAATGAGATTCATAATATGAAAGCACAAGAAAAAACGTTCTCAAAACTAAATACAGGTTAATTTTTTTTTTTGAAACTGCTACTGTCGACGTATTTAAAATGTATTTTTTTTTATAGAAAATGACATTGCAGCTGCGTTCTGTTTCATCATAAGAGCGGTTGCTACTCACGTTCGTTGCCTTCTGCCATCGTTTATCATTATTTGCATAAACTTTGAAAATATTTCCTGTTAAAGTCTCAATGACATTTTGTACTATTTTTTTTCTACTTCACATTCATGACAACACATGAAACACAAACACACAACCATGAGGCATAAATGTAGTCGCCTTATATTTTATTGTTATTTATCGCGTATACACACGTAGATCTTAGAAGCTTTATGGCATGCATTCTTGCAAAATTCTTTTACTATTCTCACTATTGCCTGCAGCTTACTGGCTCTCGTTTTTCTTCCCTTAAACTCTGTGCAAAATCTTAATCATATGCAGGCATTTTTTTGTGATGGACGAAATTTTATGGTAGGAGAAATGGATGGTTGGATGAGCAAATGTGTTTTGATTTAGGTTGCATATTTTATGAGAATATTAAATTAATGCGTTCAGAGAAACGTGAGTCATGGTGTAGTAATTATAAAAATTATTATTTTTAGTTCAATCAGGTTTGGTGAGTCGAAGACGGAACAGGCTTAATGGATGAATCGAAACAGGATAACGATACTGGATCAAGCAGCTATGGCCGTAATTTTCCATTGGGTCATTTTTATGGAATAATACTGAAATATCTCTCAGATTTGACTTTACGTAATCATCCTTTCTATTAGGGACTCTTTCTTCATAAGCGGTATTAAGGATGTTTAATTTTGTAATGAGAATTACAAAAATAAAATAAATTTATTATTTCCAATTATCGGGAACTGTTAATTTGGCCAAAACTGTAGGGAGTTAAGCAATCAAAATTTGATTGGTCACCGCTTGGGTTAGAACGATGTACGAGGTGTACGATCAAAGGGAAAAAATGGGGAGACGGCGGTGCAAGTTCTCAGGAAGGGAAACCTGGATTACTGGGGAAAAATAAAACCAACTTTTCTGTACAAAGTGAAACTTACATGAGAAAATCTTTTATTTACAAATATATGAGGATATATATATGTATGTATCAAATATAAGCGAGAGAAAATCTTTGTGGTCGTCGTGAGTACTTGGCGGTTGAAAGATAAGTGCCGAATCAAAAACCAATTATCATCAATCGGACCACAAAGTTCGTTAATATAATTTCGTTAAGTTTAGTACAAGAAATAATTCACCATCAATAATTCACAATTCTTTACAATACAGAGATGGGAATGTAATTCAATTCAGTTCAAGTTTATAATTAAATGCAAGTTACAATATATAAAAATTTTAGTTATATTTACGGCAATTTCCGTCTTTTGGTTAAAGGTGATTTTCGCTTTAAACAAAGGAAATAAAATTGCATCTAATGTCAGATAGCAAGGTGGCATCAAGGCTTTATTATCTTATGAGGTGAGATAAATTGTAATACACCTCTGAGTCCACTTGGTGCCAAATAACAAACTCACATTGTACTAGATACCAATTATGATTGTTATGGACTTGTGGCGTAATTGGCAAACAGGAGTAATTCGCCGTTTTCCCTTTTAAATAATTGTGTTTAATCACTGCACGAAATTCACTTTTTTTCATTTTTCAAGAAACACAAAAAATGCTTACTTCAAACGACTACAAATAAACTAATCGATGAATTTGGGTGAAATTTTTACAGCTGACGTTTGAAAGATCGCAATTTCTAAAAAAAAAGTTTTTGATTTAAAGTGATTATTTTTCGAACAAATTGGTTGTTAGTAGTTTTTAATTCAAAGTGATTATTATTTTTTTTTTGGCTAACGGTCGTAACGTTTTTAGTCAGAAAAAATTGGACATGAGACAACGAAAAAAGACGAAAAAAGGAAATAAATAGCAAAATGTCATTTTATCAATCGCTTTAACTAGCGCATTGGCTGCAATAATATTTTTATATTTTTCGGAGACTTAATAACGCTTTAATAGGCTATTAAACATTTATGAATACACATTTAGCGATTTTTGATTATTTATGTGTTATTAATGTCTTGCTAAATAATCATTTATGAATTAAGCGGTAAATTTATGGCATACATTTTTAAACCCTTCAATATTTATTTGGAACCCTTTAAAGTACACATACGAGTATGTATATTCTGAATCTTTATAGGGAATGAAATTTCTGAGAAGATTACGGCCAGTGGTATTGTACATACTAAACAAAATGATCGTTATAAAAATGTTTCCTTAAAATCTGGACTTTATTCAACAACCATGGCTCACAAAAAATCACCCCTCAGCTATAGTGAATGGCACGCTTACTTATTTTATAAATATATATTTTATAGTCGTTGCTGTGTTGTGGCTTAACTTGGAAAGGATTTCCTTTTACTTAAAGGCACGCACATTCTATAACAGTAGTGAATATACTCTATTGTTGTAATATATATATTTTTTTCCTTTAGCTTCTCCCCTTTTTTTTGCATCCGTAATGTTAAAATAATAAAAAAATGGTGATTCAACAAAAGATTGCCACTTGCATTGTCTGTACTTTTAAGCTGATTTTTGCTTTGGTTGAGTTCCATAAAATTTATTTTTCCCTATGACCAGTTTAGTCGTACTGACAATTGAATAAACTTTATCCCACCTCTTAAGCTTACTTTTTTTTTAATACGAGTATCAAAATTAATTTTCCTTAATGTCAGATGTAATCAGAAAGTTGTTGATTTGTGTATTTTATAGCACAATATTGAGTGAGTGAGTGTGTTTAAGAGGCATTAAATTATAAAATTTAATATAATGCAGTACAGTGGGATCAATCGCATACTACTGAATACGGAATGAGAGAAAATATTTAACTAATAGTTTAATTTCTAATACGAACTGCGCGAAAGGAGTCATCTCATGATTAGGCGGGCATACTCGTAACTTAAATTTTATACAAACTTTATGATAATTAATAGAATTCATTTAAATTGACTTTGTAATTATTCGATTAACAAAATTTACTGCAATTGTGGCATCTAAAGTACTCATGGCGCATAGTTAACAACACACCTTTGACTTTACAAAACTGAAACAAATTTTCAAAAACGGGGAAAAGTACCAAAATTTATTCAAATGTATGCTTTAGAAAAAAAAACTTGTAGAACATATTGTACAACCACAATTAATGCCGTTTTCTTTACTAAAAAAATGTTTTACTTTTTATAAAAAAAATTGCTGTTTAAAGTTTTCTTAAGACAAAAATTTGTCCTCGTAAGTGACGATACAATGATTTCTAATAAACTCACTATTTCAAAAAACTATTGTATTGCAAATTTTAAATAAAAAGGGCACAAATGTTGCAATTTTTTTTTAAAGAAAACGCCATGAGAACATTATTAATTTAAAAACTTTTCAACATAGAAAATTAGTTACGCTTATCCATTTAGAAGCTACAAAGCAAAAAAAATTTTGTTGGTCAAACTTTTTATTTGTTTCCATGCAAATATAAATATCAATGGTTTTTCAGAAAATAAGAACATTTAAGAGACAATAAAAATATTTTTAATACCGATTGCAGCGCCAATTATGACTAATACCACTTATTATTTTATTCCATTACGTGAAATGAACCATACAGTTG
This sequence comes from Gymnocheta viridis, assembly GCA_956483585.1. NCBI lineage: Eukaryota > Metazoa > Arthropoda > Insecta > Diptera > Tachinidae > Gymnocheta > Gymnocheta viridis. The sequence goes on along the minus strand of OY101444.1, from coordinate 75,448,752 downwards.
TTAAAAATCCTTCTTTATGTAAACATTTCCATTTTTTCTTTTTGTATTTCAACTACTCGTATAACTAACATTGAACATATTAAACCTTGATTTGCATCATTTAAGCAAAATAGAGTAAAAAATATTAAAAAATAAGAATAATGAAATATTAAGTCAGAAGTAGAACAGCCTTTGGCCAAAATAAATTGGTGTACTTACCTGGCAATAACAAAGAGAGGAATGTCAAGAAAGCGTAGAAGAAGTAGCAGAAGCTAAACAACACAACCATGACTCTTTCACCAAAAATTTTGTTTGCAACATCCTCTAAACAACAGTATATTTATTGTATTGCTGCCAGCGAAATATGGAAAAAAAACTAACGAATGTAAAATTGTAAGATGATTTCATGCAACATAAGCAATTTCTTGTGAAATTTTTTGGTTCAAAGAAATACTTTTTTTTTTTTGTTGCGAGAAAACGCTTTTCATAACTTTAGGTAAATATTTCGGCCAAAGAGTCAGTCAGCCATTTATTCCAGTAGCCTTCACAATTTCAGGCAGTTTCTGCTTTCCTTCAACCTTTAACAAAAAAAATAAAAAATATTAATTGCCACTTGAGCCAAGAATGCGAAGAAAACGAAACATTTCCTTTTTTTATTTTTAGCTCAAATTGCACTCTATCATTTGCACTGCTTTAAGCTCTGTTACCGTTTTTTAATCTTTCTTTTTTCAAACAGCTTTTGTTGGGTTTAAAATCTAATTCAAGGTAAAAAGAGAAGAGAAGCCAACTTCCATAAAATAGCTAAGACGAGTAGCAGTTGCTATTGCAGATTATATGTTTGTTCAACTAATACATTTAAAAAGAATTTTATTCTTGTCTGGTGGTAGTGAAAAATTTTTAGTAATGTTTTTTTTTGGAAAATTCTACTTTTTTTTAAATTTGTAATCGCACTCGTTTTCAAAATTTATATTTTTTATATTCAGTAAAATATATATTGGAATTGGAATTACTTATTAACAAAAGCAACAGAAAATATTTTTTCTTTTGACACTGCTGCAGCTTTAAAATAAAATTAGCAATTATTTCCATCCGTTATTATTAGCGGTATTCAGTGTTTGATGCGAATGGTCTTGCATAAGTGCAAATGCAAAATACCGTGGCCTTTAATTGCAATCTAACAACAAAATTTTGCAACACTGTAAATGGCTTAGCTTTTTTATGCTATGTGCATTGCATTGTCATCACTCACTTTAAAAAGCTGTCATTTGTAAAGAACAAAATTCATTTACTAAAAAATTTTAAAAGCCATGCAATCGAGTGATACAATAAAATAAACAAAAAGAGAAAAATCAAATAAAAAGTGGACCGCAAATGAAATTTCCTTAATTTTAAATTATTTGTAAGACTGCACAGTGAATTAAAAAAAGACAGGTCTGTTCAATAATCAGGCAAATTTTTTGTAGCGTTGTGTTTTTTAATTGTCGAAAACTGTGGAGCAATGACTGCTTTTCCACGGTCAAAGTTTACTTTGGAAGGTCTTGTGTTAGATTGTGATAAGGGAAAGAAGAAAGCGGGTGAGTACATACTTTCTTCTTCGTTCGTCGTTTACACATACTTGTACTCGTACAGGGTGTCTGCCGGGAAGGTATACTACTTTGTTTTGCTGCCATTTTGGTAAACCTGAGCCTTGACATTTCATATTTGGCAGTCGTGAAGTAGACACGTGGCAAATTTATTATGGAATAATATTCGATAAACCAACGTCTTTTAATCGTTGAAACATTTTTTAAAAATCAATCATCAATTACTGTGACGATGAGAAAGTTAAGTGAAATTTTTGGGCTAACAAAACTCACTATTTATCGTGTAGTGAATGATTTCGAAGAAAAAGTGTCTGTAGGTGATGGGCCAAAGCATGGACCACAACGTACTGCAATATCGGCAGTAAACATTACTGCTGCTCAAGGAAGTGTTCAAAAGAATCCATCAACCTTAATTCGACGCCGTCCTCAGGAGCTTGGTCTTCAAAGAACAACTTTGGCCACAATTTTGCACAAGGATTTGCATTTGTTTCCATTTAAGATTCAGTTGACACAAGAGCTTCTTCCACAAGACCATTTACGCCGCCATATGTATGCCAATAGGATGTTACAGAACGTCCATGACAACCCCGATTTTCATGAAAAAATCATAATGAGGGACGAGGGACATTTTCATTTGAATGGAAATGTGAATAAACAGGATAGTCAGTTCTGGGCAATAAGAAACCCTCGAATTATTTATCAGTCGCCTTTGAATCTGTTAAAAGTGACAGTCTGTCTGGTGTGAAATTTGGTCAAGAAGAATCATTGGACCTGACTTCTTTGAAAATGAAAACGGTGTAACGGTAACTGTGAATGGGGAGCGATATCGTGATATGATTGAAAAGTTTTTAACGTCACAACTGCATGCTTTGGGCTTGATTAACATGTGGTATCAAGAAGACGGTGCCACATTGCATACAGCCAGGATTACAATGGAATTACTGCGAGACCTCTTTCCACAACAAGTTATTTCAAGAAATGGTGATGTTGATTAGACTCCACGGTCGCCTGATTTCAATGCTCTGGACTTCTTTTTATGGGGATAGCTGAAAAGCAAGGTTTATGCAAACAAACCAGAAACGCTTGAGCAACTCAAATAAAATATTCGTGTTGAAATTAATGAAATACCGCGTGAAATGTGTGAGAATGTTATGAAAAATGTGCTCAAAAGGGCTCGCATTTGTGAAGCTAACAGAGGCGGACATTTATCTGATATTGTATTCCATACATAATTGCCGACATTAAATAAAACATTTATCAATACAAGTTCCATTCGTTTTTATTTAATAACAAATTATAAACACCCTGTATATAAATAATAATAGTACGAATCCAATAAATAAAACAAAATATTAGGATTTTATTTTCTCATTAAATTTTGTAAGAAAATATCTTTTCAATTTATATTTTATTTATGCACTTTAATTGCATTTCTTGCAGTACTATCAGTAAAGTGGGTAAAATGCCAAGCAAAAAGCATTTCAAACCATAAGGATTGGTTTATGGTTTTGCAAACATTTCAAATCTTTTTTTTAGATATTTGTGTATAAATAACTTTACCATCTAAACTGTTAAACAAGAGAGATTAAGTTTTATATATTCAAATTAATTTCATTAAATATTAATAATAATCCATCATCTGTTTTAGTTTCAAGTGGTTAATTTAATATGTTATTTGCAGAATCATGTAAGATGCACTTAGAGTTAAAAATAGAGTAGTTTTCTCAATGAATGTGAAGTTGCAAAAATTAGTTTTAGATATTTATTTGATAACAAGGAATAGTCGAAACAAATTTTGTACTTTACAAAATGAAATGAAAAGCAAATTTCTTAAGAAACTTAAGTTAATGGATGTTCATTTTCTAGAGATTGAGATTATTTTTAATTAACTTAATAAACTTTCGGGAGGCAGGCGCGGTTGAAGAAATCCTTTTGGGAGTTACTGAGTGAGCGACAAGTTTAATTTAATGAGCTGCTGGGTGGCAAAGGAAAATCGCATGATTAAGTAAATTTAGAAAATCACTTTACATCGGATACTAAACAACATCCAAAGCAATGATTTGAACTTGATGGAACTGGCTCGAACAAAGATGAGATTGTGTAGCCGAATGGTAAAGTTATAGAGCCAGGTTACTTGAAAAAAGGGAGAAGAGTATACAATGAAAAATAATAAACAATATAAGCGCCAATTATATACATAATAATTGAACGAAAGAAGATTAAATTAAAAAGCAACTTAAGCAAGTGTGAATCCATTTCAGGCACGAAGGTTTCAGACCAGGGATGGCAAAGTTGGTATATCTGTACCTTTTTTGGTACTATTCAAACTCGAAAAGTACAAAAGTACACCAATGCAGGCTTGCCATTTTAGCACTTTTAGTGCTAGATCTAACATTGTTTTTTCTGAGTTAGCACTAAGAATTAAAAAAAATGCTAAATGATAGTTTAGCATATTTTTATAATTATTTAGAATTTTTAACACTTCACTTTGAAAAATCTCATACATAATATCAAGTGCCGGTTTATACGAATAAGAGAGGGTGTGAAATCAGACAGCGTATGCTGTTATTTTTTAAATATTCAATAGGTCAAAGATAAAATAGCTGGAAAAATTTTGTTCCTGAAATGACAATTAGAAAAAGCTAAAAATCAATTTTATCTTTATGTTAGTCTTCTCTTAAAATTTTTTTATTTTTTTCGGTCTTTGTATAGCCATTATTTAATTAGGGCTTTTTACAGCTTACACATACTAAGTATATGTTGATACAGATGAATAATAAAAAGTAAAGCTCGCGAGAAGACCAAGAAAAATAAAAAAAACTTCTGTAATGGCTATGAGAAGGCTGAAAAAATAAAGGTCTTTTATAAGTGTTATGAAAGACCCAAATAAATTAAAATCTTTTATAATAGTTATAAGAAAACCAAGAAAATACTCCTCATTTTTAACTGTTATTACGAGATTTTTATTTTAAAAAGCCTTGAATAATAATTCTTTAAAGACTTTTCAAAATAAATATTGGACATAAAAGTTATGTCGCTGCCTTAGATATACGAGTATCAGCAGAATATTGTAAAAAAATCGGTTCATCTGAAATATTCTAAAATGAGTTAATATAGTAAAACTTTTTGACTACACAAATTTGATCTCATGTATACCATTAAAAGTTGTTGTATTAAAAAAAATTAATTTTGTTATGGAATTTGATTTAGAGGCGTATTTTATAGGGTGTTTTTTTAAGCTAGATAGAACTTTAAATTGTAAAAAGTAACACAAAAAATTAAATTTTGATGAAACATTTTTTTTATTTGTTTCAGTATACTCTGACAAATCATCATGAATAGACTCACGCTTGAACAACGCTACGAAATTATCCTCTAGAGCAGTTGGCAACTGACCCGTTGTTTTATCGCAAAATTGTGTTCAGCGATGAGGCGCATTTTTGGCTTAACGGGTTTGTTAATAAGCAAAATTGCCGCATATGGAGTGAGACCAATCCACAAGAGACCCTACAGACTCCATTACATGAAGAAAAATGCACCGTTTGGTGCGGTTTTCACGCTGGTGGCATCATCGGACCTTATTTCTTCAAAAATGAGGCCGGAGCTCGCGTTACGGTCAATGGAGATCGTTACCGCACCATGATCAATGATTTTTTGTTTGAAAATATGGATGACATTGATCCGGAGGAGATGTTGTTTCAACAGGATGGTGCTACGTGCCATACGGCGAACGCAACCATCGACTTATTGAAATCAAAATTTGGCGATAATTTGATTTCGAGAAATGGACCTGTCAATTGGCCTCCAAGGTCGTGCGATTTGTCACCTCTCGATTATTTCCTGTGGGGCTACGTGAAGTCACTGGTTTATGCTGATAAACCAGCAACAATTGACGCCTTGGAGGCCAGCATTGTTCGTGTTATTCGTGACATACGGCCAGCAGTGCTCGAAAAAGTGGCCCAAAATTGGACGTCCAGAATGCGCTTCGTCAAGAACAGCCGCGGTGCCCATATGCCCGAAATCATTTTCAAATGTTAATGTCACGTATTGATCTTTCGAACAAAAAAAAAATTTTGATTACAATTTAATTTTTTGTGTTATTTTTTACAATTTCAAGTTCTATCGGGCTTAAAAAAACACCCTTTTAAAAAATTTATTCATACATTTTAAAAAAGCTCATTAATGTCTTTCAAATTTTTAAATATTTCTATAGCAGTATCAAACATCATCGATATTGGCTTTAAAATAAAAATATATTTTTAGAGCTTGAAATTTTGCCATACGTAGTGGTTATGTTGAGCAAAAAGTAGCGAAATCAAAAAATCGACAAAGTACAAAGTATACTAAACAAAAATCGTCAAACGTCATTTTGTGAATTTCGTTATAAAAAAACGTAAAATCGTAATTTTTGGCACCCCTGATATCAAGCACAGAAAGTTCTAAAGCTTATTGAATTCATCTAATTTAGACCTGATTTATAATTATCTATTAAGTATACGCTACGCCAACATTCAAATCGAAATAAGTGGCATGTTAAATTCGTTGCATACTTTTCGTTGCTTTACACAGTTTGAGTTCTACGTATGAGTAATATTTAATTTAAATATTAAGTATGAGCTTAAAAGTGGAACTGGACCAGTAGCAGGCTTGCCATTTTAGAACTTTTAGTGCTAGATCTAGTGCTATTTTTTCTGATTTTTTCGCACTAAGAGTTACAAAAAAAATGCTAAATGCTAGTTTAGCATATTTTTATAGTTATTTAGAATTTTTAGCGCTTTACTTTAAAAAATCTCATACATAATATCAAGCATATATGTTACCTTTTCTACAAATTTGTCGTAGGTTTTTTTACATCTTTGCAATGTACGAAAATGATAAGAAGTTATACCGAATTTTAATCATTTTTGCCGTTTTTTGCGATTTTTTCACATTCCCTGCATTTGCAGACCATTTTAAAAGATTTTACGGCTTTTTCAAAATTTTGAAAAGTGTCGCGCAGTATTGCGATATAATTACCTGAGTGACCTTTTTATTGCTTCATTGAAATTTTAAGATTTTATAGAAAGGTGAACACAGAAAGTTAATATCAGAAAAAACTGAAATTTTTGCATTTTATTTTGTTTTACATTAAAAAAAAACTATAAATAATTTGCTTTACATATTTTGTTATATTGTCAACCCCTTTTTTGTTTCGTAGCCAACAAAAATAGAAATTAGTTTAATTTGACTACACGACAAAAGTATCATGGACAAGAACTTGCAGCCGTGTAGCCGTGTAGTCGTGAAAATAATAATTTTTATATAAACACATGTATTCTATTTTTGACAGGTTGTAGTCGGTAGCCTGTGCTGTTGTGAATGTGTTTATAGCTTAAGTTCCAAAAAGTAAAATTTTTCTAGCCATCCCAGTTTCAAACGTGTTTGGCTGAGAACTGTTAATATCCTTATGATTCGAAATATACAGCTGTATCAAAAAGAAAATGTCTTACCTACACGCCTTTTAACTTTTAACTGAGTTTTACTTTTGTTAAAGAGGCAATAAACAGTTTCTGATACGATTAAAAGAAATATATGTTGATGTATATCTGTCTGTCTATTCAGTTCTTAAACTTAAATTTTAAATATTATTTGTTGGAGCACCACGACTAATACAGTTTAAAAACTATAGATCTATATTATAAATATTATGTCTTTCTGGACACGTTATTATTTTTATACTTAATATTTTTTTGGCTTAGCGGCCGTAGTATTGCATAAATAAATTGTGGAAATTTTAAAGAATCGAATCGAATGGGGATGGCAACTTTAAATCAGTAGTGTATGCTAAAGACTTTTCATAATTTCACTTTAAGAATAGCTTATAAACCTTAGGTATCCTGGATAAAAGTGCATTGAGTTGAAAGTTTTATATTCTAAAAACAGAAAATAAAGCAAATTAAAGTCCAAGAGATGAACTTTCCCATGTCCACTATGCTACAAAAATATTAAATAATTCTTGAATTGAATTGAAAATGGCAAACAACACTCTCGTACACTTCCCCTTACCTTTTAAATATTTTACTATTTTATGTACACATTACAAACAGCTGGCTGTTTCAATTGTTCTTCCAAAGACCGACATCACGTTTCATACAAAAAAAAAATGAAAATACTAATTGCAATAGAAAAAGACTGTCGCAATTAATTCTTGGTTTTATTTTTTGCACTTCTGCCGGAGACCTTAATTGTTTTAGTAGAATACAACGTAAGTATAATTAAAGTTTCTTAATCTCTTGTCGTCTATTATTTGCATTTACACTCGACAGTTTGAATAAATTCAAATAAATTGACGAATTATTTTCAAATTGGGCAATTCAAATTTACTTAGCTGTACTTCTAGTAGATGTATTGAAATGTATATTCGAGTTTTTCTTCTGCCGGACTTTTTCATTTCCGGGGAAATTGGGTAATAAATTTAAATATCCCGGCATTCCGGGAATTCCCACATCAAGCAAACAAATAAAAATTCTATTTATATTTTTAAGTACGAGTATTTATATAAATAAAAGTATATTGCAGTGGTGGAGAATGAATGAAATAAATTTATTTTATTATAAAACCACATTTACAAGATACACACACAAAAAATAACAACAAAAAAATCAATCAATAAATAAATTCAATACAGAAATAATTTACGTTTCTGTTGACACATAGAAAAAAACTTAAGAACTTACGAATACAAATTTGTAACTTTGTTTTGTTAGCGACTTTTTAAAACCGACAAAACGTTTAAGGAATCATACGAATTTGTTAAAATTGAGAGCGAAAACAGTGTGTGTTTTTTTCGTGTATGTACTTTAATCGGACGTAGGCCGTTCTCCCTTTTACTTCGAACAATCCCAATTATGTGATATTTTAATTTATCTAGGAACCTGTTTTGCATTTTTGTTTGGGATTGTCCTTTTTACACAAAACATAACTGTGATGTTTTTGAGAATAATGATGTGAAATTGCAAAAAAAAATTAACTGGAGAAGTTGCAAAATACCAACGAAATGTCGGAATAATATTGTTACGTTTCGATCTTTTCGATAACGTTTGAGTTCTTTTAATTAGTCAAAAATAATAATTTTCAAAAACTTTTGTTTTTTGAGGGTTTTTTGTGTGCGAGATGAGAAGTTTGAAACATTTCAAAAATATGGTTTAAGGTCTACTCACGATTTGGCATTAGCACCAATGAAATGCATGAAGTTTTTGAAAATTTTTGAAAGAAGATATCGGGGCAATTTCGATTACTACATTTAAAAAATACAAAATTAATAATAAAAATTCAACGGAAATTGATTTTGAACTTAATGATGTTTTATTTCCTTTAATACCAATGTTTAGTAAAATACCCGAATGTTTTTTTTAGTTAACACTTCAAAAGCTTTTTGATAACTGATCTATGCACGAAGATCTGTATCTGGCAGTATCGGCTTTTATACCTGTTGACTGCTACGGTTCTCCAACGTAGTAGAAAAATCCTCACCATGACAACAAGTATGCTTGTGTAAGCCTGTGTTGTTATTCAGCTATGTTATGGTTGCCGAATGTAGATGGCAGTAAGAAATTTATAATGTGCATGACGAATCAAGTAACCAATTTTATGTAAATAAAATTGCCGTAATTCAATCGAGGGCGTTAGTCTTTATTTACAATTGCTATGAAGATTTTTTATACAGATTTCTTGAACAATCTAGTAGATTCTCGTTACTGTTTCTAGAATTTTCTTGAATGTTCTGTTTCCGTTAGTTTGAATTTGAGTGCTCAAATTTTCATGCAGACGGTTGATTAAACTTCGCTTAATCATCGCCGTATTTTTCTGGTCGTTAAATTCGAATCTACAAAATAAATTTTGTAACAATATGAAATAAAAAGTTATCTTTTATTAAATGTCCTTTAAAGCCCAAATATTGAAAATATTTCCATTATCAAAAAAATTTTGGAATTACACCAAAAAAGGTCAAATCTTTCATCTAAAAAAATTCCTATTATTTTTTAATATACAATAGAAATATTATCACATATTTCTACTTCTAGTTCATCACCACATATTATCACATAAAAGGCTGCTATAAAATTGTTCTGCATACAAAGTTACTGACATTTTTAAAGGATTTGGAAACAAATATTTGTTATTATCAAAAACCTTGATACTATTGGCATTTAATTTCCCACCTTAAACCCCAATTTTTAACGTGTCTTAGTGCGAGAAATCACATTTTTAGTTCTAGAAAGAAGTATCGTGACTTTTAATTAACTTATGTGGAATATCTGGCGATATAAAATTTTCATATAGAAAGTATTGCTAAAAACAAGCCACAAATAGTAGTTATTAAAATTCCCGGAAGCTGCCGCATGAATTTTGCAGGACTTGGGGGTTGAAATACCCCATCCTTGAAATTCCCGTAAAAAATCTAATGTGTACGCAAAGTATCTGTTTTTATGCTAAATGCGAATTGCAATTTTTGAAATTTCGTTTTTCTTTAAATTATTTTTTGCGAACTATAAAAAATAAAATAAGTTATGAGATTTTCATAGAAATATGTGTATTCTTGTGAAAAAAAATTAATTTGAGAAATTAATTAATTTTCATTTGTAAAATCGGCTATGAGCATTACAAATTAAAATTTTTCTATTACTCCTACCCAAATGTTTCTAAAGTTTAAATTAAAAAAAATTGCTTATTTATATTTAAACTTAGCGTCTGGTTTTCAGACAACACATTTTTTAAAGTTTCCTTTTAAGGTTGCTTCTGAAAGTTATGAACATTTATGCGATGAGTTTTGCATTCATTCAAGTCTTTTTAAAAAAACTTCTTTGTTTTCTCATTAAAAAAAATGCAAATTATATCCCAATCATATGAAAAATTGTGCAAATTCAAAAATTTAAATTGATGTAAAAATATACTAGTCCCTTTTTCTTTTCTCATCAAGGCGAATTAATAACAGGTGAATTTAATATTAACACAACCACAACACTACTAAAATTACAAAAATTACAAAAATTTTTTTTGTGTAAAATCAAGGTAGATTGTCAAAAACATTTTACTGAGGCGAAAAAATAAAATATTGAACATTATTATTATTTCAAAAAGTTTTGTTTTTTAAGGGTTGTTTTTTTAACAAATATTAATATGTTGAAGAAATCTGTTGTGTGGAAATGTTTTATTGTAATTATTGGCTCCTGCAATCCGTAATGCCGTTCAACGTCGTTGTCAATCGGTAATTGCCTCACAACCCACCCAAAAAATTTCCACAGATGTAGGAACACATTAAAATTCCATTGAGGAACAAAGTGTACATGTGTATAATATATAAAGGGTGTTTTTTTAAGCTAGATAGAACTTTAAATTGTAAAAAGTAACACAAAAAATTAAACTTTGATGAAACATTTTTTTTTATTTGTTTCAGTATACTCTGACAAATCATCATGAATAGACTCACGCTTGAACAACGCTACGAAATTATCCAAATTTACTTTGAAAATCAGTTGGCAACTGACCCGTTGTTTTATCGCAAAATTGTGTTCAGCGATGAGGCGCATTTTTGGCTTAACGGGTTTGTTAATAAGCAAAATTGCCGCATATGGAGTGAGACCAATCCACAAGAGACCCTACAGACTCCATTACATGCAGAAAAATGTACCGTTTGGTGCGGTTTTCACGCTGGTGGCATCATCGGACCTTATTTCTTCAAAAATGAGGCCGGAGCTCGCGTTACGGTCAATGGAGATCGTTACCGCACCATGATCAATGATTTTTTGTTTGAAAATATGGATGACATTGATCCGGAGGAGATGTGGTTTCAACAGGATGGCGCTACGTGCCATACGGCGAACGCAACCATCGACTTTTGAAATCAAAATTTGGCGATAAGTTGATTTCGAGAAATGGACCTGTCTATTGGCCTCCAAGGTCGTGCGATTTGACACCTCTCGATTATTTCATGTGGGGCTACGTGAAGTCACTGGTTTATGCTGATAAACCAGCAAGAATTGACGCCTTGGAGGCCAGCATTGTTCGTGTTATTCGTGACATACGGCCAGCAGTGCTCGAAAAAGTGGCCCAAAATTGGACGTCCAGAATGCGCTTCGTCAAGCACAGCCGCGGTGCCCATATGCCCGAAATCATTTTCAAATGTTAATGTCACGTATTGATCTTTCGAATAAAAAAAATTTTGATTACAATTTAATTTTTTGTGTTATTTTTTACAATTTCAAGTTCTATCGGGCTTAAAAAAACACCCTATATATGCATATACTTACCAAGGCTCAGCGTTCGGCAAAAGTAACATATTCTTTTTCGTGCGTACAATACTCGCCGGCCGAAAATGGTTCGGGCATAAAGCTGCCGACTTTGCGAAATTCTTTCCACAAATTTCGGTCCGCCTTGTTCTGCGCTCATTGTCTTTGGGTATGCTGAACAATGTACCGCTTCCTCTTTCACATATTTTTTTGCACAATGAGCATTTACCCATTTTCACTTTTTTTAACACTCTTATTTTATCTTTTTATTTAAATTTTTGTTTAATTGTTCTTTTTCACAATTAAATTTTATATTATTTGAAAATTTTTAACTTGAATGTAAACAAAAGAAATAAATAAATTTTGACATCCAGTTCGCCTTGAATAAAACCAAAAAAAAAAAAGTTATCAACTGCGCTATCAATTGCACCTGTTATGAATTCGCCTGGTTTCTAATCCAAAAAAAAATTGAATTTTTTTTTACTTTTTATCAAAAAAATTTATATTTAAAGTCTTCTTAAGATAGACATTTTGTCTCGTAAGTGATGATAATTTCTAACAAACTCACTATTTCAAAAAATCATTTTATTGCAAATTTTCATTGAAAAGGGTAAAACATGTTCCACTATTCTTTAGAAAAGAAAACGCCATAAAAGCCATAATGAAAACGCAAATTGAGTATCTTTTCTTAAACTGTTTAAAACTTTCACCAACAAACTAAAAACTCAAGCCTGAACTAACATTTGTTAAACTCAACGTCTACAGTCTTACTATGAAAAAGAGAGATTTATTTGAATATCGTACAATAAAATTATAATTCCTTTTAAGTCTCTATATAATCTAAAAAGAACATAAAGAAACTAAATTTCTTATTTAACTGCAAATAGTATGAACAGTTATCGTAAGCTCCTTAAGTATTTTTGGATTTAAAACTTGTTTGAATTTTCTACGAACAACATTTTCTGAGTGTTTATGTGATATAGACATTTAACAATGTTAATGTTATAGAGACAAAGCTAATTAAACAAAATTTCTAAAGTGAAGAAGTTGGATTTACAAGTGCTTCTAAATCAGTTTATGATTGTTAGACTTACCCTCAATAATACACGAGAAATTTTTAAATTAAGGAACACGAAATTTTTAGTAGATAAGGAAAAGATTTAATGATTTTTATTTCACTATTTTGCTTAATAATAATGTAAATGTATTTGGACTAAATTAAACAATAGTAAACAGATTTTTTTTATTTCTTTTATTTTCTTTTTTTTTCGTTTAAGTAAGCTAGCAGAAAATTTGGCAGCGGGTTCGTAAATTAATTAATGAAGTATTGAGATATGCAAGTTTTGCAGTGAATTTATGTTTCTGAAACTTTCTCAGCATGTTTATCTCTTTCTAAAAATTAATTATTCTGTATTCCCGCAAAACATACACGATTTTGAAACACTAACAGCTGGTGATATCAAGTATTGTTGTGGCAATTAAAAATGCAAAAAAAAGTATATATTATACTTTCCGGTAAATTATATTGCATGTCATCGAAGCTAGTTTAGGTTATACCTCAGAGAAGAAAACCCTTTGCGCCCTCGGCGGGCAGTACAGTAGGAAAATCTGAATTTCTTTACTCGTAGAAATAAAATAATACTCAAGGAAATAATAAGTCCCAACAAAAAATTAAATAACTTCAATATTTCTGCAATTTAAAAATTCCTAAAAAAGTAAATACCCCCAAATTTAAAATCTTCTAAACATATTTCCTTGGGAATTATTTTATTTGCTTCTTATATCATAATAATACTATAAATAGTATTATAAAACAGTCCCCAACAAATATTTTCCAATTTTATACTCGTATGAAAAACATTATTTGAACTTTTCGTTGGCTGTTTTGCTTTTTCATTTTGGGAGTTATGTATTTCATGGTATCCACCATTTATCAATATTAACAGCCTCCTCCACTATATTCTCTAAGGTTTAAAAAATGGCAAGAAAATGTTAATAATAGTCAACCATTATCGACAGCAAGTAGACACAGGCTTATAGTTACAGGATGAAGGGTATTATATATGAAGTAATGAAATGAAATAGCATCCACTAATATTCCATTGGGACTAATTAAGCGTGGGAGCTATTACATATTGAGTTAACCCTCAATTTTGTTTCACTGGAAATTAAATTACTTGGTGTTTGTTGTATTGAAAGATATTATAGTATTTAAATTTCAAACTGTTTTTATATTGCAGCTAAAATATCTTTACACTTTCTTAATTTCTTTAAAACTGTTTTCGCCAGTCTAGTCATATAAAAAACTAGTAAATTTTATTTACAATACTTGAGGTTTGTCATAAATTAGTAGAAGCTTGAAAAAACTTAGTTACCATGTAGAATATATTGTTAATCGACACTCTTTTTTACTGAACACTTTTTGTTTTGTTTTTTCCTGTATTTTAATGTATTTATCACGTATGTCACAAATGTGACATTATAAATTATAAATTTCAATTAATTGATGTAATTAAATATTCAAAAGTAATTGTTTATGCGTAATTAGAACTATTTAGGTTTATATTGAAAGCAAACGTATGGCGTGAGTTCAAAAGTAATTGTTTTATTGAAATAATACGCAGAGTTTCCCTATTATCGCTATCGCATTTGACCAGAACTTTAAATTGGTCGAAAAATTGACTACTCCCCGGAAGAGATAACAAAAACTATGAAATAAATAATTTTTCATTTAATGTGATTATTTTTGCCAACAAATTGGTTGTTAGTGGATTTTCATCCAAAGTGATTATTATTTTTTAGCTAAAGTTCGTAAAATTTTTAGTCAGAGAGATTTGGACATGAGACAATATTCCAAAGGAACAAGGGACAAATTTTAAAATCAATCAATTACATGGCAGAACAGAAACAACGTTGTTTTTCGGGAGCCACTAACACTCCCATCATCAGTGTTCATGTGTGTTTCCATGTATCCGCCACTGTTCAAGTGGCTCGGTTGAATGTGATTTCATATTTGTATTTATACAAATAATGTCTAGAAAAAGCATACGAGAGTTATTTGTTGTTATTACAGCAAACACTGCTTTACCACTATCAATATTCAAATTTTACCATCACGAGTTAACGTTAAATTAACCCATTGTTACATGTTGGTTTTTATCTCTAATTTTTGTTTTTACTTAAGACATACTTTTATTTTATTTATTTGATTAGTAATTATGGATTATTCCGTTTTGTTTTTTGTCAACTAGTTGGGTTTTTTATTTATTTGATCTATTTTAACTATTTAACTAGTTATGTGGCAAAATACAGCAAACATTGCAAGGCTCATGCCAGTTTCTTGTTTAAAACATCTATAAATATTTTAATTGATTTTACCTAGTGGTCAAGTCCGGCTTTAAATGGTTTAAACAGGATTACAACATTTTTACTTAAACACTTTATTCTTTTTATATTTGAGATGATAAAAATTATAGAGATAAATATAAACAAATCACATAAACAAGTTTTTATGGAACTCAATTTGTCTAAAACTTATAATCTTAAGAAAAAAAAAATTGTCAACTTATTATGCACAGAAGAATAAATTAAAGTAAACAATTATTTGTATTTTTCAAAGACTAAAAATAAAACAGAAACAAAACCCTATTAAGCCTTTTTATAAATCTTTAATCCTTTCTGTGCATCTTTTCTGTCTTATGTTTCTAGTTTATGCAGTTTAACAGGAAACCAAAGAGTTCGAAACTTAAATTTGTATGAACAAATATAAATTACAAAACAAATGAAATACTAATACTATAGTAATGAGCAGGGCAAGTTTAAATATACACAAAAATTATTAAAATATGCATACAAATATTTATAAAAAAAAAACTTTAAAATATGCACAAAAATATGCAGCCGAAAAAACAGACACTAATAAATTTTAATCAGTTTCATTTAAACAAATGTTTATTACAAAATATAATCAAAAACCAAAAGAAAAATGGTACATGAGATAAAAAAAACGTGTAACAATGGGTTAATTTAACGTTAATTAATGATGGTGAAATTTTAATATTGATAGTGGTTAAGCAGTGATTACTGTAAAAACAACTAATAATACAAATAACTCTCGTATCCTTTTTCGAGTCATAATTTGTATAAATACAAATATGAATTCACATTCAGCCGAATCAACTAAACAGCGGCGGATACATGAAAACACACATGAACACTGATGATGGGAGTGTAGCGGCTCCCGAAAAACAACGCTGTTTCTGTTCTGCCGTGTTAGTTGAAATTAATTAGTGTTAAAATTTTCCTTTGTTCCTTTGGAGTATTGTCTCATCTCCAATTCTTTCTGGCTAAAAATGTTACGAACATTAGCCAATAAACAATAATCACTTTGGATTAAAAACTACTAAAAGTATAATCATATTTTTTCACGTTTTCACTTTGAAAAGGACCTTCATCGATTATCGCTTAAAATATATTAAATATATTGAAAATATACGTTCCACATTAGTCGATGTTATTGTATGTGTTGTTTTTAGTCTTGGTCAACATTTTAAGGCCAACATTTCTATTAAATATTTTGCAAAGTTTTTCAATAAATATTTTATTTTTAATAATTTGAAGGTTTTCCATTACGTCTTCCTTGGCAGATAACCCTTCATATAAAGGATGTCCTTTTGTTTCCAATTTCATTATGCTGTGGCAAATACATTCAAAATTATCCTTAATTTATTCTAAATCAGTTTTTACTCACGAATTCTTAAATAAAGCCTTTGCATTACATACCGAGTCTGCCTTATCATCAGAAAGCTCATTTAAAACGCTGCCTTACAACTGCAGCACACACAAACGTGACAAACATTTTCACTTGTCAACAACAAACTACTACTAATCGAACTTGGCAGACTGATAATGCCAACATATGACTAACACATGTGTATTAATATAAGAAATTGAATATACACAGCCCGCGAAATTTCAATATTCATCTTTTCTTTTGAACAAACCTCGTATATATTAGCTGCGTTCGAGTACTTTTGCAGTAAAATGCAGTAAATGAGTAATTACTGAGTAAACTAAAAAATTTACTCTCAAAAAAAAGCTGTCGCCCAAAAAAATACTCAAACGGAAAAATTGCGAAAATTAGTAAGATTACGCAAACAGCTGCTTGGAAATCAACGTAGTGCTGAAATATATTTACACTTTGGACTACTCAACTCTTTTTCTTGTTGGTACTCGATGCAATATTTATTATAACACGAATATTTTAAGAAAATATAAACAAATTATTTTCTATAATCGTTTCCATGTGTATTTCATTTTATTTGATTTGCCTAAGTTGTTTCTGATTAAATTTATTCAAAAGTATGTGATTATTTCTTTTTGCTATTGATTACCTTAAAAGCAAACGCAGTACTTAGTAACCAAATACTTAGCATTTTCACAACTCCAAAGAAATAAAATAACACGATCGAAAATGGCTGTAAATTGTTTTTTTATTTCTTTTTAAAAGGCATATACATATATCATGTTTAACGAACGAATAGTTTAAAAATAATTGTTCACTTATTATTTTTTTTTATTATTTTGTGTCTGTTTATCTCTTTTTCTCAATATTTTTTTACAAATTAATTAATTTGACAATCATATGGTTTTCTGTTTAACTAAATTTTACTGCAAGAAATTTCTACAGCAAAAACTTTTAAATTCTCAGCCATGAACTGTCATTTTACGCTCTCAATTTATGTTCTCATTTACTGTAACTTGAGTAAACGAACGGAATTTAGTAAAAATTTGTAAAAATTTTTAGGTACTCGAACACACTTATTAACCATTACATAAGAAATTAAACGCTGCAATTGAATGCCGCTTGCAACATTTACACTTTTATCAAATTAATTGCAACAAAATCACCGAGACGATGGTTCTTCTAACATTCTTTGAGTTTTTTGGGACAAAATTAGAGATATGCGTTTGGTGTGCTGCGGCTTGTTATTTTGCATTTGAACGCAATTTTCAATAGGCTTTTGTAAATCGTTGCACAATAAACGCATGAATTTATTGCCAAATGAGTATGCAGATTCATAGATAGAGCTCATGCTGACATTCTAACGTACGTACATAAATGTTTACGATGTGTTAAATTGTACGAACTGTACTCAAATGTATTTCTTTCTCCACCAGACACATCCAAATTTTTCAACTTTTACAAAATATTACCATTTAAATTTCCGCCACCATTGTTTTCCCTTAATCGTGCATTAATTCTGTATAAATTTTTGCGGTAACAAAGGAAGAAATAAATATTTTAAATTCTTTGTTTTCCAAATATCCAAAACACTGCAATATTTTGAGAGAAGCAACTTCACGAGATAAATTAAAATTCAATGTTTAATGGGTGCAGAGCATCATGAAAATATTTCTTAACCAAGAAGTAAGAGAAGGTTTAGCAAACAACACCAAAAAAAAAAAACTACTAGATTAGTTAGAACGTACTTTGATATAACTGAAAGTAAAAGTGGTCGTACAGTTACATTAGCCTGCTGTGTGAGCCATACTTTCAGCACATAAGTGCTTGCACAGTGGTCAAGGTATTAATTTATTTACATATTGAAAACCTTATGAAGTTAATATGAACAGTCAGTGTCTATTGATGATACTAGTTTTTATATATTTCTGTATAAATAGAATTTTAGAGAGGATAATGCACGATTTTTAGCGAAACCAAAATCCCGATTTGCAATGTAATGATCAAAGACGTATTTATAAACTGCCTTGCAAAATGTAAATGTAGTTTAATATGCCAATTTTCTTAGAAATTAGTTGGGTGCTTCCTTAAGAATTGAATGCCGTTCAATTAAAACAATATCATGTTCATTAAAAACTTATTTCAAAATTTTAAAAAATATCAATTAATTTTCTTAAAACAATGTCACATACTCAGAAAAAATATTGTATTAAAATAATATAAATTATATTGAAATGAAACACGTGAGTTTGCTGGATAATTATTGTAGAAAAAACTTATAAAAAATTTTACATGCATCCGGTTCATGTGCATTCGTCACTGTTTCATCGACGACTAAATGAAAGAGGGCAAGAATGCGTGTAAGTACTCTCTGCACAATTATGCTCGGAAATGGTCACCATCGATATCTTGGCAGCTGCGGCAAAAATCATTGTGTTCGACCTTTAACCTTTGTGCATGCCTGCCTATTAGACAGTGTCCTGTAATCACAGACACTAGAATCGAGACTTGTTTTCTATTTCTTATAAGTAAAAAGGCTGTAATTTTTCTATTTAGACGGGTCCATAACTGCCTGGTGATCATGCAATCATTTCTTGTTATCCATCTTCTATTTGTTTCATCTTCTGTCTTGCGTCTAAGTTTGAGTTTGTAAGAGAGTAGGGATAAACACACACATTTCAATTTCGGTGGAACCTGTAAGTAATGTTGTCCAAATGCTGGCATGCTCATCAGCCCTAGAGTTTCCCTGAATGCCTCTATGCCCCGAGGTACAGGTGATCCTAATATCAAACTGCGCTGCCATCTCGTTTAGAGATGGTCGGTAGTCAACGGCTGTTGTTGTTCTTAGAAGCGGGGTTTCAAGCTGCTCGACTTTCAGTGTATAAATTAAAGTCGTTGAAGTAACATTAATTTTCAACCAATCCAAAAGTTCCTTTATACCAAGGCTATCTGCCTAAAAGACACTGCAGTGATCCGGAAGTCGCTTTGCAATACGAAGACCTAAAGTCCCTGAAAAGTCTTCATAACCCACATTATAGTTATTAGCCGAATATTAAATACTCTACATAAAAAAATTGTTGCATTATATTTTAAGATTTTGCTTTGTATTATTTAAGCATGAACTCGCGTTTTTTGGTAATTTACAATTTTGCAAGTAAAAGCGAAATCATGGAGTCCTCCAATAAGAGGTAAAAACTTGACAGATGACAAATAAAAACAACGCCATTAATAAATAAAAATGGAACGATATATGCTTCAATGCCGCATTAAAATTCAATACGAAAGATGGTGAACATTACGAGAGCAGAGCTGGGAAATCTAAAACATTCTTGGGTCGCCTTGAAGAACGTTCTCCACCTGCAACTATAAACTGGTAGACAAATTTGTTGTGCTGCGAAAAGTTTGTGATGTGGAAAATCGAACTCGTGCAGGTCGCTCAAGAATAATTGAGAATATTGCTGTTGAAGTACAGAGTTTTGCGAAAAATTCGGCTTTGTCCATTTCTGGATGATTTTTGGAATTCCACAATGACATTTTACCGCAGTTTGCGATAAAGTTGAGTAAATGATATAAACATTGCAAAACATCCACAAATGGCGAACTCTGTTCAGACGTCCACTTAACAGTTACTTTAGTTAGTCTTGGAAAGAATGTCGTATTAAAACTTGGGAACTGTTAGCGGCCGCGGGTATAAAATACGGTTCAGATATTTGAATTTCGCAAAACAAAAATGGTGAAGAACGATCTGATGTCAAGACGAGTGACCCGTTTGCTCTAAATCGAAAATCAAAGAAAATTTATCTATATTAACTACTATGAGAAAGAAAAGCCAATAAATGGAAAATAATATTTTGTAGTGCGCCAATTAAAACGTTTTCAATTTTTATGAAAACCCGCTTGTCCCGAAATATTTTCAAGTCGAAATTATCTCTGCAACAGAATTCTAGTTGAGTTTCAGAGAACTGAAACCCCGTTTTAGTGCAGCCAGTTCCTTCTTTGAATAATCTACCATTATGCTCTTGTTAACCGGTCCTTGAAATAGATGGTAACTGCCAGCAGTTGTCTAGTACAGGGTGTCCGCCGGGAAGGTATACTACTTTGTTTTGTCGCCATTTTACTAAACATTTGTTTTGATAGTTCATATTAGGCAGTCGTGAAGAAGACACGCGGCAAATTTATTATGGAAAAATATTCGATTAGCCAACGTGTGTTAATCGTTAAAATATTTTATCAAAATTAATCATCTATTACTGTGACGATGAGAAAGTTACGTGAAATTTTTGGGAGACACAACGTGCCAACAAAACGCACTATTTATCGTGTACGGAATGATTTTGAAGAAAGGTGGTCTGTAGGTGATAAGCCCAAGCACGGACGATAATGTACTGCAAGATCTCAAGAAAGTGTTCAAAATAATCCATCAACCTCAATTCGACGATGTGCTGAGGAGCTTGGTCTTCAAAGAACAACTTTGGCCACAATTTTGCACAAGGATTTGCATTTGTTTCCATTTAAGATTCAGTTGACACAAGAGCTTCTTCCACAAGACCATTTACGCTGCCGTACATATGCCAATAGGATGTCACAGTTTGCCCATGATTTTCAAGAAAATATCATAATGAGTGAGGAGGCTCATTTTCATTTGAATGGAAATGTGAATAAACAGAATGGTCGGTTTTGGGCAATGGACAACTCTCAAAGTATCAGTATCAGCCACAATTGCATCCATTAAAAGTGACAGTCTCTTGTGCAATTTGGTCAGGAGGAATCATTGGACTTTTCTTCTTTGAAAATGAAAACGGCGTAACGGCAACTGTGAATGGGGAGCGATATCGTGATATGATTGAAAACTTTTTAACGCCACAACTGAATGCTTTGAGCTTGATTAACATGTGGGTGGTATCAACAAGACGGTGCCACATCGCATACAGCCAGGATTACAATGGAATTACTGCGGGACCTCTTTCCACAACAAGTTATTTCAAGAAATGGTGATGTTGATTGGCCTCCACGGTCGCCTGATTTGACTGCTCGGGACTTCTTTTTGTGGGGATATCTGAAAAGCAAGGTTTATGCAAACAAACCAAAAACGCTTGAGCAACTCAAATAAAATATTCGTGATGAAATTAATGAAATACCGCGTGAAATGTGCGAGAATGTAATGAAAAATGTGCTCAAAAGGGCTCGCATTTGTGAGGCTAACAGAGGCGGACATTTATCTGATATTGTATTCCATACATAAATGCCGACATTAAATAAAACACTTAGCAATACAAGTTCCATTCTCTTTCATTTAATCAAAAATTATAAACAAACCAAGAAGTATACCTTCCCGGCGGTCACCCTGTACATCTTTTTACATTAGCCGATTTTCAACAAAACTACTGTATAACTTCCATGTTCAGGAAAATTCCGTTTCCCTTTAAATATTCTTTACCACTCCATACAGTATAATTTCAGTAATACAACACAGTGACACGTAATTGAGAAGATTTTAAACCAAACAACAGCTAATACTGAACACAGTATAACTGAAAAGTATGACAATTATATTCGCAGAAGTTTGCCCACATAAAAGGGAAAGCACTCATAAAGTCATTAGCAAAAATCTGAATTTTTATACCAAATTTTCTTTATGCCGCGTGTGAGTCTCTGCCTCTGTTCTAGTATTTGGATAAATAGATTTGAGTAAAGGATAGAGGTTTATATTCGTATTGTGGTTATCATTTATGTATGTTATTACATTGTGGGATTGTTTTGTAGAATACGCTTTCATGCATGACTGTTTTAGGAGAAAGAAGTTTATTTGTATCTGTTTGCGTGTAATATGTGGGGTAAGTACGTTATTTGTATTCAAAACCAGTCTGCAGTTAATTTTGTTACTTGTTTGTCACCAAATGAGACGATTGCGGTGGTAGGAGTGTTATTTTTCCTCGAATCAAAATTTATTTGACAGTATGGTGGTTACAAATAGGCAGATGTGCTGGATGCAAAAATGTACACTGTTAAAAGATTTTATATGGAAAATTTATTAAAGAACTTGTATTGGAATGGTGCACATACATTAACTATGAATGCAGTATATAATTAAGAACCCGGTGCCCTCAATGAGAAATATATATTAATCAGGTTAATATAACCAAATCAAAGAAACTAAGTCAGTCTGCTACTATTGATTTTTCAACCACCACAACTTTAACACAACTTCTCTTTTTTAACTTAAATTTCAGACTTTTGAATATTTCTTAAGCGATTACTTTATTGTTGGTATAATAAATTTTAAAATTCACTACAAAGCAGGCGATTGTTTACCTGTTTTATATAAATTATTTTTTTTTAGTAATTAACGTTTGCACGTTATTAGTTAAACTGTTGTTGAAAGGATTTGTTTGGCTCAAGTTCAAATCTGTTTTTACCAATTACTCCTGCAATTTAAGAAATGTTTGATAAATTTAAATTATTTTCATTAAGAAAGTAATATGTAAAAAATTTATTTATCACACTGGAAAAAATAATTTTTTTTAGTTAATTAGAGTTGTTTAAGTTGTTTAATTAACCATTTATTTTTCATTAAATTCAAAGACTCTGTATTTAGAGATTTATTTAGCGATTCTTTTATGTGTTTAAAATGAACAAAGATTTCAATAAATTCCGTTTGATTGAAATTGATTCGAAAAGTTTTCTAAAAAAAACTAGAAAACTATTTGTGCGTTTGTATTTCAAATAAAGGATTTATTAAGGAACTGTTTTTTTAATGAAATTATAACTATTCATTAAATATTTTGGTCTGGAAAGTTTTTGGTAGTTTCAAACTACTTGGAATTATGGTGAATTTTTTAAAGTGAAACGAAGCATTTCGTAGACAAATAGCTTAAGCTGAAAGTCATCAGACCATGTCGATTCAATTATTCGAGTATATAGAACAACAAGGAAATAAATAAATATATAGAAAAGCTTTTGAAGCTACTGATGCATTAGCTAATAAAATTGTATGGTTATTCAATTTCAGCAAAGAAAAAATTTCATTGAACAGCGAACAGTTTGTGTTTCGTTATGCGGTAGAGTATATTTTTCAGTGCAGGTATTTAGTTAAATAATTCAGGCTTAAGGACACAGAAGAGAAATATTTGACTAATGCATTTTTGATGCAAGTGTAAATAGTAAGAAAGCTAATGCAAATATTTTGTAAATTGTTGTCATATAATTTTTGTTTTTCAAATATCGTATTTGATTTCTTAAGGAATTCATGATAAACTCAACCGCTTCTAAGTATTCTTATTTAGCTTGGCCCCGTATGTTTCTTAATTTTCTTAAAACTTGCTCTGTTGAAATTAATACACTACTAATACATTTGTTTTTTTCTGTATTTCAAGTTTTGAGACAGTTTTTAAACTAATTCGTTAACCCTTTCAGGCCTGACGCTAAACTACTGGGAAATTTTTTCATAATTTTTGGAATATATGTTCTCTATATCGTGTGAAAATATAATCAATGTTTTTTTTTATAATTAATATTTTTATAATTTAATATTTTTATATTTTTATAATTAATAATTTGTATATCCTTCTAGGATTTTCAGGACACGCATAATTGATGCATCTCGGTAAAATTTTTTAGCTGAGACGCATTTTTATTGCGTCAAAGGACATCAAGAAATGCAAACCTGCATATTGGCATGTAGAGATAATCAAATATCGATCATATTTTGAACGATAGGTACTTACTGTAATTAAGAAACTGAAAACCATAAGTGATAATTTGTGCAGTAAAAGATTGTGGTTAACTTAATCGAAAGCATGGAACGAATGGATATATTTTATATAGAAAATATACGGACAGAGAAACATCCTAAATGGCTCCGATCTGAAAGAATATCCTTGCAAACAAATATATAAGTCTTAAATATGTTTATACAAGAAAAAATAATCAAAACAAAGAGATGGACCTGAAAGCTGACATCGAATCACTAAACAACCAACAATTCTTGTAAGATCGTTTTATAAAAAAATCAATGGTCGGACTGTTGTGTAGACGGACATCGAAACCAAGACAAAGCAATTAAACAACAGAACCGATCTTGGATATCTGAAATAACAAACAATAAATAAACACAAGAAATCATAATATCCGCTTTTTTAAAGTCTGTTGAACGTAAAAAAAAGTGTAAAAACAAAAACTTGAAATATTTTCTTTAGTTGTTTTTTTCCTTATCTTGTAAAATTTCAAACGTCAAGTTTGGGGAACCTTAAGTATCATTAAGAAAATAAAACTAATTTACAAAATTTTTTCATATCATATAAACACTAAATTTTTGATTGTATAGCAGCATTTTTTATTTATACAATCAAAAACAATCACATCAAAGTTATACATTTGTCCCCCTGATTTAAATTATACCACAAATTGAAGGATCAGAATTTTTAGAATGGCATCCCTAGTCAGCGTACATTTTGCTCAGAGAAGTATGTTTAAACAAAAACAATTTTTTTTTGTTTAAAATTCTTTCAACTTGTACTTTAGTTTGTTACGTGTATAAACTGCTTTCGATACCATGAAAAATAATTACATTCTTTTTAAAACACATGATGTACATGCACGCACACATTCAACTCAATTTTTTTTTAGGTTTTCATGTTTTTGATATTTAACAATTTCAAAAAGTTTCGTTTCATTTTCATAAAACACGAAAATTGCTAAGGAGCAAAACTAACAAACATAAAACACCCAATTGTGTCAAACTGTTGAAAAAGTTCTAAAACGGGTTATTAAATGAAATGTGAAACTTAACCAGAGAAATTTCATATGTGTCGACTTAATCGGGCCTGTTCTGTAAATCACTAAAAATCATCATCACATGATTTCAATAAGTAAATAAGTTGTGATTTATTGCTGGTTGTTTATTGTTTTATTTACAATATTACATTTTATTATTTTTATTCCTGAATTGATATAATTTGTGGATTCTGCAAAGGTCTAGGTTGGCTGTTATTCATTTTTGAAAATCATATGAAGTGGCCTTTTGTAATATAGAACAGGCCCGATTAACATACTCTTTTTTTCACGGTTTTTTATTATCACGGTTGGAACAGCGAATGTAACATTGTATTTCATAGTTTATTGAACAATGTTATTGTGTAAATGTAAAAGTTTTCATGGGTGTTTTAGTCTGAAATGAAATTTATTAAAATTTGTGTAGATTTAAGCAATTTCACGATTGTGAATGATAATAATGAAAATGTTTATGTTTATAAGTGTATTTAGGAGCATGTTAGTGCACCAGGCCAAGCCTATGGGGGCATTCCACAATAGTTAAAGAGGTCAAACTCAGTGAATAAGTAATGAGAAGAATTAAATATAAAATTACCTAAGGGTCCCCCCACCCCCATTTATTTTTTAGAAAGCCGAAATATTGTATACTGGTAGCTATATACATATGTATGTGTTATGTATATGTTATTTATTTACTATCAATATTTACAAATTAATTATATAAGGTCTACAGGAATGATCGTACTAGACATAAAGGCTGCTTTTGACTCTGTTTGGCATAACGGCCTTCTTTACAAAATGATAAGACTGCATTATCCGCCATCATTAATTAAAATGGTTGCTAGCTTTCTTTCTGATCGAACTTTTAGTGTTTTTATTGGTTTAAGTCATTCGAGAGAAACGGTAATATTAGCTGGCTGTCCCCAGGGATCATGTCTGTCACCAATATTATATAATATATATACAGCCGATTTCCCATTGCTTGACGGCTGCATAACTTCTATCTTTGCAGATGACACTGCTATACTCAGCTCAGGAATATATTCGGTCGACGTGTTAGCTAATTTGCAATCAGCTCTTGAGTCAATAAATGCATATTTATTAAAATGGAAAATTCTCATTATTTCGCAAAAAACGCAGGATATATATTTCTCAAGAAGACGAAAAGCATGTTACTTACCTCAGCATAATATAACCTTTAACAACACCGATATTCCCTGGATGGATAATGTGATATATTTGGGAGTCTTTTTGGATCCTAAACTCAAATTTAAGTGCCACATACCCCATACTATCGATAAGATCAACAACTTAATAAGGCTTCTTTATCCCTTGATAAATAGAAATTCCAAACTCAACATCCATAATAAAAAGTTAATATTTAAAACTACGTTTCAATCGATAATGTTTTACGCTGCACCTGTGTGGTCCACATCGGCAGATTACCACATCAAAAAACTACAAATTGCTCAGAATAAGCTGCTTAAAGTAATATACAATTTGCCTTGGCATTATTCCACTCAACCTTTACATACTTTAGCAAACGTTGATCTTGTTAAAAATAGAATTTCAAAACTTACCACTAATTTCAACTTAAGATGCCTCTATTCAGAATTTATACATATCAATGAACTCGCTTCATCATAATTTTACTTTTCTTGTTTTTTAGTTTAAGTTTTATCCTAACCCTCAAAATTTTTCATCAAGGTTTTTGAAAATTTTTCCTTAATTATCAAATCTAGTTAATATACATTAATATACACATACAAATTATAAAAACATTGTATACATATTTAAGTAGAAAAGGATCTAATCCTAACCTCTTTACGAAATTATCTAACACAAATTTTTTGTAATTAATAATATTGTGTAAATAAATTGAAATTGAAATTGAAATTATATATATATATTAACAAATTTTGAGATTTTATCTAAGATATTACAGCAAATATTAACTAATATTTAAAATATGTTCTCTAGGAAAATAGATTTTTTTACAAATGATAGGAAAAAGATAGTAAAAATTTATAATTGATAGCACAATGAAAAAAATTGGGGAGTAAGAGACCTATGACAGCAACCAACAAATCTATTAAATAGATAAATAAGCTAGTCGATGTCGGTCAATCTCCTTGTGTGTGCGTAATTTGAATCTCTGCATTTGTCGGAAAATGTCAGAGTCATTTCACTAATTATTGTCTCTATGGTTTTTTGATTTGACATTTGATGTAAGTCTACGGTAGAAAACCTTTTAGGAAGATTGTTTAAGTTTTTTTCGATCTTTAAGTTTTTGTTCTGGATAATTTGAAGTCTTTTTTTATGGGTTTTTTGCGTAATTAGTCTATAGTGGACATGCATATACATATTAAAATAGGTCTAATGCACATTTTATACAAAAGAAGCTTATTTTTTGTGTTCAATTTGCTTTTCCTATTTAGAAGTGGATGCAGAGATCTCCCACACGCTACTGCTTTTGAGCAAACCATATTCAAATGTTCTTTAAATAAAAGTTTGCGATCAAGTGTTACCTCTAAGTATTTTATAGAGTCCATAAAAGGTATCATTTTTATCTTGGATAGAAAACGGACGAGTTGGAATTCTCTTTGGTGATTTGTTAAATTGGAAGATTATATCCTGTGATTTATCCTCATTTATCTTTATTTTCCATTTTGTGAAGCATTTATGTGCTGATGTAAGTGATCTCTGCATACGTTTAACAATTGCATTAGAGACCTTACCATGGCTTACAAATGCGCTATCATCCGCATAAAAAACACTGCAAGTAGTGCATGTATACAGGTATTTCTAGGTAATTAAGTAATCAGAAATACCTGAAAAGTGTAACACTTTTAGACTTTTGGCTGCTTCTGCAAAACAACAGTAGGAAGATCATTGATAAATAAAGTGAACAAAACTGGACTCAGGTGAGTGGTTTGAGGGATACCAGAAAGTACTTGAATGATTTTTGATACAACATTCCCAAATTTGTCCTGCTGAGTTCTTAATGATAGATAAGGGTTGACCCATGTCAAACCAGACTAACTGCAGCCCATAAGTGATAATTTGTGCAATAAAAGATTGTAATTAACTTTATCGAACCTGAAATACCTGAAAAGTGTAACATTTGTAGACTTTAGGCTGCTACTGATATTTATTGGCCAAATTTTTCTTTAATTGTAACCCGCTTATTAAGAAGAAAATTCCGGTTTTATCATTTTTTTAATATTATAAATTTTTAATCGCTCTATTTCCCATAATTAATATTTTACATACAAATGTAGTAAAATATTAACACTTTTATTAAAAACAAATTGAAATTGCTTATTGAGCGGTATAGTTTGTTCCTCTGCGCATTTCACTTTTGTTAATGCAGATCATCAGGGAACTTTTATTTTCGATACTTTAAATGGTACAAAACAGTAGTTTTTGAAGCAAACACATTTAATAGAACCTATTAAACAAAGAATTATAATAACTTTTTTCGTTTTACTCCGGCAAGGTGCATTGGACCGTCACAGGATTATTCCAATAACTTCGATCTGATGCACAATATTTAATTTCATTCCAACGCAGATGTAACGGGATATTTACGCTATTTGCGTAAAATGGAGGATATTACATTTTCGATGTTCGATCAACTACTTTTCGAGTTTGCAAGGAAACATTTTCAATTTTCCGAACCATCTCCGCACTAAAAAAACGTAGATCCAGAGAGATTTATAATGCCACCGATTCTAGACATTTGTTAAGAGTGCAGCAATAGAATTTAATTTATAACACTAAAAATATTCTGTTAGAAAAAATTAACTGAATTTGTAATTTAAAACAAATGAAAGTTCACTTAAAAACCGGTCTACTCATTTTTCATTTAAATTTAACCAGAAGTTAAATTAATTGACTTAAGTACATAAAAATAAAAGATTTTTCCTTTGTTTCTGCTATTTTTACTAATTATCAACCCCAAGTTGTCCTTAAAAGTAAAAAATTTTTAATTTGTTTCTGGTATTTTTACTTAAAAACACACTTAATAAAAACACCACTTGAACAACACGGACAATATTGAATGTAACAGAAAATCCGTATTAATATGTCCTTAGTTTTTTGAATGAATGTTAGCATTAGTTAAAATTGAAATTGTTTACACTTTTAAATGTTTATTCTTTTAAAAATGACGGTACGGTTACTTTTGAAATAACGTACAGGCCGTTACTGTAATAATATTGTGAGTGAAGAAAAATATGTCGTCAACTGTTAATAACTGGTGCTTCAAGACCCATCAGCTTTTAATTTTGGTCAAAGCTTAGAGTCTGAAGACTTAGTAGACCCAAGTATGAGAAGAGTTTTACAACGGCTTATGAAGCGAAATCGGGAAAATAACTACAGTGGTAAAGTTTTCAAAATATAGTGAAAAATAAGGCAAATGAATAAACTGCAGCAATGTTTATTTTATTTTTAAATAACAAGTAGAAAAAGCACAAATATTAAATGCGAGTTGGGTTAAATATTATATAGAATGAGGAAACCAAATTGAAGTCGTCTGAGTTAGGAAACAAATCAAGTGCCCTTGATTCATTCGCTTCAAAGCCAGGACAATCAAAGTCCCAATAAGAAATTATATAAAACAATTAAATTATTAGGATTTTGAATAATAGGAAATTTTATTCAGCATTGGATTTATTCAGTATTAGATTACCTTCTATAGCGGGTGCCGAAAACTAAGTGACTAAGTTTATTGGGTAGTAAAAAAAGGGGAAACACAAATTTAGAAAATTATAATTTTGTGACCATTTAATTTAGGCTTTATGTGCAAGTGGGAGAGAATGGTGATTATATATTAGAGGGAAAGTATCCTACTCATGGCATCTTTAAAGTCAAAAGATGCACCCATACTTTTATTGATAACATTGCCGCCCACCTTGCAGGATTAGTGCAAGACAAACGTAGTTATGACTGTGATCATTAAAAAAAATCCTATCCCCAAGTGCTCAAGTATTTTTCATGTTAGATACTTATGTAGGGGTATATTATTAAGAACAATGTTAATAAAAAAAGGATTTTCAGTTTATGAATTTTAATTACCATTCAAAGTCAATAAAATTAATTGAAGAAATATTCGGAATTAAAAAAAAATCTATCTTACCTATAATTGCGATTGGAATTCGTTTTGAAATTTGCTTGTTATAATATCATAAGTAAATTTCATTAATTCATTTTTGTGCTTATAAAGTATATGGACCATAAACTGTCCATCCGAATAGAGTATTTTGAGTTGCCGGAAAGCCAACTCTGGAAATGACTCCCTGACACGTGATTTTTGGATAGAGATCTACTCCTATCACAATATCGCAAAGTGAATGCAGTTAAATTCAACTTGTCTACGAGCGCTTTCGAAACGCGGCTTACTGCAGATCCGGAATAGAACAATCCGTGTGAAGTTGTAGAAGCAATCTTGACGAGGACTGTTGGGAGCAATACCAGGGTGTTCTGTTGTATGATTGCAGTTAGGGAGATAGATGTTGAACTGGACGTGAAGGACATTTTCTTTTTAAGATTTGATGCCGAAAGTTCTTGAGTCCCAGACGAGGTCGAAGATTTCGGCTGAGGTGATTGAGATCGTGAGCGATCGTGTATTAAGGATATCGTTTACCAGCCCAGGGTGTAGATGAAGCAAAGTAAGATGGAACTCCCTACGTGGAGAAGCACTTCCCTTGAGAGTATTTGTGCGCCAGACAGTTTTGACAGCTAAATTAAAAAAAGTTTTCAACTATTAAAATAGCCCGGGAAGTATTTTGTAACTGATTTAATATTTGTCAAAATAAATCCTAAATATTTGTCAAAGTTAGAAATATCCATCCACACAAATGTTTTATGCAAAATCTCGAATTTTCTTTTATACTTTATTCATGAAAGAATACCTTATAACAAATGAAGATTTTTTAATCTTTGAACTCATTTTTTGTTGTAATAAATTTGCTCCGAAAAAACTTTACATTTTTACGCTCTTTTATTCCTGCAGTAATAAGTTGAACCTTTGACTCAGGTTATTTATGGTGTAAACTTTAACAATATGTGCTAGTGTTACATTGTTTTTGTAATTCTTTTTTTTTTCGGTTACATGCCATGACTACCCAACAGTAAACTCAATGTTTGCTTTGTGTTGTCATACCACATCTATTCTAAGAATTAAACAATGGCATTCATGAAGGTATACTCTAGAGATTTTGAATAGGTAACAGAAGTTGGTAAGTTGTACTCTTAAAGTTAACAAGAAAGAACGCTCGTTTTGAAAAATTCTTTTAAAAAGCTACTGTTCGGACTGTTAGTCCAACAAAAAGTCTTTAATTCTTTCGAAATAAAGCTGACATTTTCGCGATGAAGTTTCAAAGGCACAAGAATTAAAAATACACAAACGATTTGTTAGACAACTTATTTTTTAAATCGGTTAAAATAACTGAAACATAAAGAGTAAAACATGTCTCTGCGCAATAGAGGCTCAAAAACCTCATACAATAGACAAAGTACAGGCACATTCCGGTGTAACGAATCACGCTTTAACGAAAATCCGACATAACAAACAGTAGAATTTTTAACATTGACCACTTTATATAATGAACATTAAAGAATCGTATACTCTATATAGCGAACAGTAAGAAAATAATTGCAAATAAAAAGTAAAAAACAAACCATCATCCCAAGTTTTATCTTATATAACGAATGCTCTGAAAAATGTGTGCTCAAGGCAAGAAAAATAATTAAAAGACAACAAAGAATGCAAAAGTAGTTTCTTATTTCAGAATTTATTATACAATAAAATGCTGCGATCCTTTTTATTACATTGAAAGCTGTGCGAGTTTCAAAGTGCAATCAAAATGAGACGCGGAAAAAGAATTTCGTTGAAAGAAAAAATAAAAATTTGGAATGATTGTAAAAAGGGCATAAGGCTGCATGAAATTTCAGTAAAATATGGAATACCCAAATCATCAATATGTACACTGAAGCACACAGAAATTATTTCGAATGCGGAAACAACCAATAATGGCTCAAAAAATCGTCCATATTTGAGAAATGGTGCGTGAGTATCCATTCTAGTTTGGAAAAGGAGTTCTACGGTTGGTTTCGCAGCTCAAGGAAAAAACATATGCCAATAAATGGAATTGCGTTAAAAGTAAAAGCCATGGAGACACAAAAAAGCACATACGAGGGCGGATTGATATTGAAGCTACCTAAAAAACATGTTTTTTTTTCAAAAAACCATTTATTTCTCAGCACAGTCTCCTTTTAGCTCAATACACTTAGTAAGACGATATTCCAACTTTTTTATACCATCTGAATAATACGATTTTGGTAACCCCTCAAAAGACGCGTTAGTTTCGGTAATCACTTCTTCGTTTGAGATGAATCTTTTTCCTGCGAGCCATTTTTTCAAGTTTGGAAACAGGAAAATGTCACTAGGAGCTAAATCTGAACTATAAGGTGTATGATCAACCAATTCGAAGTGTATTTCACGTAATTTTAGCATCATATCAAAATGCTTTGTGAACCGGTGCGTTGTCTTGAAGAAAGAGCACTTTTTTCTTCTTTAAATGTGGTCGTTTTTTCTTGATTGCATCAATCAATTGATCGAATAATGCACGATAATACTTTCCTGTGATGCTGGATCCTTTTTCAAGATAATCGATGAGCAATATTCCGTGTGCATCCTAAAATACAGTGGCCATAACCTTGCCAGCTGATTTCACTGTCTTCGCCTTCTTCGAAGCACTTCCACCAGCTTCCTTCCACTCATTGTTTCGATTGATTGTTGGTTTAGGTGTGTGTGTAGTGGTGTACCCACGTTTCATCAACAGTTATTAATCGACGCCAAAAATCAACAGGATTATGCTTTATCATGTCCACACACCTCTGTGGAGTGGTCTGTCGAACTCGTTTTTGTTCGACACTGAGCAAACGCGGCACCCATCTTGCCGATAGCTTTTTCATATGCAAATGTTCATTCAAAATGTTGAACACACGTTCATATGATACTCGTATGTTTACCATTTCAACAATCTCAAGTAAGTTCACTCGGCGATCATTCATAACGATATCGAGGATTTTCTTGATATTTTCTTCAGTAACCACCTCTTTTAGCCTTCCTGTTGATGGCATTGTTGCAGTGCTTGTTCGGAAACGTTTAAATTCAGCAATCCAATATTTTACCATGTAATCTGACGGAGCAGACTCACTGTAATGTTTATCGAGCTTTTCTTTTGTCTCTTTCGCCGTTTTCCCTTTCAAATAATAGTGTTCAATCACTGCACGAAATTCACTTTTTTCCATTTTTCAAGAAACACAAAAGTTGCTCACTTCAAACGACTACAACAAATAAACTAATCGATGAATTTGGGTGAAACTTTAACAGCTGACGTTTGACAGATCGCACTAGGTAGCTTCTAGCGCTAGCCATCTAACGCTAGGTAGCTTCAATATCAATCTGCCCTCGTATAATGATGCATGTGATGGCTGGTTATCTAGATTCCAAAAGAGATATGAAATCAGACTTCTTAAGAATTAAGTGAAAAGTTTTCATCCATATGTGGCCTAGTAAATCCTTTTAGAATAAAATTGCAAAAAATTATTGAGGAGCAAAATTTAGCTCTTAATGTTTTTTCAATGCGGATGAAACTGGTCTCTATTGACAGATACTACCAGATAAAACATTAGTTTTTTAGTTGTTAATATTAAAACTAAAAAAATTATTATGAATTGAATGATTTTTTATTGTTTTATAAAAAGAAAACTTAAAGAAAAACACTTTGCGATATAACGAATTTTTCGGTATAGCAAATGGGGCTGCCGATATATCGTTCGTTATACCGAGATTTGCCTGTATAACTAAAACTTCTTAAGGCGGAATTAGAGAACAGACGTACAGTTCTCTTACGGATCAGCTGTTTTGTTTCTGTTCAATTGGAAAACTGTATGTGTGGTTTGTTGTTATATTTTCCCTTCTGTTCTGTTGCGGACTATTCTGTAGAAAATTTGTATGTATTAGTTTTTTGTGGTGTGAAATATTACAAATTTTGTTTTAAAAGTCAGAAAATATTATTATAATTCGAATTTTTAAAAATTTATATATTTTCTCAAATAAAAGACATTTTGCAAACATTTGAAAGATGCATTCCTATAATTTCATCGTCCACATCCACAAGTTCAGACACAGAAAAAGTAAGTAAGAAATATTTTCGGCACAGAAAAGAACGGCACAGAGCGGCAACGAGAAGTAAAAGCTAATGAGGCCATTACTATCAAATAAATTTCGTATATAAAAAATATTGTTTACGATATTTTCATATCGACTTTGACATTTCGGAAATGTAACATAAACGAACGAACAAGAACTTTGTTTTTCAAAACAAATTAAAATAAAGAATTTATATGAAAAGCGTTGAAAATGTTTATGTGTTGGGAAGAGAAAGGCTTGGGAATTATAAATAAAAAATGATATTGAACAGATGTTGACCACGATCACTCATAATTACGTCTGCAATATTCTGCAAGCCAAACCGAACATCGTTTTACCAGTTTTTCCTCTTAAAAAATTAATCGGCTTCGAATAATTTATCTTTTTGAATAATTGACGATGGATCATGGGCAAATTGGGGAACACCATCACTTCGTTCTCCCTCTAAGTGTTTTTATGTAAGTGAAGTTTTTTTTGCTCGTTTGCATAATAGTTTTTTCTTGTTGCTTAAGTTATTTGTGCTGGTCGCTGTGTTGTAATTAAGGGTTGCAACCAGTGATCGACAATGAATCGTTTTTTCGCTATTCATACTGACTCATGAAATTTTAAATATAAGTGAGTAGGCATCATTTAAACTCAACTGCTCTGATTTACTGATACTCATGATAATAATGAGTTATTTGGTATAGGTTGCAATAGATATAAATGCGACGTTGACATCATACTCATACTCGCACTCATAGATCATCTCAGTTTGATTCATAATTTCAGGAAAATACTTATAATACTTACATTGATTAAAGCTCACTTAACTTATCCATATTAAATATGAAATAAGCAATAAAAATCTGCACATATTTCTTTATTTAACTTTAGTAAACACTTGAGCAAACTGAACCCCATAATAAGTATTTCTATGATCGTATACAAAGTTCGCATTGCGAATCATACTTATTTTGCATCGTCTATAAAAATTGATTTAAGGAGAGTCTAGATCAAGAACGTCATAAAAGTTGTTAAGTACGAATTCTATGAGTAGTTCAAACTTTCGACTGTCTATGAATTTGTATTTCGTTGCAATAAGTATGAGAGCGTATGAGTACAAGAAATTATAAATCATGATTCAACTCTACTCAATTTTTCACTACTCATTGCTGATCACTGGTTGGAACTTGCCCCGGTAGTGCATTTGAGCGGGCTGGCATTACACTTACAGCTCCACTACGAAGAAGCACGTCATTATTGAAATTTTGCTATTCCTGTAGCTGTTCAAATGTTTCGGGGTATTAATAAATAACGTGTTCTAAAAACAATCACACCTTTTAAAGAGACATAAAACGGAAAGGAAAAAAATACAAAATTTTTACATGTACATACTCGTACATAAATAAGTACAACCAGACAAATATTTATAATAATGACAGCAAAATGTAAAACAAAAGAGTAGCAAATGTTTTCAGTTTTTTTTTTTAATTTTAAACTTTTGTTTTACACTTTTTTTAGTTGTTCTCGCTTTTATCTATTGCTTATGATTTTGAACTTTGGTGTTTGCTTTTGAAATAATGTTTATTGTCAAACAAAAGTTGCACACTAAAAAAAAATGACAATTTTCCTTTTTTCCAAGAATACTTACTGAAACTTTATTTAAGGTAAAAGCAAGAGATATTATAACAAAAATTACTCTATAAAAATTAATGGAATACGTTATAACTGATGTGCGCCATTAATATTTGCACGACATTATTATGGTGTTAAATATTAAATTAAAAAAAAAAAAATAATAAACTATAAAGAATTTTATATTAATATTTTATATTATATTAATATTTAGGAAAACAACGGGCATGAATAATATTGTTTATATGTTTAACTCACTCGTAACGCTTGCCCTGCAAAGTAACCTGCTTAAAACAAATTTAAGCATCTCGGAAAAATTTATATATATACTTTTTCTAAATTTTACAATATCATTGAAATTAATCAGAAGAATACTTGTGGGGAGTACTACAATCCCACTACACTAGAATAGAAATTTTTTAAAATTCATAGTGACTTATGAGTAGAAACTAATAAAGTTTCAATAAGTTTGAAACAAGAAATCTATTTCGCTGTCATTTAATTTATTATTAGATAATTAAATAATTTAGATATTAATATCTATGATTTTTGGTTGCATTAGTTTTTAGTCGTATCAGTCAGTATCTATTGAAGATACATTTTTATTTAATCGTGCCCACTGTGAGCTGTTAAGCAAGTCTGCATTCAAAAAAGTCCTGCTACCGCGAAAAAAGTTGGAATTAATTTATCATTTTAAGGATTTTCTGTGTTAAATTCCGTTTAAAATAAAAAGAACAAAAGAAGGTGAAAGGAACAAAAGTGATATAACTAAACTTTTCTTACATTAAACTTTGTTGACTTGCATAAACTTATGTATGTTTATATGTATGTATATACTCGTACTTACTATATAAGTTGGAAAATATACATGTGAATTGTTGTTTGAGAGTATCTTACAAAGCCTTTAAAATATTAGATTTATACGAAGATATGATCAAATGTCACGTAGTGGATAAAAGTTCACAAGAGTGATTTCATTTAATGGGTCTCTGTTGAGTATTTTTTTTTCAAAGAAGCCGAATGAAGAACACTTTTTAGTTTTTTTTTGCAGGAGAGAAAAAAAATTTCAATTTAGAATTTGCTCAAAAGTTAATATTATAATTTCAAGCATTCGGTTACATATGAGATGTGTTTTTTACCTACTAACAAAGTTATTTATAAAGCTATTTGAATTTTGTGTAACAAAAATATTGATACAAATATATTTCTGCTGTGTTTGCAAATGAAAATAATAAATAATGTTTGATGTTTGGGAGTTTTCCATACCCAAACTAAAAGTACCAAATAGCACGCTTGAACTATATACTCGTATATAATCAGTATATAATAAACTTTTGTTTTCCGCTTTTTCGTTTGATCATGTAAATAATTAGGGAATATTTTTTATGCATTTATATATTTTTTTGTTAAATTTCCCAAATTCTTAACAGTTTTTGAATATTTTCATGTAATTCGAATTAGCTTATTTTAAATTAGCTTAATTCAAACAGATTTTTTTTATTTTTGCGAAAGCAAACAGAAGTGGTAGTGACCAGATGTACAAAAAAAATTTTATAAAAAATCTAAGAATAAATGAAATTCCTTTATTTATCCATAATATTTACATTTTCATTTCAATTTAAATTAGATATTTAAGAATTATTCTTTTTCAGCTTAATAATAGATCTAAATTGAAAAAAATTTCTAAATACATATAGACAATATTTTTTTGGAGGAGAAAATTTGGCAAAAAATCTATTTGATTTTTATTTTTACAACTACTTAACTAAAATGATGGTATTTCTGCTTTTATATTAAAGGAATGCTCATCATTATTACGTTTACCTTTGAGAATAATATTCAATAAATCTCTGAATAAGGGATATTTTATCAAAAAATGGAAATACACAACTATTTTGCCCATCTACAAAGCGGGAAGAAAAGATTATGTCCATAATTATAGACCAATCTCAAAGTTAACCAACATTGCAAAAATTTTTGAGCATATTGTTTATGATAAATTATTCTTCAGTGTGAAAAGACATATTAGTATTTCTCAACATCGATTTATGTCTGGTAGGTCTACTACCACTAACTTAGGAGTTTTCACTAAATTCTGTATACATAACTTTGAAAACAGACTACAAGTTGATACAATCTATACTGATTTTGCTAAAGCGTTTGATCGTGTGCCCCATAAGCTTCTAATAATGAAGCTATCTAGATTAGGTGTTCATTCTCAAATGTTATCTTGGTTCCGTAATTATTTGTCCGATAGGCATTCTGTAGTCTCTGTGGATGGAGTTTACTCTCATTCATTTATTAATGTTTCTGGTATTCCTCAAGGTAGCATTCTTGGTCCTTTATTATTTAATATTTTTATCAATGACATTAGTCATTGTTTTAAGCATTCTTATTTTCTATTATATGCTGATGACTTAAAAGTTTTCAAATCGATTTCCAATCCTAGAGATGCATTTAATTTTCAAGAAGATTTAAATAGAGTGAGTTGTTGGTCAGAGAACAATGGATTATCTTTTAACATAAATAAATGTTTCGCTATGACCTATCATAGATGTCTTAACCCTCTAATTACTCAATATAAAATAAATGGTTTTACGTTGACTTCTATTGATGAAATTCTTGACTTAGGAGTAGTCTTCGATAGAAAGTTATTATTTAATAATCATTTGAATTTTATTATTTCTAAAGGTTATACCATGCTAAATTTCATTCGTAGAAACACTAACAATCTGTTTGATCACTATACGAAAAAAATCTTGTTTACTGCTTTTGTGAGATCAAGGCTTGAATATGCTTCATTTATTTGGAGTCCTAATACTCAAATTTATAAACATAGAAATGAAAAAATTCAAATAAAATTTATAAAATATGCTCTTTCTTTCTTAAATTTTTCTGCTTCTAGTACCTCAAACTCTAATCCATCCTATGCTGATAAATGTGCATTGATTTCTATGAAAACTCTTGAAACAAGGCGTAATATCTCATCATTAAATTTTTTGTATGGACTTGTCAATGGTCTTATTGATTGTCCTGAACTACTGAATACTATTAAATTTCATGTTCCTGCTAGAATTTTAAGAAATAATAATAATTTTTTTCACCTAGATATTCATAGATCAACGTATGCTAGGAATGAGCCTTTAAATAAATCTATGATTTTATTTAATACATATTCTACTAATTTAGACATAAGTATTTCTTTTTCTGAATATAAAAATTTGTTGAATATTATAATTAAATAATAATTTTATATTATAGTCATATGTGCTAGTCTGTAAGGATTTATTGTATCCATAGACTGAATAAATAAATAAATTAATTAATTAAATAAGAAATTGTAATTTTATCGGTAAAACAGAAAATTGTTGGAAGGAGGAATTAATCTTCCTATCTATTTCATTATTTTGTAATTTAGTTGATTAGTAAAACCAAACTAGACGATGAATGTCCTAGCTGGACATTATTTTATTCTATTTTGTTAAGATAAGGGACAATTCGGACTAACGATTCGAGAAACGTCCTGCATATGTTCTCCGTAAACATTTTATTTATATTTATAATATTTATTTTACATTTTTGTATTTATATTATTTTTAGATAAATAAAGGACACATATATATATATATATATACTATCAAAAAGGGGATTCTCTGATTAAAGATTTTTTACTAGACGTCCTTCGGCTGAGCTTAAGGGCTTTCTTTTCTCGTTTTATCGAAAAGCCGTTTCGATTAATAAAACTTTCTACGAGTACCTATCAGTTCCTTGGACAGGCTTATCGGTTTGATTAGCTGTACTGGTCAAATAAAGGCTTCCTAAAAAACAATGACCTTGTATCCTAAAAAGTCTGCCTACACCATTTTGGGGACACCGCTTTTTATAATTACGTCATTTTTCTAGATGAGGAAATCTGAAAACACCAAATTGCTCGAAATTTAAAATATAATCTATCTTAACTATAAAAACGACTTTAAATTGTTGACGTTTATTTCTCCCATGACGCTCTTTGTATCATAGTAATGGCGTACGGGGTCATGACATTGTTATTCGTCAGACGGATATATACAAAGTACATACATTACATACATTATAATATTACAAATTATCAATAAAATATATGAATATTTAATAAAGGGTCCGCCATTTAACGTTTTGTTTTTCAACTAGTGCTTATTTCGTGAATGGTAGCACTTAGCTCATGTCTGAGTTACACAGATAATTAGTTTTATCCTTCCGCTGAACGAATATGGTTGTGTATACGCTTGAACAACGCTGGGAAATATTGCGACATTACTTTGAAAATCATGGTATTGTTGCAGAATGTGTGCGAAAATTGCGTACGGATTTTGGAAGAAGAGAAGCACCGTCAGCTCCGTATGTTCGTTATCTTGTGAAAAAACTGAAAGAAACTGGCATCCTCATCGATAAGCCAAAGCGTGAAAAGCCAAAAACGGTGCGTACCTCCGATAATATGGCTGCTGTGGCAGAAAGTGTGCGTGAAGCGCCATCAACATCAATTCAGCGGCATTCTCAACAATTGAACATTTCGGAGACATCATTGAGACGAATTTTGCATAAAGACTCTGGTATGACGCCATACAAAGTCCAATTGGTTCAGGAGTTGAAGCCAACTGACCATCCAATGCGTTTTTGCTTCGCTAAGTGGGCCTGCGATCGACTTACAGAAGATGCCGATTTTGCCAAAAAAAAATCATCTTTTCAGATGAAGCTAATTTTGATCTTGGCGGG
The DNA here is from genome assembly GCA_956483585.1 of Gymnocheta viridis. NCBI lineage: Eukaryota > Metazoa > Arthropoda > Insecta > Diptera > Tachinidae > Gymnocheta > Gymnocheta viridis. The sequence goes on along the minus strand of OY101444.1, from coordinate 75,407,817 downwards.
TATGTAAACAAGCAAAATTTTCGCATTTGGGGCACAGAAAACCCGCACGCATACATTGTCACTGTTTGGTGCGGATTTAAGTCCAGAGGCATAATTGGGCCATTTTTCTTCGAAAATGAGCAAGGAGTGGCCGTTACAGTTATCGGGCCATGTTGAACGAATTTTTGTTCACAAAAATTGAAGAGGAGGATATTGGCAACATTTGTTTTCAACAGGACGGCGCTACGTGCCACACAGCCGAAGCTACACTCGATGTTTTGCGCCCTGTTTTTGAAGATCGCATTATCAGCCGCAGAGCTGATGTCGTTTGGCCACCTCGGAGCTGCGATTTGACACCGTTGGACTATTATTTGTGGGATGCCGTCAAAGATAATAGTAACGCCGACAAGCCAGAGACAATTGACGCTTTAAAGGACAAGACTCGTGAAGACATTGGTGAAATACAGCTGCACACAATCGATAATGTGCTTAAAAATTGGACCGATCGTGTAGGCTACTGCATGGCCAGCCGAGGCAGCAATTTGAATCAAATTATTTTTCATTATTAACCGGAAGGATTGTACTTTCAAATAAAAAAAGAAATTTGAGAATATATTCAGTAGTTTTTTTTATAGCATTTTCCAAAAAAAGTTATCTGGCGGACCCTTTACAAATAAATAAGCTTACCTACTTAATACTTAATACAAAGGACAAAATAAATTCTGGTCGTTATATTTTTTTGCGACTTCACATAGACACATGTCTTCTACAACTGAAGGAATTTGCATATAAACTTGACGTACATGTACGTCATTAGTCTATTGGAGGCTTCAAAATAATTTTGTAGCAACATTTGAAGATTTTATCAGCCCAATTATGAATAAAAATACCCCGGAAGATTTCTCTCTTTTGCATAGGATTGCTAAAGCAAACAGTAAGTTCTTTCATTTGCGAAATATCTGGAAATCAACCATTATATCAGTCAAAACTAACTTAAACATATTTAATTGAAATGTTCTATAATTTTTGCTTTATAGCTGCAAAACGTGGCTGACAACAACCGCACTGAACTGTAAATTACAAGGTTTTACAAACAACTGCTTGCGTTACATTTTAAAAATCAGGCGCCCAAATGAATTACATTGAAAATGCAACATTGAGCCTATCCAAACGATTATTATACGAAGAAAGTGGAAATAGATCGGGCACACTCTCAGGAAGACCCTAATGAAATATTTCTTTATTTACTGTGTATCCGGTTATGCGGACTTGAGCTAATCAATTAGAAAATCTTCCTTTAATAGTAAACTTTTTTATGCAATCTTACTTAATTTTATTTTGCTTTAAGTGTTGTATCAGGATTTATTTTTTATTTCTGATCTAAAAATTCTTAACCTTTTTCGTTTAAAGTGATTTGTTTGTTGCCAGTTTAGTAATTTTCTGTCTAAATAAATTTTAATATTTTTAACCTTTTTTGTCTTTATAACATTTCTAATTTCTTTTTTAGTTTTAAGAAACCGCAATAAAGAAAGGTTATTTTACTACTGCAAAACACAACAAATTTAAATATTTTTGCTTAAGATTATTATTCTATATTTTGCAATATATTGGGAATGAATTATTTTTTTATATTTGTTTAATACTCATAGTTTTTGCATTCAATGATGATTAGACAAGTTTTTATCAAATTTTTGTTTAGTATGCAAATAGTTTTGGTTATGGATTTCTGACAACACAGACTAGTAAGACATTTAATACACTTGGCAGAGTTTTTGCGGTTTTGCAAATGCTGTGTTTAATAGAAATTATAAAAAATAAATAATAGAAAATAATAAAACTGATGTTAAGTATCTTGGTCTAGTAAGGTGGCGCAAAAATAACCTTCCGATGTTTTTTGGCTGTAATTAAAAAAAAAATTAAAAACTTTGATTCTTCTTGTGGATTATTTTTATTTGGTCTTTTAATTTTTTTACATCAAGTCGAGAATATGATGTCATGTAAATGGCCGCCGCCACAGTTGATTGTCATTTGAGCCCTTTTTATGGCATTTTCCATCACTTTGGCCAAAACTTCCGGCGATAGGTCCTCACATTCTTGACGGATATTGTCTTTAAGAGCTGCAAGAGTTTGAGGCTTGTTGACATAAACCCGCGACTTCAAAAAGCCCCACAAAAAGAAGTCTGCAGCGGTCAAATCAGGCGATCTTGCTGGCCAGCGCAAATCGCCAAAACGGGAGATTAGGCGCCCGGGAAATGCATCCTTCAGCATATCGGTTGTGGCACGTGCAGTGTGTGCCGTTGCACAATACTGTTGGAACCACATGTTTTCCAATCCCAATTCATCAAGTTGCGGCAAAAAGAACTAGTTAATCATTGCTCTGTAGCGCTCACCATTCACAGTAACCGTTTGGCCCTCGACGTCTTCGAAGAAAAAAGGTCCGATGACTCCTCCAGCGAAAACAGCACACCATACAGTGTCTTTGAGCGGGTGTAATGGCTCTTCGTGGGTTACAAGCGGATTTTCAGTGCCCCAGAAGCGTACATTTTGCTTATTTACATACCCGCTAAGATGGAAATGAGCCTCATCACTCATGATTATTTTTGATGAAAAATCATCTTCCTGTTGGTGGTGATTAAGGATGGCTTGAGCGTATGTTAGACGCGATTGGCGGTCAGCAGCTAACAGCTGATGCACCGTCTGGACTTTGTACGGAAACATCTTCAAATCTTGCACCAAAATTCGCTGTAAAGACCGTCGACTGATACCCATTTGCGTGGCACGTCGTCTGGTCGATGTCAACGGCGCTTCCATGACATCCTCGGCTACAGCAGCAATATTCTCTGCAGAACGGCTACTCCGGGGTCTGCCACGCCTGGCAGCATCTCGTGTTGTGCCAGTCTCTTCGAGGCGAGCGGCTAAACGTCGCAGTGTTTCACCAGTAGGCGTTGGACGGCCAGGAAATCTGCGACGAAATTCACGTTGTGCCAAAGTCACCGACCGATTATTGGTCAAATAAATAGTCACCAATATTCCGCGTTCTGGAGCAGTGTAGCGTAACATTGTTTATTAACGTGTATTTCTCATGTGTTTACTACACAAGTGTCAAAACAGAACTGACATTAGGGGCCAATCGCAAAATTTATAGCATTTTCTGATAGGAGGATTAATTTTGCGCCACCTTGTATTTTTTTAGTCTGCGCAAATAATTGTGACACATAATACAGGGTGGCTCAAAATTAATCACCTTACCGGAAGATGTTACAATTTATGATAACTAACTATATGTATAATTGTATATTATAACTAATCATAATAAATAATCTTCTTAATACTCGTAGTTTCTCAATAACAAAATTTCGTAATCTTTATTTTTTCAGATATTGAATGAAACTACTTTCTACTCTTATGTCATGGTCTAGGCCAAATTATCTTTATTTATTCTACACTTTTTGAGTTACTTGCTTTGCTGCTGACTTTATTATTATTCATTTCTTGTGTGGATTTTGTTTGAACAAGTTAATTAATTTGTTAAGCTTTATGTTGGCAATAAACAAGTAAAGTAGAGTAGAAGGAAAATAAAATAAAATAAAATAAAACAAATGAGTACAAGGGCCATATTTGGCTATGCCGAATCTTGCTTACTCTTCACAAAGGTATGATTAGAAAAATCTGATATTTTTCCCATCATATATTTTTCTCCATCTTTTACTTTTTACCTTGAAAATAATTTTCAATTTTTTTAAATAATAAAAATTAAATTAAATCTGCTACTTATAATCATATAAAATTTTAAAACTTTACTCTACTGCAAATGAATATTGCATGAACGACAAACAGAGTGTCATACTTATACATCACTTTTGGTGTACGGTGTATAAACTCAAAACAAGCTTCTGGTGAATGTTGTGTACTTGATTTTAATGAATTATTTGTATTTTTGGTACATAAAATATTAAGAGCCCTTAATGGATTTGCAACAGCATTATTTGCTTTGTATTGAGGGAGTATATCGGCAAAAAGTAGGTTAATCGATTTTTTTTTTCATTTCTTCGCATTTTTTCGAGTATCATTTAAATGGAGGTGTTTTAAGGCTTACAAAAGATTGTTTAAAAAGCAATTCGAAGGTCACAGTGATGTACTTATTTAATAATAGAAATAAAATTAATTAACTTGAATATGTTTTACAACATCAAGTATACAAATCTATAATAAATTTACCTGATATTTTATTATCGAAAGAAAAAACTTCGTTTAAACTTAAAAAACAGTTCTAGAAAATATAAGGGAGAATCAATGAGGCCATATCAGATCGTATGTCATATCATATTAATAAAATTTTTTTTAATAATTATTGTTATGTTCTCAAAAAATTCATTCTGTTCTGGTCTTCCAATTAAATTAGTTGCGAGGAAATTTACACAATTTTAAAATCCTGCTATGGTAGTGTTAGTCTATTCAGGAGCTTATCAAAGGTATGATTGCTTTTAAATAACATACGAATATGATCGGTACTCTTTCTTAACTTAAACTTGCTCGTTTGGTCTTTTGCGATTTGGTAGCAATTTCATTTAAAGTCTTCAGTCTCAAGTATGGTGATAGGAATGCAATCTGGGCACACAAAGGTACTGTAGTTTTTGAAACCAGGATGTTACATGAGCCAGTGCTCTCATTTCTCCTACTCCTGCTCCCAATATATCGTCGGTCACAAGTTGACAACTCTTAACTCGCAAAAAAATCTTATTGGGTTTTTGATGCCAAAAGACTGTGTTTGTCGTTCTGCATGTTACTATGTTTCATTTACATTTAAAAAAAATTTTTCCTTCCCTACTTCTCCTACTAATTTTGATTTTTTTATATACTTCCAACACGGTTTAGTAACGTAGCAATAACGTTGTTTTTTGCCTCCTGAAAAGTACAAAAAAACTTGTTAAGAGTTGTCAACCAGTGACCGACGATATGTCGTCCATCATGTTGAAAACAATATTTGATAGAAGACACTCTTTAACTCATTGTCGCTAGCGTTATCGTACGAAATGTATAAAAGTGCACAACATAGAAGAATACGTCACTCAAATTGGTTTTCTTTAAATTTCAAGTTGTCCATAAAATCTTCGACGACAATATCGTGTGCAATAAACTGGACAACTGGGTGCAGAAGCCCGTTAGAGATTGTAAACGTGTATTGCATACCTGAAAGAGTTGAATATTTGTTTTTGCATAATATAAAAAAGAAATAGTAAACTATAGAAAAAATGCTATTCACACCTTAACATTGTTCATCTACTCCTACAATAAGAATATTTACATAAAGTAAAAAATAAAAATACTTTAGAGAAAACCTGATATACTGGAACACTAAAGTGCACACATCCTGACTACTTGTTAACTTTTAAGGCTTGATTTAATTTTATTGATAAAATATGGAAAATAATGAACATAAAAATGAATCCTGAATTCTATTAAATTTGATAAACAAAGAAGGATAAATAGTCTGATGCAGGTAAAACTATAGGAATAAATATTAATTTATTAAAAAGGTTTTTTATATTTTTTAGAATTTGTTTATTTTATAGGCTGCCTAAGCCGTCTTAGGTTTATCTGCAGAAACACCGAGGAACTGGAAAAGAATCATATCTGCAACCAGCATGAACACTAACCATCCACTATTTTTTTTTGGGGGGGGTGGAGCACAGTGGCCAATTTGGCTTCGCTAGCGGCATTTTATTCATAGCTTCCAAAGTAAAGAAGATATCTTCAAAAATTTTTTTTCTCAATTCAGAAAAAAATGAAACAATTTTTGGAAAAAAAATTAATTTTTTTTTTTTATTTTTAATTTTTTTTTTTAATTTTAAATTTTTTATTTTTATTTTTTTTTTAATTTTTTATTTTGTTTTTAATTCAATAAACATTTTCCACCATATCTTCATATATAAAATAAAAAAAAAATGTCAACTCAAAGAGAAACCATATTATAAAAGAAATATTAATCCGATTCTTCAGTACAATAAATTGAAGGCTCGCAGGTACTCGCAGTAAATTTTAGACATTTTGGACACACAATGGTTTACACATATAGGAAAATTTACAATTACACTGAATGCAGGTGAATTTTGTAAGTTCTACTCCACGAAAGACAGGTGTACGTTACAATGGGCGAGTTGCTAATACACTTAAACACGATTACGTTTTATAAATAACATAAGTATACACAGATCACAACCACAGTTTTTTATATAATACATACCTTGGCGTTAGTATATAACAAAACTTTTAATGAAAATAATAAAATTTGCAAGTTTAACACGAATAGCAAAACGATGATCAAAAAGGCGGAAATATTTTGCACAACACTTGCAGAAACATATGCTGACATTGACAGCTCACAGTTGTTCATCAGCTGTAAGCTGAGCTTTTACAAATCGATGCAAATCTAGTAAATGTATTTGTTATCGATTGTTAAAAAAAAATTAACGGTTTTTCAAATTTGAAAATTTGAATTAAATGCCGCTAGCGAAGCCAAATTGGCCACTGTGGGGGGGTATACACCTGAACCTTTTAGCTACTGAATACAAAATAATTCGAAAATAGAATATAAACATTATGGATTCAATGAAAATATTTATAAAAAAAAATTTATATATATTTTGTTCGAACTCAGGATTGTCTTTGAAATTCTGTATTAGGAATGAAAGTGTAACAGTAATTAAAAAGGAGTCGTCCTTAAATAAGTTGAGGAGAATTTATTTTTATTTCTGTTGCGACATATTTCATAAAGTTGGTAAATAATATTGTATGTCTGATTTTTGTTTCATGGGAACTTGGGAACAAAAAGTTTTAAAGGAACTTTCAACAAAATTCAAAAAATGCATTGATATGATAGATTTACACTGAAAAAAAACCAAACGACATGTAAATGAAACCTAACCCACATTGATTGTACGAAATATTTAAAAACAAAAAAAGTTAAAAGAAGTTCTTGTGTATAAGAAAGAAAAATAAAAAAAAACTTTCTTTGGAAAGTATATAGAAAAATATAATCAAATCAAAATTTAATTTTTTATATAAAATCTTGTTTTTAACAAAGAAACAAATATTCGAAAAAATAAAATGAAAAATTCTGGCATAAATTTGCCCGAAAGTTTAATGTATTTTTTAAACAAATTAAGAAAGTTTTTTTTTCGTAATATAGTTGATTATTTTTAGTGTCCATATTATCAATAAAGCGAATTGATAAAGATGCAGTGGCGAATTTAACTTCGATACGAAACGATAAGGGCTGTTCAGTAGGCCAGCCTCTAAGCAAGATTTAAAGCAGAAAGCCGTAAACCTTTTATACAAAAAATCAACGTTAGCTGCATTTTAATTTAACTGCCCAGGAATATATTTTTTCTGTACATTAGAGTGAAAAAAGGTCTCTTATAATTTTTTGAGAAGCAGAAAAACAATTTAACATGATTTTTATTTTCATAAAAAAAATTTATAATAAATCTTTAGACTATTCGATTTTTCTTTGGATAACTACCGAGAATTATTAGCAATGATTGTCTAAGAAACAAAATTTAAGATAAACATGAATTTTCTGAGTGATTTGTTCCAATAAAACCATCAAATTCGCTGGAATGCATCAAAAACCTTAACATTTTCGATAAATTTAACTTTGGCCTTAAATAACTTGTAAACTATTAGGTTTCTCAAAAAATTATGGGAGACCTTTTTTGTAGAGCGTTCGATTCCCTACAAAAATAAGTAAAAGTCTCTTTTTTATAATACATGAAAGACTAGCCATAAAATTCAAAAAGTGCAGAGAATAATTTTCCCATATTATTCTTACGGGAAATAGAAAAACGCGATGCGGACAGTCTTAATATTAATATTAAGGGCTCAACTTTTAACTGGCATCTTTTGACATTGAATTGAAACTTTTAAGCTTGTTTGCAAGAAAAAAAACATTTTTTTTGAATCACCCTAATGTACATACATACATACATTTAAGATAACAGCATTTTTGACTTATCTGCACAAAAAGTCGTGCAAAGTTGATTGTGCAGCTAAGTAAAAATTACTGTAATCAGTAAACTGCTGGTCATTTGAAAGTATGATGACAATTGCCATCAAATCTAAATTGGCGAACTACAAAAACAAAAATTAAATAAATATATAAGATTTGGTCAAAGTTAATTCCTAGAATCTTTAATAGAAAACTGGTTGATAAAATAAAATTACTTGCTTCATTTTCATCGCTCAGGAAATGCCTTACAAAAGCTTATTAGTTAATAAAATACAAGTGTGTATAAAAAAGGAAAGAAAAATTATTTTAGTAGGATAAGATCTTATGAATTTATGATGGCCTTTTAGTTGTTTCTCGTCAAGTTGGAGGTTGAATCAATGAGTGGCTAAAATATTGATTTTTATCAAAATAGAAAAGTTTTTTTTTATGTTATAATAATTATTGACAATAGCTACGGAATATTTCGTCATTAACTTAATTCCATTTATAGACTCTATCTCATTACAAGATAAAGTTAAGTTTAAATCCCAAGGCAGAGTTCATAAAGGAGGATTAATTTAATTAAATAAGATGAGAACTTGCCACTAAAGGACAATGTAATCGTGTAATGGCGGTGTCATTGTTTTCAATTAAACATGCTTGTTAACTCTCTAGCAATTAAAGAATGAAAATTCTACGACAGGAGTTTAAAAAAAAAGCAACTATAGGGTAATTCTAACACATTATGAAAATTTTTTTTAACCATTTGGTGCCTTGATGCATCAATAATGTTTAACAAATTTAAAGTATAGAGCAAGTTAAGGCAGCGCAAAAAAAAAGTATTTGTTTAAATTCAGGCATATAAAAAATAGAGGACAAACTCGAAAAGAAATATTGGTAAGAACAATTTTAAAAGCTAAAAAAAATAAATTATTTTCATGAAGTATGTAATTGTTCACGTTTTAATAGCATTAATTTACAAGAAAATATACATAGTGGCTGGTTGATTGATTTCTTGAAGCAATTGTAAGAGAACAAAGACCTATCTCAAAAAAAATGATACGAATGCAGAAATATTCTTTGTATCACTGTTTATTTTGTAAAAAAATTTATACGAATATCTTATTTACTCACCTCTTGAGGGGAGAATACTTTTTTATTTTTCTATTGACGTGTGTGTAAATTAAAAACTTTAAACTTGTTTTCTAACGAACGGTTTTTTTTTGAGATATGACTACGTTGCAATAAAGGAACGATATGATGTTGATATTTAAATTGTTGTGCATTAGAGTTACAAAAGGTCTTACTGGATACTTTGACGGTAATAAAAGTTGTTTATTCAATCCTGAATTAAGTCAAATGTTGTGTTAATAAATGTTGTTTGGCTCTTAATTATGGCAAACTTTAGCTCGTCATAACTTCCACGAAAACATTCTGTTGTACAACTAAAATTAATCCAACAACACTTCAAAGTCCGCGTGTACAATTCAGTGCAATGTGAGCAAATGGAAGCCAGCACTAATGATGGTATGAAAATGGCTGAACTCGTCCTCGACTATTAAAACTTCAGGATGTCAAGAATAGTTATTTTAATTTAACAGTTTTAATAATAGAAAGCTTTACGGTAAAATTTAATTACCTAATTTTAAAAGAATTCCGAGAAGTTTTAATCAATATTAGAAAATTCAAAAATAGCTTTTTACTTAAGAGATTTTAATACAATTTGCTAAAAATATCCTTCATCTAAATAAGATGTTAAAAAATATACAGTTTTTTTTAAATAAACATTATGAATGAAAGGAAAAATATTGACTTCTTTCTGTAACCGGAAACAGCATAAAGAATAAGTCGCTTTGACGCTTTTCCGTTAACGATATTATGATACAGAAGAACAATAATACAAAAGGATAATGCTAAAAATTTTCTTTGAAAATTGATTTTGCACAGAAAGTGCAAATTATCGCTTTGCCTACTCTACGCACATACACACACACACACACACACACACACACACACACACACACAAACACACACACACACACATGGAAATGGTGAAAATTATTTATGAAAGTCACCTTCAACTTTATTCGCATGCTGCTTAATTTTGCTTATTAAAATCAAGTTAATGTAGCTTAAGTTTGCAAGTCCCACGAGGCAGGCTATAAGCTTCGTTAACTCTACTATGCATGAATAATTAAATATTATTCATACAAATTTATTACAACAGTTCCAAAGAAAAATTTTGTATTCAGAGAAAAAGTATATTAAACATTACATCATTATCTACGTACGACAAATAGGTTGTTAATTCTTGATGTTAATTTTTTTTCCAAAAATGAATCTATACATTTTTCTGTATAAATTGATGTTCAATACTAAGCAGGGAAGACCTTTTTAATTCTCCTCTCAAGAGGTGAGTAAACAAGATATTTATATACATTTTTCACACATAATGAAAAGCGCTATGAAGAATATTTCTGCATTCTTAACTCAACGGTTTTAGTTATGTAAATATATTTACATACAAAATTAATTTTATGTAATATAAAAACTTTTAATGGTATACATGCGATCAAAATTTTTGTAGTCAAAAAGCTTAACTATATTTTAATTCAAGTTAAGAGTATTCAAAATGTCAACCATAGTATTTGCATCTTCCTCACAGACTAACTCCTTTTTGTATATTTCAGATGAACCGATTTTTTTACAATATCCTAATGATACTCATGTATCTAAGGCAGGGACATAACTTTTATGCCCAATATTTATTTGAAAAATCTTTAAAGAATTAATATTCAATGATTTTTAAAATAAAAATCTCGTAATAACAGTTAAAAGTGAGGAGTATTTTCTTGGTTTTCTTATAACTATTATAAAAGATTTCAATTTATTTGGGTCTTTCATAGCACTTATAAAAGACCTTTATTTTTTCAGCCTTCTCATAGCCATTACAAAAGTTTTTTATTTTTCTAGGTCTTCTCGCGACCTTTATTTTTATTATTCATCTATATCAATACATACTTAGTGTGGGCAAGCTCTAAAAAGCTCTAATCAAATAATGGCTATGCAAAGACCGAAAAAAAAATAAAAAATTTGTAAGAGAAGACCAACATAAAGATACAAAAGATTTTTAGCTTTTTCTAATTGTAATTTCAGGACCAAAATTTTTCCAGCTATTTCTTCTTTGACAAATTGAATATTTAAAAAAAATTAGCAGTTATTTTGGGTCCCTGGTCTAAAGTATAGCATTATACGTTATCTGATTTCATACCCTCTCTTATTCGTATAACCGGAAATAACAATTTTTTGTTTTATTTTTCGTACATTGCAGAGATGTAAGAAACCTTCGACAAAATTGTAGAAAAGGCAACATACATATACATATGCTATATTTGTACTTTTTTATACAGTGAGAAAATTTTTACTGAACTTAATATCACGTATGAGATTTTTTAAAGTAATTCTGCGATCTAAAAAAAGTGATAAAATTCTAAATAATTATAAAAATATGCTAAACTAGCATTTAGCATTTTTTTAAACTCTTAGTGCTAACAATGTTAGATCTAGCACTAAAAGTTCTAAAATGGCAAGCCTGCTACTGGTCCAGTTCCACTTTTAAGCTCATACTTAATATTTAAATTAAATATTACTCATACGTAGAACTCAAACTGTGTAATGAAACGAAAAGTATGCAACGAATTTAACATGCCACTTATTTCGATTTGAATGTTGACGTAGCGTATACTTAATAGATAATTATAAATAAAGTCGAAATTTAAATGAATTTAACTGCCTTTAGGACTTTCTGTGCTGGATATCAGCGGAGCCAAACGTGACGATTTTACGTCATTTTGACGTTTTTTTATAACGAATTTCACAAAATGACGTCGGACGACTTTTGTTTAGTATCCTTATACTTTAATGATTTTTTGATTTCGCTACTTTTTGCTCAACATAGCCTCTACGTGTGGGAAAATTTCAAGCTCAAAAATATATTATTTTATTTTAAGGCCAATATCGATAATGTTTGATACTGCTATAGAAGTATTTTAAAATTTGAATGATATTAACGAGCTTTACTTTTGTTTTTTTAAATATGTGTTTAATTTAATGAATAATCTAAACAAAATTGAAGGAATTCAAATTCACAACATGCACTATGGAGTAACGAAAATTTTTTAAAATGTATGAATAAATTTTTTAAAGATGATTGCATAAAAACACAACTCTGAATCTGAAATCTGAAACTGTAAATGCCAGCTAAGATGATATTTAAATCTGAATATAGTTACGGGACTTATATCTAAGAGATAAAAATTGGTTTTCGTGGCGCAATTAGTTGAGGGAAACAATCACGTAACTCAAAAAGCAGTCATATTTACTGTGTAGCTTTTTATCAAAAGTCACGTAAAAGAAGTGCCACTTAATTGGGGAGTTTTGAAATTAAAAACTACTGACGAAATCTTTTCTAATATTTTTTTATCAAATTCTGATTGCCTAACGTGCAAATTAACCTTTTTGCCCATAAATATAAAATATAACTAATATTTCAGCCTATTTGGCAAAAGGGAAAACCATATTCACTTTTATTTTATTATTAGCAATCGTTAAATAATAATAGTTGCTTAGTGACTAATCGCTTATTTTTTCCTTTAATTCAACATCATAGAATGTCTGTGATTGCTTCTGCGTGCAAAAGTCTAGCAATGACTTTTGAACAAAACTTCACCTTTCGTTTATCTTTGTTAATGATTATAATCTTTTGATGGGTTAATTGATTTCCTTTATTAAATAAAATGGACAGATGCTGCAAATTGGTAAACATTTTTATTAATGTAGCTTTAGAAGAATGCCCCAGGGATTTTTGGTCCCTTAACAATGTTCGTCCGAAAACATTTTAAATTAAGATTTCGTAATTGTATTAATGTATTTATTTTCAGCAGAAGACAGTTTTAATATCTTTAACGGCCCATTGTACAGAGTGTTTTTAAAAGTAAACGTGAGCTGTGACCGCAAGTTGGCCTACAGTGTATTTGACAAAATTTGGCAACATTTAATATTTAAATGGATATTAAAGTCTTAACTCAGCTTGGAAAAAGACAAAGGGATGAAGTAGTTCTCTCTGTCTGTCTCTCTCCCTTTCTCTAATTTCACCAGCAGAATTAAGACTTTTCAAAGTAAATTTTATCCTATGAATCACACTGATTTGGCATATGAACAGCTGTATATAAATATAAAACAATAATATTTCGCATATCTAATGCTTTTTTCGAAGGAAAAATATTAATTGCTACTGAGTTATTTATGAAGTTCGTCCAGAAATAAATTTTTACATAACATGCATTCACTTAATCTAATTAATTACTAGAGTATTTTTCATATTTTTCATTTGATTCTGTTGCTTTTATTGATTAAGGCTTTTCTTCCAATTAGTAAAATTAATTATTATTTGTACAGACCTCTAGAGTAATCAATTTGTTATCATTAAACAAGTAATTACTCTAAATGAACTACTAATGCTTACAGATATAAAAACGTACAAACATAGATTTTAACTACATCATCATTGATAGACTAAAGGATATTTCAATACGGGCATTTTAACTTTGTAATAAAATAAAACTGTTTTCAATATGAACTCCGGCTCATAGATTCGGATAAATTCGAGTAAGGCCCAGTATTGCATTGGTTGAAGGAATGACTGGTTATATTACTTTTTAGCGTAGATTTGTAACTTCAAAAAACTTCAAAGGAAGACCCTATATATGACAATGCAACGCAAGATAATTATCATACCATGACTGATAGCCATGAAACACACATAGTCGATTTGCTGGAACAACAGATTAAAATGTAGGCAATAGCTTTACTTTAAAAAAATATGGATCAACGATGCCTCCGGATCAAAATCTCGCACTAAAGAGTCGCTTTTTGAAAGTGTATTTATGCCCTAAATTTTTTACATATTCATTGATCAGAAAATGCACCTGGTATCTAATGACTATTCCCATTGATTTCAGAATCAAAAATATTGAATTTGCTTTAATTTTCTTTGATGATACGAGTATAACTTTCAGAAGAAATAATTTACATGCTTATAATGATCTCAAATACATACATACAATCATATTAGTCATGTAACGTATATCAGTTTTTAAATATTCCCAAATTGGATTACAAATACGAATTTTTAAAATGAAATCTACCATCATTTATTTTTGTATCAATCTAGACGTCTGCAAAATATTTAAAATTTATTAGGATAAAATTTACCCTTTTTGCAATAACATTAGATAGAACAACTTATCTTAATACTATCGGTACTTAATATTCCGACAACAATGAATTATTTATCTGTATTTCGTAGTCAATCCGAAGGCCGACTGTAATTAAAATTATTAACTTCTCATCTGAATCACTTTACAAAACATTTTCAATTTTTCGCGACTTATATAATTTTTAAATTTAATTTTGCTAACTTTTTGTTTGAGCCTTTAATTAACAATTAAACTTACGCCCTTATTTTGTAAAATAATTGTATAGAATTAATTGTAAATATATAGATATTTCCCTGAAGAAGTAACTAATAAAATTTTGTAAACGTTTTTTATAAAAAATTTACCTATAGTTCGAGATAAATTAGATTCGTTAAAAAAAAAACAAAAGGTCGAAAAAATATATAAGAACAATGTGTTTAATTTTTGTATTTTCGTTTTTTTATGTTCTTATAAAAATGATTAACGCGCTTAATAAAATAAGGGCGCAAGTTTAATTTAAGAAAAATTAAGAAAACTAAACTAAACTCAAATTAAAATGTTAGGGACCCCCCCCCCCCCCCGACAGGACAAGGCTAAATATCTTTAAATTTAGCCAAATTTCGACAAAATGGTACAGAACACTTGAAACAGAAAATATAAATTAATTTTAATTTAATTGCTCATAAATTTGCGAAAATATTGAATTGTTGTAAATTTTTCAAAATGATTTTTTGACTCGACAACAAATTACTTTATATAATTTTAACTAATTCAACCCATAAATTAATTTGTTACGCTGTCGTCTTTTGGAGCTGGAGTGCTGTAGCAAGTTTTTAGTTTTTAAATAACAACCTTCATTAAAACTTTTTAAAAATACTAAACAGCGTATCATACAGGATATTTTGAATTTGCTTGAAGACGGTCAAACATTTTAAGGTTCACGTAGGCAAACTTCAACACGTAGTCGATTTAATGCTTTCAAAGATTCTAAAACCAATAAATATGTCTCTGTGTTAGGCACGACTCCTTTACTCATAAATGACGAAGGAAAATTTCGGTGAAGATGACATTTCTCAAAATAGTTTTAAAAATCCTGCTCACTCTATAATTTGAAAAGCTATTGCGCATTTGAGCGGAGATAAGTAAATAAGTATAGCTACGTGCTTCTTTTTACAACAAAGAGAAAATATTTAGTAAAGCCGCCGCCAGGGTTCCTACCAACTAATAATTAGTTTTGCCGCGCATTGCAATAATATTGAAGGAGAAAACGCTTTTATACTTTTATTTTTAAAGTTCTACATTCCTCTAATAGATTATTAATTTAAAATAGTAGAAAGGAAAAAGATTTAACTTTTTTAGGGTTAATTATAAAATAAGTTTACTAGAGCAGTATATTTTAATTTGTTATTTCCTTTCTAAAAAAAATAAATTTATATATCGTTAGCTAAAATGCAAAATGGCGTAACTAACAAATATATAACTTTAGAGGAGAAGCAGAAAACGTTCTAAAATGAAAACTATAAACATTTTTACCGATTTTTTTCTAATTTCAAACACAAACACACCCACAAATTAATTTTTAAACAAAAAATTTTTCTTTTTTTCATAATTTGAAGAGTTATGTTAGATATGTACATCTTTTGGACTTGTGTTTTTCTGAAACACGAAAATACAACAAATGAGCTTAAACATTTAGTTGAAGTATTTTATAAAATATAAAATGTTCATTTTCGGCTTAAAGAAGGTATACGAATTAATAATTGATGTTGAGTATGAGGAATACTAAAGTACTAGTGTATCCAGCGGTCGACGGTGATTCGAGCCTGTTCTAGTAATTAAATATTAAGCTTTTATATAAATATATTATATGATGAAATACAAAATCAAAAAATATTCCAAATAAACAACTTAAACCTATCTATTAATACAAAGAACTTATAGAGAAAAAAAAAACTCTGTCTCATTTCTATTCAAAAGCAAATTGGACAAACACACACATACACAATTGGTTTATTTTACAACTTGAAGCTGACACATGCATGTGCAATAAGTGTGCATATATTAGTAGCAATTTTAAACGCTTATAGATTCCAAAATACTGATCCGATTTAAATAAAATTAAGATTGTGTACATCTATGTAAAATTCCCATTAAAAACATTTAAATCTTTTCCAAATCGGTTCAGTATTACGAACGTATAAGGGATCTAAAAACGTGTTTGCCTATTAATAATATAGATAGGTATATTAATACAGTATTCCAGGACTACTATAGTTTTAATATTATGCCGTATTACAAATATCGTATAGCAATATTATTCTAAAAATTTATAGAGAATGCAAAATTTTTTTGTTATTTGTGAAATATTGAAATTTAATTTGTATAAAAACTTTTTTTCGACAACGACAATGACACACATAATTATGTCCATTATTTTCTTTAGAGTTGAAAAGGCATGCAGTCTTTGCTAGTCACTTGTTTCTCCAAGGGATGTTAACCATACAAAGATATTGAATTAATCAATTTGATATTGAAGTTGATTAAGCCAACGTTTCGTAATATGGAAATGGTATTCCGCTCAACCAACGTCGTCCACGCAATTCTTCAAAGAAAAAAATTTCAAAGAAAACTATTCTGTGATAATAATTGTAAGAAAGTTTGGTCTTAAAATAATTTTTAATTTGACTTTGTTTTTGTTTGTTTTTTTGTATTTTATTTTTATAGTGTGGAAAACATAAGTAAATTTAGTAGTTTTCAATCCAAAGTGATTATTATTTTTTGGCTAATGTTCGTAACGTTTTTAGTCAGAAAGAATTGGACATGAGACAATATTCCAAAGGAACAAGGAAAAATTTTTAACACTAATTAATTTCAACTTACACGGCAGAACAGAAACAACGTTGTTTTTCGAGTGCCGCTACACTCCCATCATCAGTGTTCATGTAGTAAATTTAATTATAAATTAAAATGAAGATTAAATATTGAATAAAAAACATCCCTGAGAAAGTTGGGAATTTCTAACGAAACGTAGGATGTAAAATAACTAATTTTTATTTTTACATATCATGACCTTAAAAGCCCAAAAAAGAGAAAATTACAAATGAAAACTATTTCATTAAATTTTGTTAAGCATTTATCAAATAAACACACTTGTAGTTACATCCCTTTGGTATTTATTTTTTTTTACAACGTCGTAATTGCAGAAGTGTAAAACTCTCTCAAGATATTCAGTTCAATTGCATTCATAATAATCAATCAGACACTCGATTTTGAATTTTTTTTTGTTACATCTTTTTGCATTTTAGCTAACGATATATTTTAAGTTAACAATACAAGTTTTTTATTAAAAATTATCTTAAACCAATTTTTTTTTTTTGCTGTGTATTCAGCTAATTTTATTTACACTTTTTTAATGTCTTTTAGCAAAACATTCGCCTTAATTTGGCGAACACGAATATAGAATACGCGTATGTTCGCGAATACGGCGACTTGTTTGTTACATCCCTAATACATTTATATTAAATATCATAATCGACAGTTTAAATGATGTTAAATTATAGAAATGATACTAAATTTAATTTAATGATATGGAATTATATACTGAAAATATTAACAATATAAAAAAATAATTTTTGTGCATTCACTACTTGCAATAAATTTACTTTACAAGCATTATTTTTTATAATTTAAAATCGAAAAAAATATATAATATGAAAAATTGTATAACATTGAGTTAAGTTGACTGCAAATAAAATTAAATTTACTATACGAAATTAACACAAACACATAGTTTGTATGTATGTAATTTAATTTATTTTGCAATTAAGGGATTAAAATACTTTAAAAATCAAAATTAAAATAAAAAAGTTTTATTTAAAAACTTAATTTATTTGGGTATATTTCGACGAAACGGCTTTTAATGTTTGATTTACAAAATTGTAATTTTAGCTTTTCGTACAACTGATAAATGAAATAAATCATTAAAATATATAAATAATTAAAAAGTAATTTTCGTTTACATGCAACACGTTACTTATTTTATGCGAGCAAAGTGTGAAGTCCAAGAGCAATATTTTGAATACTGACAACATCCAATGACAGTTTTCAAGCAGCGGAAGGGTTTGCTAAAATAACTCCAACAACGATTCAAAGAAGTTACTATATTTTAGATAAATTTTATGGTGTTTTTTTCTCCTTTTAACGACAAGTTAATTTGTTGCACAACTGGTTTTCGTAGTTAATTACAAAGTATTTCAGAGAAAATAAATAAAAAACAAAAAAAAGTATTAACTAAAAGAACTTTGTTTGCAGAAGAAAAACTAAAATTTTTCTTCTGATTTTTTTTTTTGTAGAAATGTTCAAAGAAGTTTAAATCAAATTTAAAGTTGACATCCAAATACAATTAGAATACTGAAATTGTACAATTGTGGCCAAGAATTCGCTAGTTTGCAGCTGCTGTGGTAAAGTACAGTGGAATGTGCAACAGAAGAGGTTATTATTAAGACTTTAATTGAAAACTCACATTTAAAGAACACCTCAATTAAATATTATTAAGGTGCGCGATGGAAAAAATTTAAAAAATTATCGTGTTATTAAATGATTTTAATTTTTCGATTACCAAAAAAGTGCGGCTTAAGTTAATTCAAAGTATTATTTTTTTTTTATTTGAGTTCACTGATGTATAAATTCTTTTCACTCCAAGTAATGATCAAAACTTTTATACCGCAGCACTAAAAATAATGTTTCCTTTCATGTTTATCCGCACCACTGTAACAATTTAATGGAAAGCACTATAGAACTGTAAAGCTCAACAAAATATTTTCAGTTGAGTTTTTTCACTAAAAAAAACCAAGTTTCCTTGTTTTTCAAGAGATTTTGTGTTGATTTTATGTTGTCATTTTTTTTATTTTTTTTTTGTATAAAACAGAAAATAACACACAACTGCAGGAGAGAAGTAAACAAATATTTTCTCATTGCCATTTCTAACATTTTTATACCAAAACTACCATCTATACACGGTAGATTAAAAACTTTTTATTTTGGAAATAAGTCGGTAGCATTAAAGACATCTTAATGAAATTTTTCACATTAAAAAGTTAAGGTGTTTTGAAATTTTTAATATCAGTCCTACGGTTGCTTAAGTTTACGAAAATGAATTTACTCTTTAAGTTAAACATGTTTATTTAACTGATTTTCATGCATACAAACTTGTTTTTTTTTTGCATATCAACAAACACTTTAGTCATGCACTTAAGTCCATCTGAAAATTGCAGTTTTGCCAATTGATAATTTTCTAAAAGTTTTGTTCATCATTTATTTATTTATTTATTTATTCGGCACAATTAATAATAAAAATATTAGCATAAAGAAACTAATAGCAATAACACAGGTCAACACGTATCCTAAGGCCAGTATTTTCTTAGTCCATTTGCGTTAATATGACACTGTGGTCTAATGCCTTTAAATTACCAATTCTTTCTGACTAAAAAATGTTACGAATTTTAGTTAAAATAATAATAATAATACTTTGGATTAAAAAAAACCACTAACTACAAAATTGTTCGAAAAATAATCAAATTAAATAAACCTTTAAATTACTTTTTTTAATTGACGCTGTATTTCGAGATTTATCCAATTCACTGTTAATATTTGAATATGTACCATTTACATATATATTCAAAGAAAGTGTTCACACAAAAAATCTTATTTGAAGCCACAATTTCAGTTAACTATATCCTGTTGTCAAATTTACCAATGATACGTATACAATGTACATGTGTGCTAATGTTAGTTGTATATACGAGTACATACCAACAAGAAAAAAAAAATATACCACTGACATTATTTAGATTTAAATGTCAATGCGGTACCAATTTTGTCGCATTAAAAAAGTAAAAAGTTTTGTAATGGATTTTTTTTATATCAATCAGTTTTTATGTCGTTTATGAAAAAAATTTGCTGATTTCATTTTGAATTCTTTGTATGGAAAAGTTTAACAGAATTCGCAAAAAGTTATGTGAAGCATATGTGTAATAATGTGTATCGTTTTAATGCTTCTTTTTTTTGGCTCTTATTTCTTGATTCTTCCTTCAACAGTGTTTTAATAAATATTGTATGAGATTCTTACTCGCAAGCACAGTGGGATTAAATTGAACTTAACTCACGAGTTTTAAAAGTAAATTTAGGTAACGATTGTGGGAATTTGGAATGATGTTTCTAAGATGGAAAAATAAGCTACAAGTGAATTTAAAACTCGCATAAGTCTGGAATGAAATTTTTATAATCTGAAAAAAAATTATTTATGTTTGTTGAAAACTTGCAATAACTTAAAACGAAATACAAATGTATCTTCATTATGCAAATAACAAAATACTAAAACACATGAATATTAAAAACTTATGTTGTTTCTCTAAATATTTATTTAAAAAAAACATACATCGTTTATCAAAAATTAACCCTACGATTACCGATAACTTTCTTCCACAAAGTTCTCCTCTTGGTCTGGCCTAATCACAATGATAATAGCTAAAAACCCAATTAAGTATATTTTTTGGCTAAACAAATGCAAAGTATATTGAGAATAGGTATACTCGATATTACAACAACAGCATTACAAAAACCACACGTATTTTGTTTTTGGGAAAACCGTCTAGGGATGTCAAACAATTGCTTTATTTTTAATATTTTTCTTTTTTTCTTTTGAAAATTTTTAATATTTTTCTTTTTAAAAAACACAATTCAGTTAAATAAAAACAAAACGAAAATTTTTTTAACAATTTTGTATTAAAAGTAAACAAATTTTTAAAGCTCTGGGAGATAAACCAATATAATTTTTTTTTTTTTATTTTTTTTTTATTTATTTTCAAATTGATCACCTGATCACTTAAGACTACCGGTTTTAAATATACCTTGAACAAATGTTTATTTTTTAAACTATACAAATTTCTTATCTATTTAATTATTATTTTTTGTATATTATTCTTTATGACAGTCGTCACAAATGTAATTTTTAGTTTCTTTCTCAAGTGGGAGGAACATTGCTTCTCCGCATTTACCACATCTGATACGAGTTTTGCGTTTTGTTTCGTTTTATGGCCAGTAATTTTTTGAAAAGGTTGGAAAAGGTAAATAGTTTCTAACTGCGATGAGTTGTTTCTTCACAGGATTTTTGTAGTTGGCCCTGAAAAATTTATCATTGATATTAAATTTTTATACGTACGAGGGCGGATTGATATTGAAGCTACCTAGCGTTAGATGGCTAGCGCTAGAAGCTACCTAGTGCGATCTGTCAAACGTCAGCTGTTAAATGTTCACCCAAATTCATCGATTAGTTTATTTGTTGTAGTCGTTTGAAGTGAGCAACTTTTGTGTTTCTTGAAAAATGGAAAAAAGTTAATTTCGTGCAGTGATTAAACACTATTATTTGAAAGGGAAAACGGCGAAAGAGACAAAAGAAAAGCTCGGGTAAACAATACGGTGACCCTGCTCCGTCAGATTACATGATAAAATATTGGATTGCTGAATTTAAACGCGGCCGAACAAGCACTGCAACAATACCATCAACAGGAAGGCCAAAAGAGATGGTTACTGAAGAAAATATCAAGAAAATCCTCAATATCGTTATGAATGATCGCCGAGTCAAGTTACGTGAGATTGTTGAAATGGTAAACATACGAGTGTCATATGAACGTGTGTTCAACATTTTCCATGAACATTTGCATATGAAAAGGCTATCGGCGAGATGGGTGCCGCGTTTGCTCCAATTGACCATAAACGTAAACGATTGATGTGTGCAGTCTCAATGGCAAAGCTCTATGAATTGGGCTACGAATTGGTACCTTATCCCACATATTCTCCGGATTAAGCCCCTAGTGAGTACTTCCAATTTCCAAAACTAAATAAATGGCTCGGTGGAAAGAGATTTAGCTTCAACGATGAAATTATTGACCAAACAAATGCCTATATGAAGTACCTCGAAAAATTCTATTTTTTTGAAGGGATACAAAAACTGGAGAAACGTTGGACTAAGTCTATTGAGCTAAAAGGAGACTATGTTGAGAAATAAATAGTTTTTTAAAAAAATGTTTTTTTCCTAATTAGGTAGCTTCAATATCAATCCGCCCTCGTACATATGTATATATGTATGGATAAGGGTTATTCCTACGTTAACATTAAATGTCGCCATAGTATTTTTGATGTGTGGAAATGCATTACATGAGAAGTTTTACTTTGTAGCTTCATGTGTGGGAACACCAGCTGATTCATCAATTCGACAAGAAATCGGCAACGAGTATCCCTTTTTTAGATTTACCATGTCCTTATAAATTAAAAACGAAGCTGAAGCAAATATGTCCAACATATTATAAAACATGTCCAATGACCAGCGGTTGGTTCCACGTTTACAGCTATAGTATGATAACTTCTGGTCTATTGTGTCAACTCCAGCTTTATTTTGCTTATAGTCAATAATATGATTGGGATTTTTAGCAGCGTTTACCCGGCTCATCTTCCGCTGCCATATTTTCTTCGATGTTATTTGTATAATGCTCTGTTGATTACAGTATAACAGCTTTACTTTTTCTTTTGTACATATGAACAGGGGGCATATTTATTTTTAATAGTAACCAAATTAATTTTATCACACTTAACGTTTACTTGAATTGAATTTTTAAACAAATATAGCACAAAGATTTTATTAGCGCGAGCGGTTCCAACGAGAGCTAGGCGGACTTCCATCAACCTCTTCACAGGTGTCAAACTTGTGGAGGAATTCTCGCAATACATAGTACGTCCTGTATGAAAATATTTACCTGATACATCCATCACAATTCCATTTCTAGTATGCTCCTCGGATTGTGTGGCTCGCGTACGTCCTTGAAAACAAAAAAGTTGTTCATCTACGAATAGGATTGCAGCTGGAGTGTATGAAGATTCCAAATTCGCAAAATTTTTTTTCTATTCTTAAAACTCAAAAGTACAATTTAATTTTAATTTAGATTTTATTGAGACTTTAAAAATCAGATCACAAAGCAGATGAACAAAAATAACATAAATTATGATAAACTGAAATAAAAATTTGTATGGCTTGAGTTCAAATCTGAGTTTAGCCATATCTTCTTAATTTAAGAAATTATTTTTGGATAAATTCATTATTTTATTAAGAGAACGGATCAGTACTGAGTTCGAGGTCGCTGATCCGTTCTGCTAGTCTGATGAATAAATTGTTTCAAATAAAAAGAACTCTCTTAATAAAATAATGAATTTATCCAAAAATAATTTCTTAAATTAAGAAGATATGGCTAAACTCAGATTTAAAATCAAGCCATAACAATTTTCATTTCAATATATATACCTTAAACAGTTCAACAATTACGTATAAATATTAATTATGATAAACTTAAAACTGTATAGTATAATTTTATTAAATATTTAAAACATTATTATTTCTGAAGAATGCTACGTGTTAACTTAAGGTTAACTGAGATATGAGATTTTACATCAATATATAAACATAAAAATTATATTGTTCAAAAGTATAATAAAAGTTTACAAGGACTGATTAATAGTCAAAATGAGATCTTATGGTACAAAAGTACAAATGGTAATGTATTTGTACCATAAATTAATTTAGTTCGCATTGTCAAAAAAAGGGGATTTATATTTTTTTCATAATTAGTTCTACAAACAGTTGCCAGCTAGAAAAATTTTGCAACAATACACAAACCCCAAAAACAACACTAATATTGTCAAATTACATTTTTCGTCATTTTATTTTACTTTACTTAGCAAAAACATATACAAAAATCAATAAATAAATTACATAAATAATACTTCGTGGCCTAGCCAGACCAAGAGGGTAATTCAATATACTTTCACAAAAAAAAAATAGATTTTACCCTACAAATTTGCTCCGATCGATTCCAAATTAGTTTCATTCTATCCAGCACATATTATTTATAGAATTCTGATACCTGTTTTTTTTATTTTTTTCGCAAAAATCTTTTGATTGTTAAGAGTTTTTTAGGTAGTCTATATACTATACAAAAAACCCGCAACAAACAGAAGTTTTTTTGATAATCTTTGAAAAAGGATATCGCGAGGCAATCTCGATTAATAAATGTAAAAAATATCTATTTTTTTTTCTTATATTTAAGAGAATATATGTTGAAGGAGAAAACATCTAAAAGAAAAACTTTAGATAAACCTTAGGTATTGTTTTCAACTATAAAAACTGTAGATTAATGTATTTTCAGAATTTCTTATGAACTCTAAATACGATTTTTTATAGTTCTTTTTATTATGTTTTTGATTCATACTTTAAAATTTTGTACATTCAACCAATTGGTTTCTGGGGCTTTGGTACTTGCTATACCACTGACGGGTTAGGTTAGACTTTAGTTGATAATTGGGTTCGATTTATTCTTCAATTGTGAGTGTATTGGTTGGGTTGCTAACCTATTTAAGGAAATACCAATTTGGCAATTTATAATTTCTCATGTAACTGAGAAATTATAGGAAACTCAGACAAGTAATATTGATGCAAAGAAAGACGGAGATAAAAGTAGAGTTTTAGTAGTTTGCTCTGAGAAAGCGTTAAGGTTTAGGGAAGTGTTGATGAATATGCTCAATTTATATTCCCTTAGGTGTACCTTTGTATATTGATGTGATTATGTATAATAAATAGTTTATACGATTCTTTCAATTGTATAATACACACTTTATTTAAAGGTTTAGTATAAGTATAATTCAGCTTGGTGGTTCAAAGGTAAGTGAGTTAATATAAGTACATGAATTTCATTTTAAGTTAATAACAAAGTTTATAATGTCATTAACACAATTTCGAATCTGTTTATGGCTACAATTCATTCATAATGACAAGTTATTCGTTACAAGTATTTACATTTATTTGTGTTATAATTCGTCGTAAATTTCAAATGTGTGTTAAGTAAATGAATAGATGAAAGATTGATATATAAAAAATAAAACTATTTTATTTAGTAATTTTTAGTATAAAATTTGCCAATTTTATACATATATATTAGATGTAACTTTTCTAAGTTATGCTAACGATATGTTTATTATTCAGCACTGTTAAAAATAACCATTTTGCATACATATTTTTTTTAGAACCACAAGCACAGCATAAATAGTACTGTGTGCTCCTTTAAAACCATCCGAATTGGAAAAACTGATTTTTTTTTAATTTGAAAGGTGTGCATACAAGGAATGTCCGAAAAGTATCTGCAATTCTTTTGTTGTTTTATTAATCATACCAATTTAAAGAAGCATTTCCAACCAACTCACATAGTTGGTTAACATAATTTTTTGTTATTTTTTGAACGCACTTCGCATGGAAGATATTTTAAGATTTTCTTTTTTTACTTGTCCAGATTATGTGTTAACTTGTATAAACTTTTTTGTGAATATTATACGACAGTTGTGAATGTTATGACAGTTGTTTAAACTCAGCATTGAGTGCAAAAAAATTTATGCTAAAAATAAATTAACTCGGGTATTTTTTTATTTTCATACTCTAAATATTGCAAATATTGTTAGAGGTTTATTTATAAATCTCCCTTTCGACGACTTCTGTAGAAGTCATGATCTTTAAATCATGAACATAATCTTTTTTTTTAATTTGCATATAAATATAATATATTAATTCAAATTTAAAGTTTACGTTCGCTTGCTGCATGGGTTTCCTGGTTAAATCTGATTTTCTAGTGCACTGACAATTTTTCGCTCTTCCCTTGAACTTCTACCAGGTGATGCAAAATTTACGTATTAGCGATATTGTGACAGAGGGAATTTTTTCAAGCGCATAAAAAAATTATGAATCTAGGCACAAGCATTATTGTAGGCCGATTTGTAAGTACGAAAAATTGTCGATATTGTGAAATTGATTTTTCGATAGCTTTTGGCATGACGAAATATCCAAAAAATACGACATAACAAAAAAAAATATTTTCGAGGCAACCAAATTTAAATTTTTTACTTTTTCTCAACTTTTATTTTTAAGGTTTATTTAGTAGGTAATAAAAAAAATCAGCACGCTATTCATTGAAATTTTCGCCAAGCCCATCACCAAAGCGGTAAAAATTTATGCATTTTTTTCCAAGCCAGTTATTTAAGACCAATAAAAAAAAGAGTTTTTCAAAATTTTTCGACAACGATATCTCTTGAACCATTTATTTTGCTTAGACAAAATTAACAGCATTCCACGCTGCTTATAAATTTAAAGCTAAATAATTATGAAAATCAATTTGACTAGAACTTTTAGAGCCTTTTTTGAAATTTTTCATCAATGATATCACATGATGGGATAATTGATTTTTGTAAGCTTTACGAAAGTCGACGATGCTATTCGATTTGAAAATTTCTTAAAAACTATTTTTTTTAATTCTTAAAATCTATTATTCTATTCATTATGTCTCAGGATCTAAGTGAGGCCATTATCTTTAGAATGCCACTAATTTAGTTGCGATCGTTGAAACCATTCTTAAGTTATACGGAATAGATTCCCATGACCACAAAACTTTAATATTTGATGACAGTTCGCTTGTAAGAAAATGTTGGCGAAATCAGTAAATTCCGATTTTGAAAGCAAGAAGTTGTAAGTTGTAAAAATGTTATATGAAGGACTTCAAAGCAAACTCAAACTATTCAATTAATTTTTAATAGTTTAAGTTTTGTAACTATTTATTATACAACACACTTCCTGAATTGACCACGAATGGTGAAAATGATTAAAAATGTCATGAACATTTACTGCCAGACCCACGATGTCACCCGTTTTCGTTCTTTCGTGTAATTACAAATTACAAGTTCTAAAATTTTGTATTAAATTTACTTGTACGGAAGAACGGATACGTGTGACATCGTGGGCCTGGCAGTTAAATTCGATCCACTGCAACTCAACAATTTTTTATGGCAACAAGCAAGTTAAACAAGTAATTTAATACCATTTCAAATAGGATTCATTTGTTTTAATTTAATCCAATCATTTTTTGACTCTAGTTGACGTCTCAAAGAGGGGTATACAATCTGGCCAATGGCAGAAATGAAAGAATTAGTATTTTTTTCGCTTTCTAATAATTAATAGTTAAAAACTTATTTTAATTTTTTTAAAATTTAATTAAATTATAATTTTTGTAAATATTTACGTTGTTTTGTAACTTTTTTTTAACAAATGAAATAAAAGGCCTTAATTTAAATATTTTTATACAATTTTTTTCTTTTGATTTAAATACACAATAAGATTGAATTCACTTAAAAAAAATAAATTTTTGATCTGTACACAGAAAATGCGTTATCGTTACTCCATAAAAGAGCTAAAAAAATTAGTTTCTTCGCAGTGATTAAAAATAACTTACAAAGACAAAATAATTGTTGTTAACATCTTGCTTGCTCTTGACTTTGGATCCGGTGAATAAAACTCTCAGCAATGACAAGTCTATGTAAAAATCATTAGAAAGGATTGAATTCAAACTGCTTTTTGATCATATGAATTTTAGTAATTTCTTCGGTAACTTTTTTTATCGGGAGAATTTTCTGTAACAAAATGAGTTTGCTATATCTCTTAGTAAACTTATGGAGTAATAAGGCGTCAATTTTTATCATACTTTAATATGCCAGCTATTTTTTCTTATAAGTTTTTTTTAGCTTTTGCCAAAGTATTATCGCCTTTAATATATAAATTTCAATTTATATGTTTGCATAAATGAGTATTATATATGTATATATTATTTAATCTACCTCTGCCTATCTAAATCTTAAATATGATTCTTATTTTGTATTATTCTCTAAGTTGTTTTGTGTAATAATAAATTTCGCAATGACATTGTGTTAAACATGGTTTGTCCTCCTTCCACAACCACATTCATTGTGTCCTTTTGTTTTATTACTATTATTATGATTCTTTTTTTTATAATTTGTCTGGAGTATTTTTTATTCGTTTCATTTATTTTGTTTCATCGTCATCTCCGTTAGACGTCCTTATGTTTGTTTACATTTGAGTTTTATTTGCTTTCCCTTTATAAAAATTCTTTTTATTTCTAAAATTGCTTGTTTTGTTTACAAATTATATATGTAAAATAAATAATATTACTTATCTTGCTTGAATCCAGTATATGCTACATTCTATTCACATATCTGTGAGTGCTTTGTCTTGTAATAACGACGGTAATAATGAATATAACAATATTAAATGTAAAGGGGTCTGCTTCTGAAGTACTTGTTATGGTTTAGAAAGATTAAAACAAAGCAGAAAAGCAACAAATATTTTTCTGCTTGTGACTTGTACGAGTAATAAATTTTTTAAAATACATGTTTTTAACAATATATAGATACAGCACTTTTTATAAATACAGAAAGGAGCGAAAGTCTTCTCAAGCTGCACTAGTAGAACAAATATTCATAAAATTAATTTATATTTTTCATATTGGAAATACAATTGATGTTAGTTTTTCCCTGATTCCTTTGGAATATAGTCACATATCCAATTTTTTCTGGCTAAAAATGCTACAAAGTTTAGCCTAATAATAATCACTTGGGACTAACAATTAATTTAGTCCAAAAAATATACAATAAAATAAACAAAGGACATTCTTTATTCATGGTGCAGCTTGTGAGCGATCGACACCAGGTCCAAGACTTTTTGGAACATTTATAAATTTTAATTACATAATTCCACTTTCGATGTAGTTGAAATTAATAAGATTTAAATTTATCGCAAATAAAGAAAAAAATTAATATTATAACACAAATTTTGTTAGTAAATCTTAACGAAAGTCCATTAATCATTATTCATACCAAAGAGAAGCTAAAACTTTCTTTTGAACTTTTTCCACGTTTTTTTTTGGCGTTTAACGCCTGACTTCATAAAAGCAACATAGTTTGAAATTTAAAATTAACAACAACAACAACAACAACACAGCAAAATCGAGAACCGCAATTAATCTTAATATTCTACGCATTTTATATGCTTAGGCTTTTTCAAAATTAAAAAAGGACCGTCAACAAACAACAGAGAAAACAAATTAAGATTCAAACTGAAAGTATTTTTCCAGCATCAATTATATGAACAGGTTTTTAAGGTTTTATATACCAAAATATTGTATTTTATTTTACATCGATTTATTATACATATTTTTTTTTTTTGCTTTTGTAAACAATAATGAGTGAAAAATGGGATTGACCCTGGATAAAAAGAAAACACTTTAATTGATTGGTATTCTGTGATGGGTTAGCATTTAAAATATCAAATAACTTGCTCTTTTAAGTATTTGATAGCAGGCACTTGCAAATATTCCAAGGAAGAAAAAAGCAAAAATATAACAAAACATTTTAATGTAAATAGCGAGGAACCCGGGTGCCTTTATCGATTTAAGCTTAATTGTTTGATAAAAGGTAATGACCGACATGCTTGAACCAACTTGATAACTTCTAGTAGACTTTAAAATATGTATCACTTGTGCTAAAATATTAATAAATACTAGTGTTTCCAGCGGTCGACTCAATCGACCGCATTCTAGAAATTAATAGTAAACATTTTCATAAATACATACGATAAGGAACAAAAACAAAAAACATTCTACATAGACAACTCTGTCTCATTTCTACTAAGCATCTGCATGAAACTAAATAATGATATTCATGAAATCTTCATCATTATTTTTTATTCATTCGTTTCTATTCGATACAGATGAATAACTACGAAAAGGCAACAATTAACTCTCGATAGTTAAGATGTACATAAGTATAATGAAGTTTATTTGTTCACTTCTACAAGAGCGTACTAACATTTACAAATGTGAAGCAAAACAAGACTTGAATGAATATCAATAAAATTCATACAAAAACCATATGCTTTTAAAGATCTGCGTTGTCAGTTTTAGGAAAAAGGAAAATCATTTAAGAAATACCTGAAACATACACAATGAATT
Source organism: Gymnocheta viridis (assembly GCA_956483585.1). Taxonomy (NCBI): domain Eukaryota; kingdom Metazoa; phylum Arthropoda; class Insecta; order Diptera; family Tachinidae; genus Gymnocheta; species Gymnocheta viridis. Next base: position 75,377,650 of record OY101444.1, on the reverse strand, counting down.
AAATCGCAATGACAAAGAAGGTAAAAAACTCTAAAGAATTTAATGTTTAAGGATTTCATAAATATGATTTCTTTTGGTAAAATATCTCATTTAGATAAAATATTTATTTTATAGCATCTCACGCTGTCATGAAATGGTTTTAGAACGCTTAATGTACATATAATTATTGCAATGTTATCAATTTTTAAAATTTTATATATGCGCATGAGGGGCATAACGAAGTTATTAATATATCACCAGTAGCTAGCTGGACAATGTACTACTTGATTTAACTATCTTTTGTTTAAGTGCTCTTTTGATTTAACTTCCCAAAACTATTAATATGTATCGCCATTCCTTAAAATCTCATACAAATTCCTTTTTTCAGTTCAGTTCTGTACCTGCACTTTTAAGATAAATGTCTTAAATTTGATTTCACCAAATTGACAACACTGCTGTTGCGTATTCAAAAGAAAATGTGAGATGAAAGCGAGAACTATGAAATAAAAATTGTTTCAATGAAAAACTGTCTTCGCGTTAACGAAGTGAAACAAAATATGCTCACTCATCATGGTATGAAAAAAAACAACAGTTTGTTTGGTATTCTGATTTTTATTCGAAATAAAGTTTTAGTCAATGAACAAATGAATATGTTCATTGATGACCACATTCATGCAACTCTATAATTTCTATGCAAAGAAAAATTGGACAAACACACATGCACACTTTGTTTATTTCTTAAGTTGAAGCTGATGAATGCATGTGTAACAAGTGTAGATGTGTTAGTAGCAGCTTTAAACGATTAAAGCTCACTAAATATCGAACCGATTTAAATAAAATTAAGATTGTGCATATCTATGTAAAACCCCGTTTAAAAACATATAAATCTTTTCAGAATCTGCTTAGTAGTATTACGGCCGTAAAAGAGATCTCAAAAATGTACTTGCCTTTTAATAAAAAAGAAATGAGGTACAATTATAACCTTCGGTATATCTAGATCAGCATGATAATGAAATTTAAAGTTTTTCTTAACCAAGATAGTTTATGTAAACATGGCTAGAAACAATAGATTAAAATTTTATTTCAAATATAAAATATTCTAAGTCTCAGCTTTATTTTATATGACTTCATATAAGTATATGTATGTAACTGCTGAAGATGCTTTTTGCCATTCATTTATGAATGAAAAATACTTTGTAAAAGTCATTGAGCTTTTTATATAAGGCATTGTGAAGTAACTTGAATGTCAGATCTCTATTACATTTCCTATTAAAGAGGTGCTTACGATGTTCAGTTTTTATAAAACATTCTTCGCTAGATGAGGTGTGTTACGGCATTAAATAAAAAAGGCGAAAATAATATTTTATTTAATATATTTAATTTATTTTATTCAATGGTTTTAAGATTTGACTTGGCTTGAGTTGGCTTGACTTGGTTCGTTTTCTTTGCTAGCGTTTCTGTCCGTGATGTTTTAACTAAGTTTTGCTGATTTTATACAGTTAAGAATACTTAACTGATTATAATTCCATAAGTAAAATAAAGAAGTTATATAAAAAACAAAAATTATTTCAATATCAAAATTGATTACGTATGTAGTCCGCAATACCCCTAATATCTTATTTAGATACGCGACCAGTGCAGGGTTAAGCGCATCATGATTGACTGTCAAAACTCCAAAATCAATACAAACTTTTTTTGTACAATATGTTGATTGAGGTTTGTTTGCTATTCATTTTTATATTTCTTGCAAAGTTCACTGCAAATAATTTGTAATATAAACTAAAGAAGATTTCAATCGACAGTGAAGTTCGGCTACAAACAACTTCACGGTACCGCTAACTTTTGTTCGTAATAGACGAAGTTCGTTTTAACCGGAGAAAAGATGTATGTAAATATACTAATATTTTTTTTTGGGTAAAAAATCCAATAACGACTTTACATATCCATTAAAATAATTTGTTTTTCTAATTAGTCTTTCAAAGAATAGTAAATAACTATTTCAACGGTTTAACAGACGACCAGTGGATATTTTCGATTTGTTTTCATTCAAAATATGTAAAACCTAAGGTAAAAATAATAATGTACCAATCTTTAATAAGACCTGTTTTAACATACCCAATTCCAGTCCAATTTGGTTCAATATATCACCTTCGAGCATGGAAAAGTTAAGAGTTTTTGAAAGAAAATACTTAAGAACTTGTACTTCATTATATAGAAACCCCACAAAGTGGATATATGAAATATATTATGAATAAGAAGTTGTATAACAATGAAAATACTATACGTATAGATAATTTCATAATTAATATAATCAGAAATTACATCTTAAGGTGTTTGTAATGTTATGAAAATAACCTTATAATGGCTTCGTTTTACATAAATGTGAATAAGAGAATGTTTAGCAAAAAGGGTTTGTTCCTCCTGAAGCTTTTATTTACCTTGATAGTAAAAACATCGTTCAAGAAATAAATACAATTCCAGTTTTATACCACAATCATAGACGGGCGAATATAAAAGCAATTAACTGCAACTTAGATCAATTGAATATAAGATACAGCACAAGTATATCAAGCAAAGATTTACGTTTATTTCAAAAAACAAATTCCAAAAAAATTTTGGTGACTATCTATATAATTAATTGTTATCTCTTTTGCTTACTTTATCCCCTGACACTACTTTTGCAAACTTTTTTTTTCGTTTTTATATACTAGCAATGTTTTAAATCATTTTTGCATTTCAAATAAAATTTTTAATTCTTATATAAACATATTTTAATGTAAATAAATAAGAACTAAATAACATGTTGTAGAAACCAACTATAATCATATTAAAAATACTAGAGAGCTCGACTAAGAGACATTGTATATATATTTGTAAATAGTAATATTATTAACTAGTGTACATATCTTCTTTCTTGTCAATAAACTAATAATAAAAAATAAAAAAAACGAGTATATTTAAATAGATTTTGATAAAGGGTGCCCTATTTTATATAGATAACTATTTAATTAAACCAATCGCATATTTAGTTTAATTTTAACTTATTTATTATCAAAACACAAACAAATTTAAACTTTTTTTTATTAATTTAATAAATTTCAGTTTGAAAATTTGTAATCCACCATGGTTTTTTATAACAACTAGAGTGCACCTGGTGGACGAAATTAGACCGCCAGTTTAAACGTATACCTATTTTAGTTGCATTCATTTAAAGAGAAAAAACCAACTAATTACTCTTGCAAAAACTAAACCACTGGAGGATAAGAACGGAGACTTAGTGACTTCAAAGGATGAACGGATCCGTATATGGGAGGACTACTATACGGAACTGCTGTCAAAAACACCAACGAGACAAGAAAGAATTTGTAGCTGCACACACCACCAAGAAATGCAAGATAACAGCTCAGCTTGTCCGACCATACCGAAAATTGTGTCTGCTATCAAGGGGCTGAAGTCTAACAAGGCCCCGGGCCCTGACAACATTGCGCCAGAACTACTGAAGGTAGACCCCCTGGTTAATGCACATATTCTCCTCCCTCTCATACGCGAATTTTGGGCAACTGAAACTCTGCCACAAGAATTAAAAGAAGGGTCCGTTATTCTTCTCCCCAAAAAGGGTAACTTATCGCAGTGCAAGAACTAGAGAGGAATAACTCTGCTCAACATGGTCAACAAAATATTAGCCCACATAATCAACAATAGGCAGGCAGAAGTGCTAGTACCTAGTACCTAACCTAAGACAAGGGCAAGCAGGATCTAGAGCTAGAAGTTCATACATTGATCACGTAAATACCCTGCGCATTATCGTTGAGCAGTCACTGGAATGGAAGGCTCCTCTGTACATGTGCTTCATTGATTTCGAAAAATCCTTCGATACATTAAACCATAGAGCTATCTGGAGTGCATTGGAATGTAAAGGAGTGCCGCCGAAAGTGGTAAATCTGATCAAAGAGCTGTACAATGAAGCTAGTTGTCGGTTCATTCACGAGTACCAATTAAACGCCAATATAAATATTCAGACTGGTGTCCATCAGGGATGTGTCCTCTCGCCTTTACTGTTCAATCTAACGCTTGACACAATAATGAATCAGGTAACATCTAACAACACTGGTATTACATGGGGCCTGCATGGCACACTAGAAGACCTAGATTATGCAGATGACATATGTCTTCTGGCTCACAAGCACTCCCATATCGAGAAAAAGCTTCAACACCTGAGTGAGTGTGCAGCAAAATCAGATAAAGATTGCGAAAACAAAAATAATGAGCATTAACACCGACAATAGCCGACCTATTCTTCTAGACGGAAAACCGGTAGAAGTTGTTGACTCCTTCTGCTACCTTGGAAGTATTATCTCCAGCAATGGTGGTGGGGCAAGTGATGACATAAGATGCCGCATCACAAAAGGTAGAGCATCGTTCGGAATGCTAAATAAAGTCTGGCGGTCTGCATTCATTTCTAAGCGCATCAAACTCAAAATATTTGACGCTAGTGTGAAATCCGTCGCTCTATATGGGCGTGAAACATGGCACGCTGCCACTAAGGAAATAAATGCACTCCAAGTGTTCATAAACCGGTGTCTGAGGCAAATCCTACGTGTATTCTGGCCCAACACCATATCCAATGGCGCATTGTGGGCAGCAACAGATCAATTGCCAATAAAAACTGAAATCCGGCGACGCAAATGGAACTGGATTGGGCACACATTGAGAAAGCCACCAGACAATATAACTAGAACTGCGCTTGACTGGAACCCACAGGGTAGCCGAAGAAAGGGAAGACCTGCAAATACATGGTGGAGACTGGTTGATGCAGAGCGGCTAGCAGCAGGACGTACATGGCGTGAAATTAAAGCATTAGCATTAGATAAACCAAACTTTAACTTGTTTGTTGAGGACCTATGTTCCACTTAGGAATTATGGGAACTGAATAATAGTAAATAATAATTACTTATTCCCTTCCTCGTGAGAAAAACAATAGAAGACATAAAATTGCATACAAACATGCACATTTATAAAAAATCTTATTTCATATATACATATGTAGGAACTCTCAAACAATCTCATTGATTTTCTTATGTATTTATTTGAACCAATACTTACCCAGTGGAATTTCTATCACATACATCTTCGCTCTGAGACGAATGACAATGAAAGTGCGACCCGTCCAAAGTCTGTATCTAATTCCTACTTACATTTACACAGCGTTGGCGTAGGCTGTCAGATAAATCCAAAGCTACGGACATTATAAGGAAAGGTAGGATGGGTTCAACTACTATGGTGATTCTGAGGATAATAAGATGCGCCTGGATAAAATTAGTCTTTAGTAGCAGACATTATATTAATATTAGATGGGCCCAATTAGGATCGATCGTATGATGGGTTTGAACTATCAAATATTTAAATAAACACGATATCCAATTGCATTTTTCTTCAGATAGATTTATTTAGTATTAATATATTTATTTATCACATTAATTATTAAAATAATACATGTAACTGTAATTATAATTATAATGTTAAATGGGTCAAATCAGGATCGATCATAGGAAGGGTTTGAAATAAACAAATACAATTTCATTATTCTTCTGATGGTTCTATTATTATTATTATTATTAATTATTAAAATAAAATAATTAATTAGTTTTTTCCAGTTTCTTTTATTATAGGAGAGCTTGCGAAAGTGTCTGGCTTTTATGAATTTTGAAACAATTTCTAATTTTTTAATTTAAATTTAGATTTTGTTATTTTACTTTGGAAGAATACAAACAGGGCAGATCACCAAGGCCTTGAATTAAAAAGAACAATTTGGAAAAAGGTAATGGAACAAAAGACAGCAGAAAACAAACGAAATTCAGAATTGCAACTAAAATAATAATATGATACAATATGGAGCCCATTCAAATCAGATGCTAGTGCGAATGCTAAATTTTATTTTATTTCTTTGTTTTATTCTTTTCTTTTTGTGTACATCTAATTTTACAATTCGCTAGGAAAATACTAATCCGAATCGGATGAAAGTTGTATACGCTTAACTATTTTATTTTAAATGTTCCTATTGACATTATAATACACAATCGAATGTATTTCAATTTATACCAAGTTGCGGACTGCTGGGTACATAAGTGAATGCGCGTACGTGTGTATTTTTTTACTATTTGTAGTGGTGTCAACTTTATGAGCCCTTTGTTCCTTTAATACTAAGCCGATTCAAATAATATATGTATAGTTGGGTCACTAAAGTCCAACAATGTTTAGCATTTGGTAAAAGAATGAACAAAATCGGTTGGCAAACCAAGAAGAAAAAGGTATCTAAAAAATTGTCTATTCATCAGCAATAATATAGTTGTTCAGTAAAATTTAAGTATAAAACTTGAAAATAAGTTGAAATTGTTTCAAATAAGTCGTTCAGTAACTAAAAACTAAACCTGAAAAAGTTAAAAAAGACCTCAAAAAATATAAACAAAAACTCTTTAAAACCGTTGGACGTCATAAGCGAACTTGATTGTAGTTTGTTTTGTAGAATACCACAGAATTTTCGGACTTCAACATAAAAAAAATTTTTTTTTTTGCATATCATTCATTACTAAACGAACAAATTTAGAAAGGAAAAGAAAAGAAGTTTGAAAGAACAAACTTTTTCTTGTAAATAATTTTATTTTTCTTATGCATACGATACGTTCACCACTAAGAAATAAAATTTGTGCTAGAAAGTTTTAGATTTTTGCTTTTAAATTTTTGTATAAATTTTTTTTTTCGCTATAAATATTTGAGCCAAGAGTAAACAGATTGGCATTTAAGTTAATGCTAAAATAAATGTGATGTTAGTCAGGACTTGTTTGAGTTGAAAAAATTTATTCATCATGCTTAAAAAGACGGCGCACAATGGCTGAAAATCGTTTTTCATTGGCCAAAATTCTGTAACTTTTGAACCGATTTTATTTTATTGGATAGATATTTAGTTCAGCTTGACTCAGTTTAAATTTCATTAAAATTGGTTGAGGACTTTTTAAGGAATTCTAGGTCAAAGTTGAACTTTTGAATTTTTTTAACTTTTAGAGTGAAATATGGGTTGATTATTTTTTTATTTATTAAAAAATTGAATATTTGGAAATTAATAATAATTATAAATAATTTTTGTAATAATGGAATTTTTTTTAATGTTACACTTAAAAAAAATTTTACACTGAAAAAAATAGTAAAATCAACTGGAGATTTTGCTATTACAGAAAAATTAAAAATTTTTTGCTGACAAATTTGCAAATTTGTTTAGTCAAAGAATAGTTACACTTAAAAAAAAACGTTAATAATAATATCTAAAAATATTGCTATTACTACAGAAAAATTTATTATTTTTTGCTGTCAAATTTGATAATTTTAAAAACGTTTTAAAAATAAAAACTGCAATAAATTTTAAAAGCATCTATCTATCTACTCGTGAAAGATATCTCATCATTAACCAGGCCAGTATTTAGCCTTTAGCTGCTTGGTAACATCATGGTCCACCATTCAAGAAGCTTTACCATTGAAAGCACTAGTCCAAAACATTCCTATAACATCACCTGTACGAAGACGTGATGACAAAGAAAAAGAAGAATTTAGTAAAACGAGCTGCTCAAAAAGGTAGTCCTCAAACAGTAAATACAAAAGAACCCATTGCTCTTGCCCTTCGCTCAAAATGGCGGCTACCGAAACAGGAATAGCTGATTAAGTGCCGGCAATAAATACTTCAGACACTTCCAGAATGAAACGTGTTTAAATATAAAATTAATAAAAGTTTATAAGATCGTTTTTCGAGATTATTTTTTAAGCAGGAATTCTTGTGATTGTGATTAATTTGTCTTTTTACTTCATTAATATAAAACTAAACTATCGAATGATTGAACATTTTTATTAAAATAGAAAAAAAGCATTAATTAAAACAAAATCTTTTAATTTATTTTGTGCTTCCTTCTTCAACCAATAATTTCTTTTTAAGCTTATGTGGCATAAACCACAAAATCGCTTTTGTGCATTTTTTTCACAGCTTCATGTGAATAATAAAGTTTGTGTATTGATTTGGAAAAAACTATGGTAAAATCATGATAAAGAAAATATCATTATTAAATATTTGTTTTTTAGTTTCTAACTATTTCATTTCCCAACAAAAAATATCTGATATGCTTTCAAAATGAAGGCATCTTTAATGGAATAAGAATAGCAGTGCAAGTACTGAATTTAGTATTCTAAAAATTTCATTTCTCAGCAACATTTAGTAGAGAGACCTTCCTGCTATGAAAAACACGTGTTGAATTCATTCTAATTTTAGCAGTTCATCAAGGATTGATATTTTTGCTGGGATATATTTTGCCACAAAATGGACGAGGAAAACAAAAATTATTACAATTTTTCTTCAAGCTAAAAGGCTTTTTGGTATATTGGCTTAAAAGAAATATTACATTTTTTTTTTTGATGGAAAATTGAATTTCAATTTGCTGGATTTTCGTTATTCTTTGAAATTTCTCATTTCATTTCTACTTTAAAAAAAAAAAATTCAAAACAAACAAACAAGAAACATGACAAAATTAAATAATTTATATGGAAAAATGTACAAAAGCTTAAAATAATTTTACATCAATCCATGATTTTTTTTTGACCAGTATGTGAGTATGAGTAGATTTTTGATTTTAATACTTCTATAATAAGAAAACCGTGAATATCAATCGATAGCAATCAAATATTGCATTTTCTTGTTGTCTTTGCCTTCTTTTGTATTTATGGATTTCGTGATGCGTTTTTGTTTGTAAAAGTTCTTGAATGCATGCAATTTTGTTTTCTTTTTCCCTGTGGCCAGTATTTTGACTCCTACAAGGTCCATTCTATAACTTGTATCGTTTGCATGTTGAGGTAAAGCAGTTGTCTTTTTTCCTAAAATAATGTTGGCATTGTGTTCTAAAGTTCCAGTGGCGAGTTTTTGTGTTCCACGTATACTCTATTGCGCCTTTCCCTCTCATTTACTTGAAAGGCTATTTCACAGGCTACATTATCTGCTTCCAGTTTGTCTAATTTTGTTCTTTCTCACGTAAAAAGATGTAACAGTGTTTTATTTTCATCTGTGTACTTATTAATTTAAAGTTGTTTACTTGAAATTTGATTTGAATATGGTCGATTGCGTGGCCATCGGAAATACAAACTTAAATAATTTGTTGATATTCTTGCTACATAAACAAATTTCACTTAACATTAAGCAGACATGGTGCAAATACTTTTCTTTCTCATGATTTACAAGACTACTTTCAAAGCAGAAGATGTAAAAAAGTCAACGTGAAATAATAAATTAACTAAAATTATTTATGCTGAAGTAATTTGTTTAATCATTTTTAAGGCAAGTCCCAACCACAACAGTCTTGTTATTAAAAATTATGTACTTTATTTTTCAGGATATCATCATTAGTACTTTATGAAAAGATTCCTTTATTTTAATAACATAATCTTCATAATCACTTATATTATTATCAAACAATGGGAAGCCACAAAATTACTTATGTACATAAGAACACACAAAAAATTCAAAAAGAAAATGTAAGCAGAAGTAACAAAATAAAAGGTAAGGAGAGATTTCTGTAAAAAATTCTAATGCAAATAATTTGGGGGTGACTGGCAAACATTAGATACAAAAGGGGAAAAAAGAAACGAAACGACTAAGCTAAGACAATCAAAACTTTGATTGTTGTAGCCAAAGTCATTATAATTAACATAATTTTATTGCAAATCTTCTTTTAAGGAAATAAAGTACGAGAGTATTAGCAGAAAAAAAGAAAATAAAAACATTTAAAACACTTGATAAAGTGACAATATATCTCATTTGAAAGGGGGACATACCGAAGAAGGTTCTGCCAAACAAAACTCATTTCTTTTTGTGACGAAAAAGATAATTGTTTTATCTTCTTGTTTATTCGGCCAAAAATTCCAGGCCTTTTAAATTAAAAAAGGTAACTACTTAATTGTTTTATATTTTAATAAATTTAATAAGTATTTTATAATTATTAAATTTATTATTCGAGACAGGTCTCGTCGATATCTCTTTTCAAAGAATTTCAAAAAGTTTTGTATCGAATGTAAAAATCGATTCCTTTAATGTCCTAGTGACATAATAATATATAATATATGTATGTATATTATTATGTGACATAATGTGACATAATAATGTATATAATATATATTATTATGTCACTAAGAACATTTGAAATAAAATAGTTAAGCGTATACAACTTTCATCCGATTCGGATTAGTATTTTCCTAGCGAATTGTAAAATTAGATGTACGCTAGAAGAAAAGAACAAGACAAAGGACTAGCATCTGATTTGCACGGCTCCATATTGTATCATATTATTATTTTAGTTGCAATTATGAATTTCGTTTGCTTTCTGCTGTCTTTTGTTCCTTTATTTTTTCAAATTTGTTCTTTTTAATTCAAGACCTTGTTGATCTGTATTGGTTTTATTCTTCCAAAGTAAAATGTTCAAATTTTAATTTAAATTAAAAAATTTGAAATTGTTTCAAAATTCATAAAGCCAGGAGGCAAATCACGGCGTTCGATATCGATTAAAATCCCAAACAAAATCTTTTTAACTTGTTTGGAAATTTCGCTGGATATCGAATGCCGTGATTTGCCACCAGTCACTTCCGCAAGCTCTCATATAATAAAGAAACTGGAAAAATTTAATTAATTATATTATTTTACCAAATAATGTGATAAATAAATATAATAAAAATAAAACCATCTGAAGAAAAATGCCATTGGGTTTCTTGTTTATATAAATATTTGATAGTTCTAAACCATCATACGATCGATCATAATTGGACCCATCTAATATTAATATAATGTCTGCTACTAAAGACTAATTTTATCCAGGCGCATCTTATTATCCTCCGAATCAGCATAGTAATTGAGCCCATCCTACCTTCGCTTACAATGTCGGTAGTGTTGAATCTATCTGACAGCCTAGACCAACGCTGTGTCAATGTAAATAGGAACTAGATACAGACTTTGGACGAGTCACACTTACATTGTCATTGGTCTCAGAGCGAAGATGTACTCGTATGTGGCAGAAATTCCACTGGGATACAATCGAATGTATTTCAATTATTGCTGCTTGTTAACTTCCAAAATCAATTCAAATTTCAATCAATTCAATTCAAATGAGTTGGTAATGAGTTACAATTTTTTTTCTGATTCATTTGAATTAATTCCAAATCAATTCAATTTAAATGAATTGGAAATGAATTGCAATTCACTTTGACAAATTCATTAGAATTGGAAAAGAATTGCAATTCAATTTGACAAATTCATTTGAATTGGAAACGAATTGCAATTCACTTTGACAAATTCATTAGAATTAGAAAAGAATTGCAATCCAATTTGACAAATTCATTTGAATTGGAAACGAATTGCAATTCACTTTGACAAATTCATTAGAATTAGAAAAGAATTGCAATTCAATTTGACAAATTCATTTGAATTGGAAACGAATTGCAATTCATTTGTGAAACTCTTTTGAATTAGGAAATGAATAGCAATTCATTTCTGCCTAATTTGTTTGAATTGATTCCAATTTCATTCAATTAATTTTTTTGCGGGAAAAGAATTAATTCAAAATTTGCTTATTTAGTGTATGAATGATTCGCGAATTAATTGAAAAATGAATGATTCAGTTACAGCTCTTATCATTGACGACTAAAATGAAGAACACAAGAATCTGCGTGAAGAATGTATGTTAATTAAATTGAAAGCTCTAATTGTAATGCTTAATAAAATATTGTTGATAGCATAAAATAACTTATATGTTACTAAATGAATTGTTTATTATAAAATATTTTTCGCTTATTATCAATTTAAAATGAAAAGCGAATGTTTGCTGGATAACAGTTAATAAAAAAATGTATAAAAAAATATAAAAAAAATGTATAACCATCCGCCGCGTGTGCATTCATTGATGAATCATTGACGACTAAATGAAGAGCATAATAATCTGTGTGAGGTAATTTCCACAATTATGGCATGGGCTGCGCATCAATGCTTTAGGAAGGAAAAATGCAGAAATCAAAATTTCTAAAAACTGTGTCATGAGTTTTGACTTTAAATTTCAATTTTAAAAATCAATTTCTCACTCGTATCTTCTCATATGGTGGCATACTATTTACTTATTAAGCTCTGTCGTACCTTTAAGCAAAGAAAATTAAAAAATAGTTAAGGCAGTGTATTGCTAAATTGCTGTTTAATATTGATAATATATTTTTATTCTTAAGCTTAGTGATTGGTCTTAGTGAATTAACATAATGATGATGTTCCGTTATGCTCCTGTTGGGGAGCAAACGGTATCAGTTAATGACTTCCAACGGACTCTGTTGTAGGCTGTTCTTAATGCCTCGTTCCACGAAAACCCAGTAGTGAACTCACGTACAGTTGCGATGCGTCAAGTTGTTTTTGGACGTCCATGGTGCCGAGAACCTTGGGGGTTATACTGCAGCGCTGCCTTGGCTATCTCGTTATCGGATCTCAATGTGTGACCAATCCATTCAAATTTCCTTTTCAGGATGTCGTACTGGATTGACTGTTGGTTCATGCTTCGGAACAGCTCATCTTTGGTTATTGTCTTGGGCCAAAAACATCGAATAATCCTTCGTAGGTAACGGTTTGTGAAAACTTGCAGCCGTCTTACGTCGTTTTTGGATAGACCCCAAGTTTCATACCCGTATAGGAGTATGGGTTCACACACATGTGTTGAATACTTTGGTCTTCAGTTGTGTTGACATTTCGGATGATACCAATACTTTTTTAAACAATGCATGGCATGACGGGCCTTGCTGATTCGCGCAGAGACGTCTTTGTTTGCACCGCCATGCATTGTGATTGTACAGTCTAGGTAACAGAAAGATTGTATATCTGAGAGTTAGACTGGTGGTATTGGTGGTTTTTATTCTCATTTGTTTGGTTTTCCGCAAGTTTATTCGTAAACTAACTTTGATTGCGTTTCTATGAAGTCTTCAATTTGTTCTCTATATTTTCGAACTTATGTGCTAAGAGACGTAAATCATCAGCATAGTCAAGATCGTTTAGTTTTTAGAAGGGCGTCCACGGAATGCCGTCTGATGCTTTAATATTTGTTATTGACATGACATCATCTAGCACAAGCAGGAGAAGAAGTGGCGACAGTACATAACCCAGACGTACCCCCACATCGATAGTATATGTTTGAGACGTTTGCCCCTTGTATAGCACTTGATTTTGGGAGTTGGTGAAATAATATAGTCTACGTTATATGAAATATAGTGCAACGAATTTTAGAGCTATTAATTTAATTCTATTTTTGAATTTAATAAAACTTAAACTTAAAGTTTCAGTAAAGCGGATAACAAAAACAAATTTGCGAAAATCCTTCTTTTAAAATGCTAATAATAAAAAAATTTGTTTCACAAACTAATTTAAAAATATATTTTGCTGTTACATCAGTAGTTTTTGTTATTTAAACAGCAGTTCACAAGCACATGAATTGTATGTAACAGGCATGTATTGACGTTTTTAATTTTTATTTAGGCCATGTTGTGCACTTACGTTTCTACCATTTCTTTTTCGGTTTTCTAGACACATCCATATTTCTTTTTCGTCAGTAAAAGTAGGTTTATTATGTGTGTGTGTGTGTGTTATTAAATTAGCCTTTTTCATTTTATTTTGCGCTAAAAAATAGTTAAACTGAACACATATTTAATGTTTAGCTAAAAAAAAGAAGAATATTTACTATACTTTCCAAAAACTTGAGTTTTTCTACAAACTTCCGGTGTTTTTTATGGTTTTGCTTTGGTATGGGTGTTGTTAACATGAAAATAAATTCATTCGTTTCGCTGCGTTTGTTTTCACGTAAACACACATACAAGAATAAGTGTATATTTTGCTGCATACTTTTGGGGCTGTTGAGTGATACGGAAGTGTTAAAATTTGAATATTAGGTTATTTCTCCTTTCTAGATTTTTCGTTGTTTTATTTTAAGCTAAAGTTTATGGTAAAAGGGTAAATTTTAAATTGCATAAAATTTGTATGCAAAGTTCTAAATCAAAAGGCTATTTCTTAAAATAACACGGAGACGTTTCCCAGCTGGCCTAGGCTGTTTGTTAGACGATTGTGTTTAATATACGACTCCTAAAAGAATCTTCTGATGATGATCTGACGATTAACAATAACAAAAACATCTACTTTTGTTCAAGATTATTACTTTTTTACCGATTATCTGACACGTTCGTCTTTTAATCTGAGAATGTTTAATATGAAAGTCGTAAAAAAATATTCTAATGATTATTTGAAGAACGCGAAGACAACAATGTTACACTTTGTTTAACTGCACAAACCTCAAACGTTTCTCTCTACGATTAAATGTCTCATTAACTACTTTAAGTTATTTTATGTGATTATTTTTCGAATAAATTGGTTGTTAGTGGATTTTAATACAAAGTGATTATTTTACCAAAATAATAATCACTTTGGATTAAAAATCACTTTAAGTTCGATAACCAATTTCGATCAAACTATTGCACTGTAATGTATGCTTAGTTAATATATGTGCATATATAGTTTTTCTTAACCATAATTGCATTTTTTTTAAAGCCTTTTCGAATATTAAAATTGAGTTATCTCAAAAGTATGTTTTTCGACTTAGGCATTTATTGCTTATGACCACAGATATAGTGAAATTATTTAACGAAGTGCGAGTAACATACACATTTAGGCTTCACTTAAAGCTAATTTTTCTTGTTTACTCCCATTAACTTATTCTTATAGCCATAATATTTACACATCGTTATTGCAAATTAATCTTTATGCTTCATGGAACTAGTTTTACTTACATATATTAATTGTCAGTTTTCTGTTTTGTTTATTTACTTCTCCTTTTTTTTTTGCAATTAAATATTCTAGTTCATAATTATTTCTAATTAATAACACTTACGCTTGAATACCAACAAACAGTCAAATAAAGTTACTATAACTTGATATTAAAAGACTTAATCATTCTTCAAACTTAAATAAAGTAGTGACTTTTGTATACTTTAATGTGAACAAGTGTTCAATTAGAAGAAATAAAACTTTTGTGTATTTGACGAGCTATTTGAAATAAGTTTATCTGAAAAGGCAATTTTTCGAATTTGTATTTTCAACAAATTTTGAACGGGGTTTTCGACCAGAACTTTGTTTTCTAAAAAAAAAATAAAACAAAAAATTTAAATGAAGATGATTCAAATTTTTATTGCATTACGAAGGGAAAAGTTCGGCAAATATGAATGAAAAATGATAGCCTGCAAATGTCCACCACGACCACGCTGACAAATGTCGATTCTTTCATCAAAGTTTTTAATCACTTTTTGGCTCTTTTTCGTTAATGACACCACGGATTTTGAGTTTTAAGGCTGCAATTGATTCAATTGGCTCCGTATAGACTCTGTCCTTAATATCGCCCCACAAAAAATAATCCAATAGTATTAAATCACACGATCTCTTTGGCCACTTAACATCTGATTATTGTGAAATTATCCGATCTGGAAATTTGGTTTGCAATAAATTTATCGTTGCATTGGCTGTATGACATGTGACACCGTCCAGTTGAAACCACACGTCAGTAATATTCACGTCATCAATAATAGGCTGAAATTGAGTTGTTAACATATCGCGCTAGCGTGATCCATTGACCGTTACCGCATTTTCAGAATCATCTTCGAAAAAAAAACGGCCCAATTACATCTCCAGACCACATAGTGCACCATGCAGTGACACGATGAGCATGCAAAGGCTTCTCAATCGTCGCTGTAGGATTTTCAGAAGCCCACAGCGGCAATTGGACTTATTGGCGTTACCTGACAAGTCCAAATTGGCTTCGCTTGAAAAAATGATTTTTTTCAGAAAAACAAGCCGGTTGTTCCTGAATGAATTGAGCGAATCTACGGCGATGTGAATGGTCGCTCGGCTTCAATTCCTGCACCAGTTGAACCTTGCAAGGCTTCAAAGCCAAATTCTCACACAAAATTCGCCATGTGGAGCTTTTGGATAACCCCAATGTTTGAGAACGTCGAGGAATTGAGGAGTTGTCACATTTTTTTTTTAATTTTTAATTACGCCTTTTCCCAAAATTAACATTTTAATGCAGATCATCAGGAAACTTTTCCCAAATATTTATTAGAGCAACTGGAGATATTTAAGGACCTATATTTAAAGTCATAAAAGACGATTTACGCTACAATGTAGCTTTTTAATGTGAAATATTTTTTTCAAAAAAAATATGGGAATAAAACAAATTATTAGTAGTTTTTAATCCAATGTGATTATTATTTTTTGGTTAATGTTCGTAACGTTTTTTTAGTCAGAAAGAATTGGACATGAGACAATGTTCCAAAGGAACAAGGGACAATTTTTCAACTTACACGGGAGAATAGAAACAACGTTGTTTTTCGGGAGCCGCTACACTCCCATTATCAGTGTTCATGTGTGTTTCCATGTATCCGCCACTGTTTAAGTGGCTCGGTTGAATGTGATTTCAAATAATGTCTAGAAAAAGCATACGAGAGTTATTTGTATTGTGGAAGGTATTATTAGTTGTTTTTACAGCAAACACTGCTTTACCACTATCAATGTTAAAATTTTACCATCACGAATTAACGTTAAATTAACCCATTGTTACATGTTGGTTTTTATCTCATGTACCATTTATCTTTCTAATTCTTGTTTTTACTTAAGACAAACTTTTATGGTTTGATTAATACTTAAGTATTATAGCTTTTTTGTTTTTTTTTTTGTCAAATAGTTGAGTTTTTTTTTTTTTTTTTTTTTTTTTTTTTTTTTTTTTAAATTATTTGATCAATTTTAACTAGTTATGTGACAGCAAACATTGCAAGGCTCAAGCCAGTAGCTGCTAATTGTTTTTTATGTAAAGTGATTATTTTTCGAACAACCATTTGTTCGAAAAATAATTTCTTTAAAAAAACAAATTATTATTAGGGTAAATTATTTTCGGAATTTATTCAAGAGATTGCGTGCTCTTTGGGGGCTTCTACGATAATAAATACAAAGTATATAGCAAATAAAACTTTACACCAATAAAAACAGCCAAAAAGTGCCAAAAGTAAATAAAAAATAAAGTAGATGCCAAATAAAACGTCTAAAAGAAACCTAGATTTGACTGAACATGAACCTGGGATATTTAATGAATAAACACAGATTTTATTCCAACATTTAATTATTTCACCTTCTAAGAGCTTCATAATTATAGTTAAACAATATCTTTTTTCTACTCGTGAAATTTTAAAATTCTTAATGTGCGGCACAAATTATTTCCATTCAACTAAATTTAGGTTTTTGCACATCATTTAACTTAAGCATACATTTTGCTTTTTATTTTCAAATTATTTATACAGCAATAAATCTGTTGTTCTAAGTTTGCGCTTCATACTTTTATACCAAGTTAGTCAATGGCTTTTGTGGAAACAGTATTATTTATATGTCGACAGGCATATGAATATCTTCAGCTGAAATGTAAAACAACATAAATGGCAAAAAAATTACACTTTCTTTTTAAAAGTTATTTTGTATTATATTCCAAGGCACGTCTTTAAAATTTTTTCAACTTTTATCATAAAAAGCAGCCAAATTATGTATGAAAATAAAAAAGGTCTCTTTAGGCATTTGAACAGTAGTTGTGTTAAGTATTTTTAACGCTTTTGGGATTATTTAAATATTCTTGCTTTTCTAAAGTTTAGAAAATTGCACTTTTTTATATTGTATTTCTCCAAACCATATAATACTAGAAATGGTACACATACACATGTGCGTGCGTATAATTGTGCTGTTGCTGCAAATAATCGTTGTATGGAAATAATTAAACTTTCAAAAATGTATTTTTGTTTATGTTAGAATTTTAATAAACACGTAGAATTAAACCTCAATGAATATTTTATTGTTATCGTATGCTCATGGTAACGTTTTTCGAAAAATTCCACTAAAATTATTGTCAATATTTTGAAGTACCGCTAAAGAGAAGAGCATACTTAACTGAAAGGCCGGCTAAACAAAGAAAACTGTTTAGTTTGTAATTCTATTTGCCAGCAAATTCAATGTAAAACAAGAATAAAACGATTAAAAATTATAAAACATATCCGGAGTTCGCTTAAATTATGCGCCATGTTGCAGGCACATATTAGCATTTTTATAAATATATTGATTTCACGCCTTCTCGTGGGTGCATAGTGCAAGCGCCTGCAAACATTTTTATATACACGATTTGTTTGCGTTTGTGTTCATGTTACTTACACAGTAGCACTGATGCCAGTTTATCCTTTTCAATGCTTGCTTTTCCTTTTTTGTTTGCCTTTTAGCCTCGAAATTTGCCTGGATTTTTTAACATTTTTTATTTAAAATTTAGTCTCAAAGAGGCAAAATATTTTTTTTAATTATTTATTTTCTGCTGAACCCATAAAATTATTTTAAAATACATTCCGGTTCACTTATTTAAAGGCGCTAAAAATTCCATATTCACCAGCCTGTATCTTTTGAAATTTCTAAAAGATTGCAGAATTTTAAAATGGAAATGGAAGCTAGACATTTTGAGATAAAAAAAAATCATAGTAACAGTGGTTTCTTAACTAAAGATGTTTTTTTGAGCAATTTATAAAAAAATTTGAAAAATGTGCTATTTTTTTTTTGGTTCACTTGAATAAAGGCACTTTAACTAATTTTAATGAAAAGCTGGTTTTCTTGGTTTTAATTTATTTTACTTTATTTAAGAGCTATTAGTAATGGGTACCAATCCCCCTTTGTTTTTAATAACTTCAAATATGCGGCTTTTCATTGACAGATAAAGAGAATTTATGCACAGAGCCAAAACTGCCTAATAGAATCAAGAAGATTTTCTCTATGAAACGTTTTTAGGCTAAGGGGTATCCCAGCAGAAAGAAGAGAAGATTTTTCCGAAGAGATTCCTTATTATTTTCATGTGGTAAATCTTTTTGATTTTATCAAGGAGGAAAAAACATAAAATCTAGAAGAAAACTTGTTATTCACAATTTTTTCACTCAATTTCCGTTATTTTTGGCACCAGAAAAACAATCCATAGAGAAAAGCTTCTTGATTCTATTAGGTTTTCTTCTGAATTGCATAAAATAGGGATTTCTTATTGATTTTATTAGGCTACCTAATTGATTTTTTCAAAAAGGTATTCCTTATTGATTTCATTAGGTTGCTTGTTATTTCATATTTGTTATTTCACCCAATCCTCTTTTCACATGGTACATACGTTCCAGAAAATATTGTGTAAAAAATAGTGTAAAAAAAGACACACCGTAATGGAAAATACAATAATCATATAAAGAAAATTGTAAATCCTATATAACATACATATAATCATATAAAAAAAAGGAAGAGCTAAATTAAAATTAAATTTTTTTGTCCATTAACAAAAAAACGTGTAAGAACTGAATAAGTTTTGTCGTGCTATTTACAAAAAAAATGTAAAAATAGGATTATGTGTATATAAATCAACATAGTGACAATTTTTTCCCCGTTATTTTATTTTCTTTGAACTTGACAAATGAAATTAAAATAAAATTTAAACTTAACTAAATAAATAGTTGATTTTTTATGCAAAGAAAACAATATAAAAATTGTTGGTAAGAAATTTATAAACCTGAACTTTTACAAAGATTTCAATCTTATTTAATCGCCAATGAAACCGAAACATATGCCGTGATAAACTTGACCGATTTAGACAGACCGCCCATCCATTTTTACTTACTGAACAATGGACTTAAAGTTATTCGAGTAAAAAAATACTGGTAATAGCACTTACTTTTTATTATTATATCAAATGAATTCCTATGTAAATATATTAATAAAAAAATCAATAAAATTATTAATAAAAAATCAATAAAATTATCAAATAAAATCAAGAAGAATTATTTTTTTTTTAAAATCAATAAGATAGCCTTATAAAATCAAGAAGAAAACCTGAATGAAAACATCAATAAGATAGCCTAATGAAATCAAGAAGAAAACCTTTTTGAAAAAATATAGAAGAATACCTAATAAAAACCCTAAGTTTCCTTCTTGATTTTTTCTAAAAGTTTTTCCTTATTAAAATGATAAGACTTCCTTCTTGAAAAAAATCATAGAGATATCTTATTAATTTTGTTCTATTTTATTAGGTTTTTTCTATTACTGTTTTTTCTGTGTGTAATCCAACGAAATTTGATTCCAAGCATCCTTAATGGTCTGAACTAGTGACTGCATGTCATCAAATTGTCTACCTTCTTCATAACGAGACATTACGAGGTAATCAACCCCAGACATTTTCGATAATGTTGAGATCTGGCGAAGAGGGTGGCCAGTCAAGAATATTAATATTTTGGCTTGCAATGAATTGCTTTACTATTTTGGTGTTGTGCATAAGGGCATTATCCTTTTGCAATATCCAAGATATGGGACCAAATAGTTCACTGAACACTGAAAAAGCCGATTCCAATAAAGTTTTATAGCTTGCACCAGTCATTTTTGCACTTTGAAATTCAAGATCGATGGTGCCTTAGAACGTAATAGCACCCCACACCCCACACAAATCGCTTTTCTTTGAGCAGATCATGGAAATAATCGTTGTAGCCATCAGGCCAATCCAAATTAAACTTCTTCTCATCCGTAACTACAACGGTTCTCCAGTCATTTACATGACTACTTTGCTGCACACTTCATACCATGTAGTCTCTTGCGAATTGAAGCCGCTTTTCCTTAAGAGGAGCATTAAGTGGCGGCTTTTTTTGTAATTTCAGTTATTTAAGATACTCACAGCTCTAAATTACTTTACATACTGATGACTTGTTCGCTTGCACTCCAGCTTGAGCTCATATTTTTAACAAGTATAATTAATTTTAATTAAATGATTCAAAAAAGAAATGGAAATAAATTGTTTGATATTTATTTTCAAGATTTATATAAATCTAAATGAAGGTAAATATTTACATATTTATTAAAACCCAACTAGAAAAATATTAAAAAATAAATATTAAACGAAATGATTTTAATAAAAAGAAATTGTTAATAAATTTCATTCAAATTGGTTTAAATTGTTTGGTATGTAAAAAAATAAATGAAAAGTGTATGCATGTCATTATCTAGGCGCGTAATTTTCCAACTGGGCGCATTTGTGGTGGGCTATTGAAAGGCCTTGTATCAAAGCTTTGTGTCAGTCATGACCAAAAAAATGCTAATTTTCAGATTTAACAAATATCCTGTAACCATGAAGGTATTTGTGTTCTTTGGCTGGCGACGTAATGGATGGATGGATGGTTGATTTGACTGATTTATAGCGGTTGATTGAAATGTGTTTTATGTACATTTTTTTTTGTGCAACCACAAAATTTTTCGTAGTCATTTGTTTTCCAACCATCAGATATCTAAATTCTTATATGTAGAAATAAAAGGTGCAGATTTTATACCGCACATTAAATAATCAATTAATTAATATTACAAATACAAAATCAATATTAAGCAGTTAATAAGCCGTCGATGTATTTTCTATCATAGGGAACTGATTTGGGCGGATACTTATTTTTTTTTTAAGAATAATTCGTAGAAACTTAAAACACCAATAACGCAGCTTAAGAGTGATAAATCTTCCAGGCTTTAAACAATACAAATTTTTAAATTATACCTGAAAGAAAAAAATAAAACAAAATAAAATATAATTTCAATTGACCAAACTACACATACATACATATATATGTATGTACATATATTCAATTAATTTTATGGTTAAAGTGCAAATTAAATACGATGAGAATTATATGCATTCGATATCAAATGAAATACCATAAAAATTTTTTTTAATTTGTATGAAAATTGCGTTCGATATCGAATGCTGTAATTTGCAGCCAGAAGTTATTTCAAAGGATAAGCATTTCAATTGTATACCAAGCACAATTATGAATTTTATTTTTCTAAATTATAAAAATGCCGATACAGACTCGCAGTGCAAATGGGCGAGATCTTTGTGAGATCTTCGAGCATTATCGGCGTGCTAAAGTTCATTCTGCCTCTCGAGGTTGCAAGTCCTTTTTGTTATTCAGTTCAAGAGTAAAAGATATCTAATAAAAGTTTCTTAATTTTGACTATTTTAGTAGATGGCCAAGTATTTACCCGGTTAATAAAAATAGCCTGCTGGCTAAATTCATTGCAAGTAATTCTCGCTTGCAAGGAAGCAATCAACCATTCCCTAAACTTGAAAGAGTGTCTCAAACTATGCCAAAAATATTCTGTCAAGCACGTGCGATTAAAATGGTTTTAGCAGAACTTCACATAAATAAGTCTTCTAGTATCCACACAGTGCTTTCTTTCTATTTTTTCTTGGATATTTGAAAATATTTTGACGACTCCTCATACTTTCTAAATAGCGCATCAGCAACAATAGATACGAACGTTTGTCTTTCTAAACACTTCAGAATTAAATATAGAAAACATTATTAAGAAAATTTATACTTTTTGGTAAAATATCATTTAACTTTGAATAAGAAACACATTGAAAACGACATTGAAAATTTCGTTTTCGCTTACTTATCATGAAATGAAAACCACTCAATTGTGATCATATCTGTCAGCCTTCTTTTGCTTTGGCAGCTGCAATGCCAAAGAATCACAAATGACAAAATGGAAATCAAAAGTAGTTCGAAATTTTGTCATTCGTTTATCAACTTGTAAAACAGATGTGGAATATGATGTATTGAAATGGAAATAAAAGCTACTTTTATTGTCGTGTTAAACAATAAAATTATATATTTACATTCGTACTGGCAAAGCATTTCTTGCAGCATATAATTTTGAAATAAAAGTGCAGCAGGAGTTATAGATGTAAAACAATTTTTTGTAATACTTAAAAAATGGTGCTAAGTATGATATTTTTATGTAACTTTAAAAGTTTTGATTGAAACTACATAAACATAAATAACTCCTAAAGAAAAAGGGCAGACTTAAAATCACAGTAATTGTCAGAATCACGATAATAAAGCAACTAATTCAATATGAAATTAATTGATTTCAAATGCAAGCAAATTACTGAAACTCTCCTCTTTGTGAAGGAGATTAAAAAGAGTAAAATTTATATCGCTTTAAAGCCCGGAGACTAATTTAAATTAATACTAATTAATTTAATTCTGCAAATTTCTCTCTTTCTTAAAAATATTTGTGACATACATATCGTTACCTTAATACAGAAAGGCCCTAAGCATTTTATTTCAAAATCGACTGGTTAAACTATTTCGATAACAGATCTTTGAATTTATTGATATATACAAAAAACACAATTTGGAAGAAAATTAGTTAGGGACTTTCTGTCATAAGGTAACGATAAAATCTTTTCAATTTCCATTACAGATTTTGAAGGTGTTTATTTATTCATTCACTTTCTCCAAAACTTTGTATTTTCATGACTAATTAAGTTATTATTATTATTAATATTATTACATTAAAATAGTTTAAACTTTGCAAATGTTTAACTTTTACGAAATGCTTATACATAATTATTTCTTTGTTGACCTTTTAAAATTTTTATTTATTTCAATTAATATATTTATTTCAGCACAAACCCCAATGACAACGTCGATAAAACGAAGTATTTATTTATTTTTCTACATATAAACGAAAATGAATTCATGTAAAATACTTTGTAAAGAGGTCAAAAGCAATAAAAAACGTATGTGAATTTATTTGTTCAGAGCGAAAGTCTTAGGTTTAAATTTTATTATACTTGTAAAAACTTTTCGAATGAGTTAAATTTGTTTAAGAGAATTCTACAGTTAAATCTACCGGAATTTGCTGTTAGAAAATCCACAACCGTTTATAAAGAGGATTTTGCATTGGATTTTTTAAAGGACTCCACAATAAAAACTAATACTTTTTATATTAATTCCCGGGGATCTCGGATATTAAGAATTTTCTAAATTAAATTAATTTATCAACCATAAATTAGAAAAAAAATCATCTATCCATCACACAGGGAGTCCGCCGGGAAGGTATACTACTTTGTTTTAATGCCATTTCGGTAAAGATTAGTCTTGATCGTTCATATTTGGCAGTCGTGAAGAGGACACGCGGCAAATTTATTGTTAAAACATTTTATCAAAATCAATCATCGATTACTATGACGATGAGAAAGTTACGTCAAATTTTTGGGAGAAGCAACGGGCCAACAAAACGCACTATTTATCGTGTAGTGAATGATTTCGAAGAGGAAGAGGATCTGTAGGTGATAGGCCCAATCATGGAAGACAATGTACTGCAAGATCGGCTGAAAATATTACTGCTGCTCAAGAAAGTTTTCAAAACAATCCATCAACCTCAATTCGACGCCGAGCTCAAGAGCTTGGTCTTCAAAGAACAATTTTTCACAAGGATTTGCATTTGTTGCCATTTAAGATTCAGTTGACACAAGAGCTTCTTCCACAAGACCATTTACGCTGCCGTACATGTGCCAATAGGATGCTACAGCTCGCCCATGACAACCCCGATTTTCATGAAAAAATCATAATGATTGACCAGGCACATTTTCATTTGAATGAATTTATGAAAAAACAGAATAGTCGGTTCTGGGCAATGGAAAACCCTCAAATTGTTCATCAGTCGCCTTTGCATCCATTAAAAGCGACAGTCTGGTGTGCAATTTGGTCAGGAGGAATCATTGGATACTTCTTACTTCTTTGAAAATGAAAACGGCGTAACGGTAACTGTGAATGGGAAGCGATATCGTGATATGACTGAAATCCTTTTAATGCAACAACTACATGCTTTGGGCTTGATTAACATGTTATAGCAACAAGACGATACCACATCGCACACAGCCAGGATTACAATGGAATTACTGCGGGACCTCTTTCCACAACAAGTTATTTCAAGAAATGGTGATGTTGAATGGCCTCCACGGTCGCCTGATTTGACTGCTCTGGACTTCTTTTTGTGGGGATATCTGAAAAGCAAGGTTTATGCAAACAAACCAGAAACGCTTGAGCAACTCAAATAAAATATTCGTAATGAAATTAATGAAATACCGCGTGAAATGTGTGAAAATGTAATGAAAAATGTGCTCAAAAGGGCTCGCATTTTTGAAGCTAACAGAGGCGGACATTTATTTGATATTGTATTCCATACATAATTGCTGACATTAAATAAAACATTTATCAATATTTAGATCCATTCTCTTTTATTTAATCAAAAATTATAAACAAACAAAGTAGTATACACCCTGTATATCTCATATTGTCTTTGATAAAAACCCGAAGTACAGTGAGATCTGTATACGTAAATTTATAACTACTTTGCGAATTAACTTCAACAAGTTCACGGTCGATGGCGATTCAACCGCATTCTTGTGATTAAATATTAAGCATTTACATAATTATATACGATGAAATACAAAATCAAAAAACATTCTAAATAAAGAACGGAAAACTCTGACTTAATACAAAGAACATATAGGAAAAACTCTGTCTCATTTCTATGCAAAAGCAAATTGGACAAACACACATACATAATTTATTTATTTTACAACATGTAATAGTAAGTGTGCATGTATTAGTAGCAACTTTAAACGCTTATAGCTCTTTAAATATGGAACCGATTCAAATAAAATTAAGATTGTGCACATTTATCTAAAATCCCCATTAAAAACATACAAATCTTTCCAAAATCTTTTCGGCATTACGGACGTATGAGGGATCTAAAAAAACGTGTTTGCCTAATAATAATATAGATAGATACTTACTTAATTTAATTACTTTGAATTATATACATACAGATGTGTAGCTGAAATCGTTTGAATAAAATATAACTCACTTAGTTGTTTAAATCATCTGTCCACATCTATTTATATTTGAATTAAAATGTTTGAATTAAATTTAAATACAATTGAAAGAAATAAATACAGTCCGCTAATTTAATTGGAAGTAATCGAAGTTCATCGAAAGGTATTTTTTTAAAATTTTTTTAAATTTAAAATTTGGGATGATTCGTGAAAAACTGGGAGCCCTGCAGGTATTAACGTGCGTATTTAAAAATTTCAGTACTGACGACCAAAGTCCTTACAAAATCAATAATAAAGCTTGAAGCTTCCACTTACATAATTCTCCAAAGTTTAAATTAGAAGAAATGAGGTTTGTAGTTGAAAAGGTTGCAATCTACATTTTTCTTACGAATGTCTCATTAAATTTCTTATCCTTTTTGATGCGAACCCTTAGATCTTCTCCTAAATCTCGTCTACTGAATATCATAATATGCAAGATATTAAATTTCTGTATCTTTAAATAATGTAGTTCTTATAATTCAGTTCTAAAAATTATTGGCAGGGAGATTACAGCCTTTGCAAATAGGACTCTCAAATGATATTTCATAGCGTTTGTTTACTTTGTGAGCCCAACATCACTATGAGAAAATTGGTTATTAAAGAATTTTATTGGAACTGTGAAGCTATATTTTCAAATGTGCAGCTCATATCGGATTTAAATCTACATGTTATGATTTTTTTATTTGTATATTTATGTGTTGATTTGGATAATTCCTAACTTCTGCTGAAAACTGTCCATTTCCAGATGGAATACTAAATGCAAAAAACTTGCCTATTGGATACTCATGATAAGGAGCGTTCTAGTAACAACTACAGTATTAAATTTAAGATAATTTTATAAATTTAAGTCTTTGGATTTTATTTGAATATTTGCGACCGAAAATATTATCATCCTTGCACAATAAAAACATATGTAAGCCAATATAGGTATGTACGTACGTTCATACATATATCAGTGTCCGTTGTCTTCAGCAGAAGTGTTAATTTCAATTACACTCGTTGTTTTCTATTACAGGTCTGCACAATTACATTTATACACGTGAAGTACACATGTAGTGGCAAAGCATGAACACTTATTCGAAGTCTCACAGCAAGAAAATGTGGCACTTTATTTTTGAGAACAACAAAGTTGTCGAATAACTAATTTTTTTAACTCCTCGTCTTTCGGTGCCATTAAGTAAATGTTCCTCTTTTTTATGTACCGCAAACGATCGTGTTGCGAAGATATCACGATCTCAAAATTTCCATTTCTGTAACAAGTCTTGGGCTGTGTTCGTGTTAAGTACATATCACGAGCTCGAAACTGCTTGTTGTACAACAAATACTATATGAAGAACATGTTCAACTTTCAGTTCCAGAGACAGAAGAAACAATAGATTTTATGAATTAAATTTTTTCTTGTCAGCTTTCAAAGTAACATGCGAAGTGGATAATCAAAAAGGTATCCTTACTAAACACCGACGGCAATATTTATATACGATTAATAAAGTTAATGTGTGCTTTCCCAATATAAAATTCCTACGATAAGCCTAAGATAACTTTATTAATCGCTTATGAATAAGGCCGTTAAAAAATAACGAATAATTAGTTACCAATTGCTTCGTAAAAAAAAAATTGTTTTATAAGGGATTTAAAAAAACAAATTTTGTATAAAAATTCGTTTTGAAAATTATTTATAAATCAAAATAATTTGTAGGAATAAGGTCTTTAACAAACAATTGATTTTTGTAAATTACTAAGGAATCAACCTCAAATTTAGTACAAGTTTCAGAGATTATTTTCAACTTAAATACATGTGTAGGTATGTACATATGTATTTTTGTACATATATACCTACATAAATAAATTCCTTGCAGGACTAACATTACACCCAATGTATTAGCATTGCATATTGTGTATATTGTGTCTGTTAATTGTTTAAAAAAAAACTTGATTTAAAAATTTTACATTGTTACAATGAATTCCTTGTTATGCTGGTTTTTTACATATTTCATTGCCTTCTAAAAAAAACCGCACCTTCAAAAATCCTTGACAAACCTATACTTAGGAAAAACCTTAACTCTTAAAAAACCCATAAATAATAATTGGAAAATCTACGTGCATTTGAAAATTAATTGCTTGCAAAAAAAGAGTAAATGGGACAAAAAATAACAATCGTTTTGTCTGACGTACATACATACATAGTATTACACGCATATGTATGTATGTATGTAACGCATTTACAAATTCCTGCTGTACCACAAAAAAAGGAACATCATCTTTGCAGTAATCCTTCTTTCAAGTTCACATTTTTATATGTTCAAATTCTTATATGTCCACATATTTACATGTTCAGTTTTTGGCTGTGACTATATAATTGTTCATTGCTTGTGTGCTGAGCGGAATAGAAAGTATATATTATATTCGAAAAAGGAAAAGAACTTCACGTGTACAAGAAAAACCTTATTCGATGCAGACCTCTATTTTTTTATGTCTCTCTTACCATTTCGTTTTGTATGTTAATATAGTTGTTTTTGTTATGTTGTTGCTTAATCCATTCATATTGTAAGTGACACTCTTGATGTTGTAGCTGTTATTGTTGTTATTGTTGTCATTGCTGCTGTTGAGTTGACAGGATTATTGATGTGCTTTCGTAAAATGTGTATCTTATTCGCTGACCGACCATGTTGTTCAGTAATGCATATTCGGGGTCAGAGTTCACATTGCAGATATAAAAAACATAAATTTAAAATAATATATGCTTTTAACAGTTATTCGTTAAATTTGATAAATGAACAGAAGGGTACATATCGTCGTCGGTCACAAGTTGACAACTCTTAACTCGTAAAAAAATCGAATCGGTTTTTTGATGCCAAAAGACTGTCTTTGTTGTCCTTCTGCATGTTAGTACGTTTCATTTATATTTTAAAAAAATCTTACTTCCAACATGGTTTAGTAACGGAGTAATAACGTTTGTTTTGCCTCCGGAAAAGTTCAAAAAACCTGTTAAGAGTTGTGAACCCGTGACCGACGATATGTGTAAGTTGAAGGTATTTAAGGTTTGTATTGTTTTAAACTGTTTTTAATACATTTTTAAAAAATTTTACTTATTCGGATAATTCTTTCAGTTATATTCGTATTAGCTATTGTATTTAAAAGTGGTATTAATTAATTTTCTTATGTTTCGTGGTATTTGTTTCAAATTTAACATTTGAATTGGTTTAAAAATATGGGCAAAAGTTAATAAATTCGAATCTAATGCTTTCAACTTTCTACATATTTATTTATTTTGTTATAAACAAATAATTACTAAAATTATTTGATAAATAAATGTGATATATATTTATATTGAAACGATGTGATCTTATAATTTGCAAATAAGCTTTTAAAAATAGAAAATAATGGAAACGTTTGACTTTGATAAATTCGACTTGAGAAAATATATTGGATTAAATTTTTACATGACATATAGATACATATACATATGTATATATCGATCTTCCAAGCATGATATGTCATTGGCCGAACAAAAACGACATTAGTGCAAATTTTTAGAAAATTCGGGATGTGGTTCACATTAATTACGAAAATAATCCGGTTTCACGCGTCGACCCCAATCATGATTGCATTTACTTTATTAGATACGCTAACTAGGAACTAAATAGCACTTTTGGAATCATTCCAAATATAGATGGTACGGATAGTCGGAACAAAAGTATATTAAATAT
The DNA here is from genome assembly GCA_956483585.1 of Gymnocheta viridis. Lineage (NCBI taxonomy): Eukaryota > Metazoa > Arthropoda > Insecta > Diptera > Tachinidae > Gymnocheta > Gymnocheta viridis. The sequence goes on along the minus strand of OY101444.1, from coordinate 75,348,075 downwards.
ATTAGAAAAGGTGCGCAATAGACAGAACTGATGACTTTTAATTTTTAAATGCTTCAATAAATGTATAAGGCGTCATAAGCAAGTGATGCCAACATTTGTTCATACATTTATGTTAGAAACTTTAAGAATTAAACTACAATTGGCGTTATTGCGCATATTTGTAATGACACCGAACTTTTTATGATTTGTTGGTTGAGAAATATGAATTTAGAAGTTTTTAATCTTAAGTGATAATTATTTTGGCTAATGTTCGTAACATTTTTAGTCAGAAAAAATTGGACATGAGACAATATTCCAAAGGATCAAGCCAAAATAATAATCACTTTCGATTAAAAACTACTAACAACAAATTTGTTCGACAAATAATCACTTTGAATAAAAATTTAATTTAGTGTGCGGACATATTGTAAAAAAAAAACTTTTGGTCTCTATTACTTAAAATTTCTTAAAATTACCGTACAAATAAAGAAATTGCCTGCCTACCGTTCGGAGATCTAAATATCAGAGTTATAAAACCAAATAATGTCTCTCACTTTCACCACCTGTCCACTCTCACTATACCTTTCCCAAAGAAAGAAACACACTTGCTGGTTGGTAGGCATAATAATTGCCTGAGTGTGACTTCTCTTTATATATATAAAAAAATGCACACAATGTGTATATTACACGAAACCTTTTACCCTGTTTTTAGACCCCTTAACTTTCCTTCCCGTTTATTATAAATTTATAAGAAAATGTAAACACAAGTCAGGCCTAAAATTAAAATGCTATTTTACTATCAATAACTTGGTCGGTGCTCTTTTTGATCTCCATATTTTTAATAGACTTAAATTTTGAATAGGAACTAGACCCTTTTTCACAGTTATGTTTTTTTGCCGAAACACTTTAAACCTAGAAATACATAATTTACTTTTTATTGGAACTCACTTAACGTAATAACACAAGAGTTTAGCTAATCAAGCAATTCTACAAGAAGAATAAAAAAACACATATTTTTAAACATTTCATTAATTTCTTATTTTTCAATAAAAAAAAAGAAATTGTATAAAAAGTTGTTTTATGGAAAAGTTAAAAATTTAATATAGAAAATATGAAACATACATAACAGGCATAATAGAAACAAATGTGTATTTTGTTTTAACAAATTTTGAGTTATCATAAGCCCGCTCAATGTTGGGTCTAGAAACGCAAAATGTAAAAAATAAATGCTTGCTTAAATATTTACATTTGTATTTATCTTTTTATTAATATCCTTAAATAAATAATATATATTGCTCTCCTTTGTATGGTGATTTATAGTGAAATTGTACGTACAAACTGTGGGAAATTTAAACAACTGTTGCGAATAAGCACGAAAATAACCCTTAAACACAATTTATGTTCTGACTAATTTCTGGCGTTCAAGTTAAATTTATAGCTTCTGTGTATGCAATAAGATATATTTTTCGCTGGATATTTCAATACATTATATGCTCGTTTAAAGACATTTTAGCCCTTCAAAAACACCCATACGTTTAAGGTTTATTTGGTTAACAAATTCCTCGAACATGTTCTTTGTATTGCATTAAACATCTTGGTATTGTGGATAAATCGTATAGCTAAAATATAAGGGTTACATGGACCGATTCAGCACAACGATGCCCAAAATGGAAAAACCTTAAAATAAAACTTAGAGCCAAACTTGAGAAACAACGAAAAACACACACGTATATTTTTTTCCTTCCTTCCGCAATCAGTCGTTACAACCAGAATGACATCCTTTCCACATTTACATAAAATAAACGCTTTGCAATAAATCTTTGAACTTTCTGCCTTCAGATTTATGGAGAACCATTGACCTAAAAATATTCTGCTCTTTAAATATATTTTTATTATGCAGGCTTTTTTTGTAACACTGAATTCTTTTTTTTTTATTGCTTGTCTTTAAATGAAAATAAGAACGCAAATACTCAAATACACATACATACATACATACATACGTATATATCTAATCACTTCTAATAACTTCTATTCATGCGCCATCCAAGTGCATGCAAGTGTGGCTGGTTAACTGGGTGACAGAAGGACACAACTTGACCCAATATCCTATAGATATTTAACTGTACATTTTTTCTTTCAACATTCTATACACAGAAATAATGCCAAGTTGTTTGCAAAAGAATCTACATTAACATAAAGTGGAAAAATTTACCGAAAGATAGTAGAAAAGAAGTGACTATTAAGAAAGCAAAAAACTTACAGGCGAGAAATAAGTTTCAGGACAACATCGAAAAATGTTTGCTATTTTCATATCTGTAATTTAAGATAGCTAAACAATTATTACATATTTATTTGACTTTTGGTTTTGTTCGAGTAAGAAATTAATCGAATTTGGGATTTAAAATTACTCGATTAATCGAATAAGGTTTTTAAATTATTCGAATAACACGAACAATTCAAATAATTCAAAAAATTTTGTTTAAATAATTGTATCCAATGTTAGAAATATACATGTATGTGTGTTTGATTTGATAATTTTATTATATTAAAAAACAAACAAACAAAAAAAATGTAGTTGAAAATAAACGATAAAATAAAAAAATTACGTTTAATGAAAAATTATACTGTTGACGAGATTGGAATCACATTTTTTAAAACAGTCTTTTATAAATAATATACAGCTTAGATAATTGCTTCTTAACCCATTTTTTTTTGTTTTCTTGTAGTAAAACTTGACGTTAAAAATACCCTTTCACTTGAAGTAGATGCTGGTGATAGCGATAGAATTGTATTAAAGAGATTTTCTAGTTTTTCTGATTTTTTCTGCATTTTCAACTCAGAAATCATGACAACATTGCAATAAAAGAGCGATACGGAGTGACATCATTATAGATAAGTGACTAAGGCTAATTAAACTTTTCCTTTCTATCACCCTTCAAAATTTATACGCCTTGGTTTTAATCTAATATCCTTATTTAGTGAAAAATAATGAAGTTATAATAGATTTACTGAAGAATTTAAAATTGGAAGCAGTGGTTTCACACTCCAGCATTAACTTTCTCAGTCCATTACACTCTGTGAGCAAAAACAAAAAATTTTCAATCTAGAAATTCAATAATTCTAAAAAAATAGAAAAGAAATACATTTAGAACTTTTTTTTTGGTTTTATGCTTTCTTCACATTATGCTGAAAAATTCTATTACGAAGTAATTTTTATCTTTAAGTACCATCACAAAATAAAACTCAAAGTAATAAAACAACAAAACCACTTAAACTATACAAATAATGAAATATTTATGAACTGGAAATGAAAACTTTTATTTCATGGCGCTTAACAGTAAATTGACCTTAAAAAATTGCTTTTGCTTTTAGCAATTTCGATGTCAAGATTAAAGAAAATAATTTTTTGCACAAGCGTGTGTAGAAAACGTTTATCTCTCATAAGTTTTGGAGGTAAAATATGAGGCCACTTTACGATTTTGAATTTTTTTTTTCGATGATTATTTATTGAATCTTCAAATAAAAAATTTGGACTAACAATAAGTATTAAAATTTTAAATCTGAAAATGTGAATTCTAAGTCCAGCCAATGCTAGACAAAATAATAAGGTCAACGGTTGATTTTTCTCTTACGTCTCCCGTGCTCGGCTGAGAGTAAAGGTTTCCCTCCTTCTCAGCCGGTTGTGGCCTTCAAAATTCATAATGACGTGGGCTAGTGGGTTTGGGTATAACTCTTACTTCTTTGAATATGCAGTCAAAACAGTCTTAAGAAAACAGTCTTCACCATCGGTACATCTAAATCTTTGTGAATACGCGAATTTTTTACATACCAGGGGGCAGTTGTGATGATACGGAGGATTCTATTTTGTCGTCTTTGAATTTTTTGTATATTCGACGCCGAGGTAGTGCCCCATAACTGAATATCATTGCACCATATTGGTCTTAAAATAGAGTTGTATATATTTGTTCTTTGTTTGAGGGTCTAGGTCAAAGAACAAATATTTACAAATTCTAAGGTCGAAGAAAATAATTAACATATAGAGTTGTATAGTAAGAGTTTACAATATAGTTTTTCAAAGTTTTTACATCCTAAATATATTATTGAAGCTACAAATATATAAAATATACAGTCACACTTTTTTATTTTGAAAACAAACGTGATTTTGTTGAAAGAACGAAAGTGTTGCCCTAAATCTCCTGACACCACACTTATTTCCCCTCATGTAGTATTTATAAACGTTCTCGCCACCAAAATAAAGAAATGATATCCGATGAAATAGACTTAAACGTATACAAACTTGTACAAGTTTAACTTATACAAACAGGAGTGAAAAATAAAATAGTTCTGCTAAACTAAATAGTATATACTTTGTCATTTTTCTTTTACATATACATAGATACATATCGTCACATAAAATGGAAGAGGCCGCAGAGAGTTTTTATACAACTTTACAGACGAATTAAATATTTTGATAAAATGCAAACTTTTTTCATTACAGAAACTTTTTTTAATACAGTATTATTAATGCCGACTTTGTTTAATGACACTATATAGAAAAAATTGTTTGCATTACCACATTATTGTGCGCTAAGCCATTTTTCATTTTATATGACAATATTGTCATTTCACAACTGTTTGAATCTACAACACAGCAATCCAACATAATACTGTACAGTCAGTAGGAAGTTGAAGTTGAAGTTGTTAAGCAGTAAAACTTCAAACTTTTTATATATAAACCGAAAAGGTACAATAATAGATTTCGATTAGAAAATTAATTTTTTTAGATTTTATATATGTACATTGAAACAAAATTGCTTCATTTGCCATTGTTATTATAATTAAGATCCGCGACACAAAGCAGCTTTTGTGCAGGCCGAATGTTCACGGAAGTAGATTAAGGCTACGAATAAGGCCTGCTACCCTACACGGTGAGATATTGTATATTTCACTTGGAGCCATAAAGATGCCTCCAAGGAACTTTATTCTGCACGCCGCCAACGCCGTACAGTCACAGAGAATGTGCTCCGGCGTTTCTTATTGCGTTTCGCAGAGTCTGCATAGTTTAGTCTCATAATTACCAACGATAAACTGGTGTCGTCTGAGACCGCAGTGGCCGCTAAACCATCCCATTAGTAATCTACGGTAATTTTTGTCCATTAGCAGTAATTGTTGGTATTTGTTTTGGGATAACGTAATGGAACATTTTGCTTGTCTAATACCGTGATCGCTTCCCAGTGGCTATTAAATTCCATCTGAGCCCAAAGCTATTCTGTTCCTTGACAACTTTTTGAGATGCCAAAGAAGGGTTGCGGTCTACTCTGTTAGCTAGACAGTCATTCCGTTCGTTTCCAGCACGGCGCTCATGGCCAGGCACCCACCATAGTGTCAGTTTATTTTGAGCTCCAAGTTCATTTAGAGATGTTACACAGTCCTTGACCACGCCCGACCTGATCTCATAAGATATTATGGCCTATAGCGCTGCATGGCTATCTGCCATCAAGTAGACACAGATACCCTTAAATTTTCGAGCGTTCTCTAGCCCAAATGAAAATGGCATAGACTTCCGCCTGGAAGATCGTACGGTACTTAAACAATGTAGCTTACATCATGACACACGGACACATCGCATGTGCCATTTTTCGGTTCTGATCAATGAATCAAGTTTTTTTAAGAATTTTTATGACTACAAGTGAAATATAATTATTGTCTATTTGAAAACAGAATATTTTTCTTCATCCGTGCCTTAATATCTCTTAGTAATTATCACAATCACATGAAAAATCTTATACGGTACATCTTTTAGGCAACATTTTTTCTTATTTCATAATATTATTACCAGTTAATTTACTCAGCGCTTGTGTCCCAATTAATTATTTAGTTATTACCTTTTTCCCATTTGCTAAATTATTTCCATTTCATTGAACAATATTACTAATATTCTTTATTCCATTTCTATCACACTGGTTTCACTTACAATTGAACACCTTTCGTTGCTGTGACAACCATAAAATAAGATAACATAGAAATTCAATTTGTGTTTAAAAAAAATTTTTTTTAACATAAAAAGTATTATAAAATATAAATGTGTACTAACATTTTGCGGAAAAATGTGAACAGAGAATTTTATTTAGTCCAGCTACTATTTTACATTCTGTTTTATTCAAAATTGTCTTCATTAGTTATTGATACATTGCAGCTTGCATATGAAAAAAGAAGTAATAAAAAGGTCAATCAAGCTAGAACACAAAAGTATTTATGTGACCAAAAACACTCATTTGGATTCCGCTTATTGTTTAAGAAGATTAAATTGGTCAAAAATGCAAAAGTTTTAAATAGTAATAATGATAAAATATAATCTTATACACATCGCATAGAAAAGGTAGAAGCGAGTGGCTTTAAGTTTCTATTGAATATTTAATTCTATGCGACAAACAGTTTGCTAGGGAACGATTTATTTTAAGTGTTTGCTACTGAATTATCATTGCTCTTGCTCAATCCCAAATTAATAAAGGTAACAAACACTACTGCTATCATTATAAGGATCTGATTTTAAATTAAATTTAAAAGTATGTTTTTTGAGATGAAATATAATATATATATAGAAACTCAAAATCTCAGAAGAGCTAATAATGAGACTTTATTATGCATTTTTTGCAATCCAATAGTTTTGGCTTTAAGTTACAATTTGAAAATGGGTACAGTTGGTACAGTTCTTGGCATTTAAAGATTTTGCACAAAGAGATTATAGATTAAATAATTTTATTTACAACGTTTTTTAACTTAATTAAACAAATAAAAATACTTAATTTTAAGTTTATTAATTTTTTGGCACAATCTGAAAACTCTACCCAAATTAATTTAAGTAGAGTTTGTGCGATTATTAATAATTAATATTTATACGTAATTGTTGAACTGTTTAAAGTTTATATTGAATTGAAATTTTTGAATTGAGTTCAAATCTGAGAAGAAATGGGTAAATTCAATTTTGAGCTCAAGTCAAAAAATTCAATTAAATTGACGAATATTTTAAAAATAATTATTCACTTTTTATTTTTAATTATTTTATTATATAAATTTTTCTTATTTTAAAATACAATAATTTTTTCATAATTGTATTCATTTTGTTTTCTTACTTTTGTATCAAGAGAAGAACATTCAGTCTCTTCTAATAATTCAGTTGATTCCAGGTTTCAACGAGTGATAGAATTTTAGAATTTTATAAATAAATCAAATATTTCCAAATGCTTGATCTGTTTGACACAAGTTTTTATTTAATTTACGTTTTTCAGAAGAACACTTCAGACTAATCAGAAGCTGCGTTATGAGGTCCCACATTAAAATGTTCAATGACTCGAATTACTTATTTGTTTTTTGTTCAATTTGGAAAACCAATACAATTCCTTTTATAATCCAAAAAAAAACGAAAAACCATCTAAAGTTTAAAAACGTTCAAAGACAAAAAAAATAAAAAACGAAATATTTACAAGTGTCAAAAGATAAAAACCACAATATGATTAAAATGTTGATTGACTTTATCATTATTTTATTAATCAGCAATAAAGTCACAGAAAAACAAGTAAAACCAAATAAATAAAAAGTATTTGTAATAATTCCTTTATGAGAACTTCCGTTGGTTTTATCTAAATATTCGTGACTTTATCTACATACTAAAATATGTTTTAGGTGGGTTGGGTACTAGTGATGCCAGTTTACGCTTTTCAGGGGCTGGATTTGACCTTTTCAGTATTTTTACAAATAAATTTACGTTTTGTGGTTTTTTTGCATTTTTTTTAATTTTAATTTTTTTTTTGCTGAAATCATTTTGAAACGTATTAAAAAATAATTAAGTGTACAAACGTAAGTACGCAAAGGATAAAATTACATTCATTGAAATCCATCAAATTTATTATAGTATTTATTTTATGTATTATATGTATATATTTCTATTTAAAAGCTTGAATATATTTAAATAATAATGCAATAGCTGTTGTATCATGCCTAATATGGCATTTACACCACACCAAAATCTAGTACTTATGAGATTTTGAGCAAAATCTTGTTGATTTTGACTAGATTTCCCATATAAACAAAATCTACTACGTCACTGGATTTTGAGAAAATCTACTTCAAATCTCGTAGTACTCGGTGATGCAACTGTAGTTTTAACTAAATTGCATTGAATAATACTACGCTGTTCAATAACAATTCTTTCAGGAGTGTGCCAGGCATCTGTTTCTCATTTTAATGATAATTTTTGCATGGAGTTTGACATTTAAAATGAAAATTCCTATGTGTTCGCCAGCTATTTCGTTTGTTTGCCATTTGAAAATGAAAATTTCAATCATTTCTTTTGCCATGGATACGAAATCTTGAAAAAAGTTTCGAATAGCCCGGTGTAAACGGTATAGATTTTGATAGAGATTTCTCTTGAAATCTACTAGATTTTGGTCTGGTATAAATGCCATATAATTACAAATATTCTGTTTTATGTTTGATTTTCAATACTGAACTGAGCTCAAAATAAGTATTTAATTTTTATGTCATTTGCTGATATTTACATGTACAATTTTAAAATAAGTAGATTTTTGTTCGTTTTTTTTTGTACATGAAATGCATTTTTATTTAAAAATTTTTAACACGTTTTAGGCATTTTTTATTAATAATCAATAAAACGTTGAATTATAGATAAGTAATTTTTAGCTGTTTTTGTATGTTTTCTTTTTGTACGATTTGGCTTTTTCTGGCCTTTTTAGAAAGCCAACTTAGCTTCTTTTATCTCCGGCCTCTGGCAGCACTTTTAGATACTTAAATCTCCTTAAGTGCACGTTCTTACGTGTAAATATTAATGTGTTCAAGCAGATTATTTATACACGTTCTTTATGGTAATTTTTTCATAAAAGCGTTATTAAATATATTGAATGGTATCTAATGTATTTTCGTAAATACACCCAACAGGCAAAAGAATTTAAATAGATAAGTCTTAATAGGATATATATAAAAAAAAAACTCAATATATGTTTTTACTTTACTTGGTAGTCACACGATCAAATTTTCATTCAAGTGTGGATGTGTTAGTAGCAACTTTAAACGCTCATAGCTCATTAAATATTGAACCGATTTAAATAAATCTAAGATTGGGCACATCTATGTAAAAACCCGTTTAAAATTAAATAAATCTCTCTAAAAACGGTTCAGTATTACGGCTATAATTATTAAAAAAAAGCGTGTTTGCCTATTAATAATATATAATAGAAATAATAGATAATAGAAAATTTATTATAATAAATATATTCTTTCAGCTTAATTAAAGTACTTCAAAGATCTACATTTCTAGGCAGTATGAAATTTCTCACATTTGAATTTAAAGAAATTTTCTTGCGTTATGAGCAGGAAAATTTTACGACTTTCGAAGAATATTTTTTTGAAATTACATTTACATATGACATATGAAATATTTTAGGCAGGTATTTGACATACATAATTGTCAACAAAATTATCTATTGGGTACACTTTGCAAGCAAACTGATTATATGTATTATACTTAATATGAGGTCACACGTACACTTCGAAAGAATGTGCTTGGTTAATGCTTTCTGGATATTAAAGAGGTTGTTAAATTCTATAAAAGTGTAGAAGAGTTATTGATATATTTTCCATAAATTCTACATTTATAAGCATGCTTCCAATTTGTGTATAAAGGTTGTTAAAAATAAATAAAACAAATGTGTTGTAGAAGTGTTCCATATGTACATTAGGGTCGTCTACTGAACAAAAAACCCAAGCTTACAGAACACCCGATACTCACGAAAAGAAATAAGCCAAAGTAACCATCAATAGTGCCTCAACATTGCATCAAAATTAATCAAGTTTTTTAAAGTCGTGCAGTCAATAATACACAATTTCTATTTGAATTTAAGAATTTTTAAGATGTTTTTCACGAATTTCAAATTACATTTCAGAACATATTAATCAGGATATGATCAAGCTAAGGACTGATAGTACACGATGATGTGATTTATGGAAAGGATTTATGACGATCAAGCGTGATAATACATAATTCACGAAAATCCCATGTGATCGATACGGATTTCTAATTGGATTAGTATCAAAGCGACCAAAAAAATATTGATGTTTTACCTTTTTAATTTGATTAAGCCTCAACCTTAACTTTTGAAAATTCTTTAAATAAACATTGTGTAAAACCTCTCAATACTAGAACTTGAACACATTTTATTAATTTGCTTTGATAAGAAAACTTTCACATGATACCAAAATATCATATATCGAAGGATCTTGAGCATACTATCGGAAAAACGGGATAAAGCCTTAAAAAATTTAGGATAGCTAAGAACTAAGCGAGAACATAGTCGTATCAATCAGTGGTCTTATCGATTATGATACTTTTTGAGTTCCGAAAGCAATTTCAAAATGGCTGCGCTTATCAAACATTCGATTTTTGCCCACTTTGAAATACCATTAAATGTTTTTCAATCGTTTTGGAAATTTTGTTTACTAAACACATTGACCTTTAGATTATTTGCGAATTTCAAGGGGATAAGAAAATGATTTGAATATTTTTATTTGTCTTCAGTCAACAGACAGCCACCCTAATTTACATGCAAATATAACAACAATTTTCCAAATATTTATTTGGTATGAAATTTTTAGCTGCTGTTGCATTAATGTTTTCTCTTAATACGTGTCAAATGATAAAAATTATGAGATTCTTTCTAAAGAAAAAAAAAATGTTACTACCAATAAAAAGAAACAAGAAAAAAAAATTATTTAATAGCACAACCCATTTTGTTTTTATGTTTATTCATATCTTTTATTTTTTAATTTATTAGCAAGAAAAACTTGCAGAGAAAAGTCAACTTAAGCTTGTTAAATGAATTTTAGAAGTTGTACATATCTTCATAAATATTTAAAGGAAAATATTTTCCAACGAAAAATGTAGAAAAATATTTTTCCAGCAAACGTAAAACATATGAGATTGCTATCTGTAGTCAATTTCAATTCATTATTAAGAAAACAATAAAAATAAACAAGAAATAAAAATCCGTTGATAACAAAACCCTTTTTACTTTTATGGGTATTCATATTTTTATAATTTTTTTAATTTTATTAGCAACAAAAACTGGCAGAGAAATGCTAAATTAAACTTATTATACATATGAATGTAAGAAGTTTTAAGTATTCTTAAACAAAGAAAAATAAAGAAATACTAGTCTTGACCCGTGACTTCGTTCACTTGAAATTTAGGGACAGAAGTTAACGCCTCCATGATCGTAGTCCTGACTGAATTAAAATTACCCCAACCAAAAATATAAAATGCCCGCAAAAAAATATGAAAAATTTCCCCAAAAAAATGTTCTTACTCTTTTCAATTAAAAATTGCCACAATTTTTTCTGCTTGAGAAAACAGAAAATAAAAACTTCCTTAAAAATTTGCCTCTAAAAGCAAACAACACGAATTTGCCATGGTTTTGGGATAATTTTTAATTTTTATTTTGTGATAAATTTTCTTATATTTTGTAGCTATTTTTAGTTTTACTAATTAAACATTTTTAATTTTTCAAAATAAAAATTCAAAGTGGCCCTAAATTAAAAGTAAAAGAGCATTGTTTTGCTAAATACAATAACTCAATAGATAAAAAATTGAAAATTAACATTTAAGAAAAAACATATTTAACTAAAAAGAAAATTAACTTCGGATATTGTGGAACCCCCATTATTTCGCAATTTAAAAGTTATTTAGAAGCTCTCGCTGCATGTTCATGTAGCTTACTAAGAATTATTAAGATTACGCAAATTGCTATGAATACGGATGCACTGTTAGTTTCCAGGTTGACCGATAGTGGAAATGCGAGATATTGATTTTTTTTGTTTAAGTTTTAATGTAGTTTATTTTTTGTGTGGAAATAGTAAATTGAATAAGACTTAAGTGTTGTGTTTTTCTTCCGAATAAGACTTCTTATTAGTTGGCATTTTAATTTTATAAGTTTTTTAAAATTTTTATATATTGAAACGATTAATTTTGGCTCAAGTTCAAACCCGAATTTACCCATTTATTTATTCTAATTTTTTTATTTTTAAATTTAATTAAAAATAAAAAAATTAGAATAAATAAATGGGTAAATTCGGGTTTGAACTTGAGCCAAAATTAATCGTTTCAATATATAAAAATATTAATAAAAGTTCGACTAATTACTTATAAACATTTTTTAAAATTTATTATATTTCTTTACAAAAATTTGGCAATCCGTTAATGTGGAATACTTAAAAGCGGGTATTGTGGAACCTTATTTCGATATTATTTTCAATAAGAGAAAATATATAGTCATACCAAAATAAAAAAGATTAATTAGATAACGGATATTAGTGGAATTAGTAAAAATCAAATGGGAACTAAATAAATTAGTCGAGAAACCATGCTCTTCATGCCAAATTTTATAGAACTCCAGGTGCTACGAGGAGTAGAACCAAGACTTAGTCTTACTTTTTAAATTAATTGCAATAAAAACACCACATTCTCTAACAAAAATTTCACCTGTTTTCTTATTTATATCTTGCTTCAGTTAGTATGGCATATTATTCCACGTTAGCCATCTGGGTTACCCATTACCCTCCAATTTGGCTATTTTTGAAATATCTCAGATTTTTCATGTTTTAATTTTTTAACTGGTTAAGTAATATGATTTTTGCACTACACGCAGTAATAGGCCAACGATAAACAAATATATTGCAATCAATCCGGTAAGAATTTTGCTAATTTATTTTTGCAGCAAATTAGAAATAAAATATATAAATAAAAAAAAAAATTTTTTAATTTAAAAAATTTTTTAGACAACGAAAGGGGCTAGATTAATGGCGATAGCTAAATGGTTAGTTTTTTTTTAACTCAGAAACTCAAAGATGGCAATTGCAGAGCTTCATTCGGATGGATGTGTTTCTATGCGCTTTTATTTGTAAAATTATATTAATTTAAATAACGATTCATTAATAACGTCATATGAAAAGGAAACAAATATTAAAAAGAAACAACTGTTCACAACGTAAGGATGGGCGAACTATCGAATGCCTAAAATTAGGGAAAATTGTTTAAAGCTTTAAAAATATTTTGTGCAAAGATTTTATTGTATGCAACTGTACAAGAAAACCAAGAGGTAATATTTAATTTTGAAAACTCAAATATGTTCTCAATTTCATTACTTTTCAAGTTAGGCAGCTACATACAATATTTTCTCAAATATTAGTAACCGCAACATGAAAGAAAACATAGATTAGATATTCAATATAATCTCAAAGTTTCCGGAGTTTTCGGTTTGGTTGATAGTTATTTTTAACATTTGCAAAAAAAAAAAAAATAATGTTTTGTGAATGTTTGCACATCGATAGATTGCTGCGGAAAAAACTTCGTTTTTGTCGCTTAAGGTATTTTTGCTGTAAATGGTGAATATTTAAAGGTTTCCTGTATACGAATATTATTGCACTCAATTGAAAGCCGATTGCCAGCTTCTCACAAGATAATGTGTAAAATTTTTTACTTTTATTATGACTTTGTTTAAGCAAGAAAAAACATGAAATTTCGAAAAATATTTTTTGCAAATGATGTGCGTGTGCAACCTGTAATTTTTTAAAAACGTGAACTTAGCACCTTTTCAACTGAAGGTAAGATATGTTTGTATGTACATTTTTTGCCTTTACATAAAATTTACATTGCTCCCACAAACTGAATTGCAAAACGAAACACCAAACACAAAAACTTTTTAAATCATAGCACTATTTTGTGGCAAAGATTTATGTGTCATGACTACATAAAAAAGAAAAACCAACATTTGCATAAGACATACATAAATTCATAAGTGATATATGTTTGCCAATTTGCGTTACTTTAAAATAATATCTTTTTGCCTCCATGGAAGTAAATTTAGCAACTTTGTATCGGTTTTGCTATGCAAACACATGTCAAAAAATATCATCTATGTATGAATGTATGTACATTAGTGTGGGTCACAGATTATGAGAAAAATAAAAGTTCTCAATTCATATTCAAATAGCAATATTTTTTTTTGTCTTACGTTTAAACAAATAAAAATTGTTATAAAATAATTTAAAAAGGCGCTCCTAAGACTTAAGTATTTTTGAAAAAAAAAATATTTTTTAAATTTTAATGTTTTACTTACAAACATGACTTACACTTATTAATTTTAATATTTTATTTACTATCAATTAAAACGCGTTTTTAATTAAACTAAAAGAAAATAAAACATTGATTCTTATATAACATAAAGCAATCAAATCACGAAACTATGTTAGTTATGTTTTGGTCACAAAATCTTGTTTTCTGTCACATCAGGGCTTCTCTCGTCTTGATTCAAGTTTCGTCTACAGGTATTAAACCTTCTTCAGATAATTTCGCCGCCTGAGTATGACATGGTCGCTGGGCGAAAATTATATTGTTACTTCCTTAACACTCATCTACCGCATTTATTTCTTTAGTAGTGATGTTCCGAAGAATTGGTGGATCGAAAAACTTTTGATTGCAATTAGTAGTTACTTGCATCAAAATCTGTGTGCGGGACCTCAAACACGCGAGTTCAGTATGCGGGGTGAGCTTCGTGTCTCTTGAATTCTTTTGGCTGCCGGTTCTCTCGCTGTTTTGTTTTCATCCAACAACATCGACAGAAACAAGTTTTCTGGGTGAGCAAAATAGGCGTTACGTTAGGCTTGCCAGATGAGTTTGATATAGCTTGATTCTCATGATTTTTTAGGGCTTGTCAAGAATCAATATAAAATTGTTATTCTCAAGCTAAAAAAATTTTCAAAATTTTTCCAAATTTTTTAATATAAACTCAAATTAAAAACAATTATTTTGTAAAATTTGTCATCTGCGAATTCATTCATATTATTAAAATTTTTATAAATTTCACATACTACATCTATCATCACTAGTAGTAAATTTAACTCTATATTCAAAAATTTTTTTTTAACCATCACTTGTTACTTTACAGCAGTGCAGCAGACCAGCTGATAAAATAAACAAACAAAAATAATTGCAAAATTAAAATTGAAAATTTTTAATTCTAAGAAAAATGCATTGTATTCAAAAGAAAGAAATAAGATGTCTTTTGATCTCATGAAAGCAGAGTTAATGATAAAAATAAATTTTAGTGAAAATATTAAGAACTTTCAAAACATTGTGCAAACTGAGGAAGGTATCGCATTGTCAAAAACCGTCTCAAAAAATAACAAATATATGTGGCAAAATAAAAGCGCATAGGAAAACAAATTTATGCTTAATGATTTTTTTTTAACTAAAAAAATAAAATAAATTTTGTGAACTGAATAAATTTTATTAAATAAGTATCTCTTTTAATTAATTAGTTTTTAGTTAATATATATTTTTTTTGTTGCTGGACTTTGAATCAATTTATTTTTGTTTTTAATATATTATTCGGTTTTTATTTTTGGTAGTCCTAAGGTTTTTTTTGAAACCCAAGATTTTTTTCTCAATATCAAGCTTTTTCGAAAATGGAAGTTGAATTACGTGATCTTTTAAAAGCTTTAATTCTACTCGAAGGTATTGTGAGTTTGTTACCAATTTCGAAAAATTTTTACATCCATGTTTTCAATTTGGATTTGTTTTTAATTTAAACCATACTGGAGTATAAACTTTTAATGCGTTTTTCTCAAAACTTAATTATCACACACTAGGTCAATTTTCTCGGAGAAGGTCACATATATGAAAAGCATAAAATTTTGTTCAGTGATTTCGGTTCAAGATATTTAGAAAAATAATTACTGCAAAATATATAAAATTTTTTTTAAACAATCAGATCAAGTTTTTATAGCATATGACATTTTTTGTTGCACCATTTTCTACATTATTTTACAAAAGAGCCTGTTTAAATCTTTTTTGTCACAAAATGCTTTAAAATGGAAGTTATTCGATCTTACTATCCAGCGCTATTTTTAATAAAATTTTTCTTAAAATTTTAATGTAAACTTAAGTTTAACAAATAAATATATAAACATAAATCAAAATTAATAAACAAGTTACTTAGTTAAAAAAAGAATTACGAAATTCCTTAGAGATAAACTATACCGTAATTAGCGGATAATTATACACGTTTCTCAATCTTCTGGAAAATTTTGAAATTACACTTAAGATGTTTTGTCGAAAGTCCACAGATATGTACTCGTATGTATAGATTACTAAAACATAAATGCAAACAACAAACACAAATTCTTTGTTATGTTACATATATTCGAAAATCAACATAAAATTGTTGAAATAATTTAGGCCACAAAAACCATAAAAGTTTCTTTAAAAAATAATTATATACATGTGTGTAAATGTTAATAAATATTACAAAACATATACGCCTGACTTAACCCATATATAATAAAGAATGTTTCTTATACATTCGTTTGTTGAAATTGTATCATTAAGTCTGCTTTTATATAAAAATTGATATTTCTTAGAGATGTAACGAATATAAATTTTCAATTATTCGCATATAAGAATATGAATAAGATTATGTTTCCCAATATTCGTAAATACGAATATGAATAGAAATTTAGCGACACTTTTATTTTATTTTAATGCCTACAGAATGAAATCGTTTTAATTGAATTGATAAAAATCTGCCGCTTGTACAAAGGCGGAAAATTAAAAAAAAAATTTATATTATTATCGCTGCTTCCACTACAAACTTGCAGACTTGATCGTAATTCACTCATTCATTTGTAATTCACACTGCAAACATTTACAGAATTATATACCTGGCCATAAAATACTTTGAGAAAACAATACCTCAGTTGATTGATTGAATTATTGATTGTTTATTGAGACTTGAAAAATTACATTACAATTTTGTTATTTTTAAAACTTAAAATTATAAAGGATGCAGTGTTGTCACAGAATCCAACGTTATCGGAATTGGATTTGATTGCATTAGTCCTGAGAGGAAGCCGACATCTGACCGGTACGGGTCAGGTAACAGAATATGGTAAAGTTTACTGTTCATCGGAGTTTGATGTTACCGACTTTTTTGACCTGCAAACGTATTCACGTAATGCATCAGCTGTCTTGGTACCCCGTTCGGAATAATTATTTTATGCTAATATCTTTACGGCAATCCTGTATATCTACGCCAACTAAGCAAATTATTACTTGGACGTCCAATATTTGATAATTGATTATGAAAAAACACGCATATTTATAGTGAAAATAAAGCCAAATTTTCCAAATGTTATTGCAATTTAAAGCTGTCCGGCTCTTAAGAGAAATCCAAACAATAAATATTGCTACTTTAAAATAGATTTCTATATACTTTATGCCCGAACTAAAGCCCAGAGAGATGTACATTATGTACGCTTTTAAAGATAATCACGTAATTGCTCTTGTATATTTACATCTTAAAACGCTGGCACTCGGGACATAATTAAAGTCATAGAGAAATCATAGTTTTGGAAAAATGAAACATCCTAATAAAATATTGAAACTATTTTGCATTTGTTTATTAAATTGAACAACTAAACGTTTTTTGTGTTTAATAATAAAATCAAATATATCGTTTCTTTATTGCAACGTAGTTGTATCTCCAAAAATCTCAAAATTTTTGCAGAAAAACTCATAAAAATATTTTGTTTACTCACCTCTGGAAGTGAAAATAATTTTTTTCTATCGTTATTACAATTTAATTTGCTCTAATGAAATCAGGGCACTTGTTCCCGAAACCCGCTTTTTTACAAACAACACGCTCTTCGTTAAGAGCGCATCCATTTGTGCTTCATATGCCAGTGGATCGCACTACGCAATACAGAGAAAATTCGTTCTTTAGCCTTCCTGCAGAGGTCTTCCCTGTTACTTTCAGTTTGG
The DNA here is from genome assembly GCA_956483585.1 of Gymnocheta viridis. NCBI lineage: Eukaryota > Metazoa > Arthropoda > Insecta > Diptera > Tachinidae > Gymnocheta > Gymnocheta viridis. The sequence goes on along the minus strand of OY101444.1, from coordinate 75,330,209 downwards.
GAAGGTTTAAATCGAACGTCCACAAGCACTACTCCCTTTATCCTCCTTCCAATAACCAATTTTCCTAGTTCCGGCACAATGTATTGCAAATGTGCGGGTCATCCCCTGAGTGCGGTCCAACTTAAAAAAAAATCTTAAGCTCATTTTTTGCAGGAGAACTTTTTTTTAAGATATGACGACGTTGCAATAAACGATCGATATGTATGGTATGAATGTACATACATACCTGAATATTTTGCTTAAATGACATTGTAAAAACTTTAAAATAATATGTTCTATTTTCCAAATGAATAAAAGAGAAAACAAAATCGCTTAGCAAACATATTTGTTTGCATTTTTGTGGTAAAGTTTTACTATTTTAATTTGGCCAATTTAATATGAGGGCATTCAAATATTTATATGTATACTATTTAATAAAATGAAATGACACTAAAAATAATTTGAAATATTTGAACTAATTAAAGTTTTTATTTTTTTAGTATTTCGTTAAATTAAAATATTTTATTTCATTTGAGATTACAACAGGAGCACAGAGCAAACGATTTTCCATAGCCGCACAGTGTGGTGTTAGAGCACAAAATTAAAACAATTATTTGTGTATCCTTAAAATGTTATTGAGGCAGATTAATTTGTAAATTGTGTATTTTTGCAGATGAAAAAATAAGTATCCATTTTGGGTTTTAAACGTGAGTTAGATATTTAACAGTTAACTTTTTTTTTTGAAAATGCTATAAAAAAAACTACTGAATATATTCTCAAATTTCTTTTTTTATTTGAAAGTACAATCCTTCCGGTTATTAATGAAAAATAATTTCATTCAATTGGCTGCCTCGGCTGGCCATGCAGTAGCCTACACGATCGGTCCAATTTTTAAGCACATGATCGATTGTGTGCAGCTGTATTTCACCAATGGCTTCACGAATATTGTCCTTTAAAGCGTCAATTGTCTCTGGCTTGTCGGCGTTACACTTATCTTTGACGGCACCCCACAAATAATAGTCCAACGGTGTCAAATCGCAGCTCCGAGGTGGCCAAACGACATCAGCTCTGCGGCTGATAATGCGATCTTCAAAAACAGGGCGCAAAACATCGAGTGTAACTTCGACTGTGTGGCACGTAGCGCCGTCCTGTTGAAAACAAATGTTGCCAATATTCTCCTCTTCATTTTTTGTGAAAAAAAATTCGTTCAACATGGCCCGATAACGATCGCCATTGACTGTAACGGCCACTCCTTGCTCATTTTCGAAGAAAAATGGCCCAATTATGCCTCTGGACCAAAATCCGCGCCAAACAGTGACTCGTTTTGGGTGCGTCGGCTTTTCAATGTATGGGTGCGGGTTTTCTGTGCCCCAAATACGACAAATTTGCTTGTTTACGTACCCGCCAAGATCAAAATTAGCTTCATCTGAAAAGATGATTTTTTTTTGGCAAAATCGGCATCTTCTGTAAGTCGATCGCAGGCCCACTTAGCGAAGCGAAAACGCATTGGATGGTCAGTTGGCTTCAACTCCTGAACCAATTGGACTTTGTATGGCGTCATACCAGAGTCGTTATGCAAAATTCGTCTCAATGATGTCTCCGAAATGTTCAATTGTTGAGAATGACGGTGAATTGATGTTGATGGCGCTTCACGCACACTTTCTGCCACAGCAGCCATATTATCGGAGGTACACACCGTTTTTGGCTTTTCACGCTTTGGCTTATCGATGGGGATGCCAGTTTCTTTAACTTTTTTCACGAGATAACGAACATACGGAGCTGACGGTGCTTCTCTTCTTCCAAAATCCGTACGCAATTTTCGCACACATTCTGCAATAATACCATGATTTTCAAAGTAACGTCGCAATATTTCCCAGCGTTGTTCAAGCGTATACACAACCATATTCGTTCAGTGGAAGGATAAAACTAATTATCTGTCAAATTAGACATGAGCTAAGTGCTACCATTCACGAAATAAACACTAGTTGAAAAAAAAACGTTAGATGGCGGACCCTTTATTAAAAATGAAGATTTTTTATTCAACGAAAGTTTAATATTAAGCAAGTCATAAAATCCTTATTGCATAAACATTCATATTTTGAATAAATAATCTTAAATATCCATTATTTGCCATTACAATTATATTCATTGCCAACACCAAGTTTATGCACTAATGCGTTATGACACACAATAGTGGGCCAAGTGAAGTTCAGGCCTATGCACATAATGAATCTATATGCGCTATTTTTGCCCCTTACCACCTTCATAATTCGCTTAATCATAAAACATAAAAAAGGAAACTCCATTCAAATAACCGCAAGGCCGAAGTTTAAAATAGTTTTGCATTAAAAACCTTATGAGATATAAAAATCTAAAAGGATCATATTTTAAGGACACATTGACTCAATTAACGTTATGTTGCACTTCCATAGATAGAGAGATGAAATTTATACGCAGTTCCAGCTGCGTAAATAATCAGAAAAATCTGAAAACTAGTACTTGTACATATAATGTGCAGAGATTTATTTTTTTAGAAACCTTCAATCACACAAAAAGGAACATCAAAGTAAAACCAAAATTAAACCATGTTGATTTCATGTCATGTAATTTTGGGCAAAAATATTGAGTTTGTTGAAAGCTAAAATCTATTCAAATTCAATTCAATGTTTAAAGCTTTAAATTTTAGCTAACAAATAGTATATTGAACATTTTTCATAGTTAAAATAACATTGTGCAATGTTGAATTTACACAACTCAGCTTCGTAGTAAAATAAAAAAAATTATTACATTAAATTGACTTTGTGTTTGATAAAATCAACATTGAAAAGTGTAAAGACAACATTTCTAGATTTTAAAACAACTTTGCTAATAAGTATTCCACGAATTTCAATGAGAATTTCAAAAATTACAAAATTATAAGAAATTCTTATTGGTTTTTGAAAAGTTTTCGTATTAAATAAGAGGTTTGAAACTTTTAAAAAAATATGGTTTAAGGTCTACTCATGATTTGGTGTTAGCACCAAAGGTATGAATATAAAATAAATATTAAAAAAGTAAATACATAATAGAAATCAATTTTATTAAATTTTTTCTGGGTTTTATGGACATCTTTTTGAACCAACAAACATTTAGTGTTATTTTAATACGAGTATCGGTTTATTGTTAAAAGAATTTTGAGTTAGATCAATCATTGAATCGTACTAACTCAACATTATAATTATATACATATTAAATGAATTTCATGGTGAAAATATATTCATTCAATATGTAATTTATGTTCTTTCAAACGGAAATAATTTTGATTCAACAAAATTAGTCATATTATTTTAATGTCGGTACATTTTTATTCAATAAGACTCGCATGTTAACTTGACATGTGATGCTGTTCTTTGCAAGTTACCGTGAAGTCATGTTCATGTAACCCGAAACGACTATTAAGCAAAATCTTTATCGAAAAATTTTTAAATCAACCTTGTTTTAGTATTTTAAATATTTATTTGCACTTTTTCCAAAAACTAATATTTTACATATTTAGTAAAACATTAATAATTTTGTTACAAACAAATTGAAATTGATTATTAAGGGGTATAGCTGGTTCCTATGCGCATTTCACTGTTGCTAATGCAAATCATCAGGGAACTTTACCCAAATATTTCTTAGAACAACTGGAGATGTTAGGTTTAATGTTTTCGCTGGTTTTACATTGTATATTTTTCTCTGTGCACTATAACTTGAAAGCTGAAAACGAATATACAAGTAGGTCTTTGTTGAAAAATAATTAGAAAAATCCAGAAATGGAAATTTTTCATGTAGGGAACTAATAGCTTGGAAAAAAAGGTGTGAGATCCGCACAAAACTATAAATTTGGAAATGAGACCAGCAAGTTCGTATCCATAAAGTTCGGCCATCTTTCAAGTAAAAAATATTTATACTCTGGAAGCCTTTACTACTTTCCCGAAGGTAAGACGCGTTATATGTTCCATATTATGCTTTTGTCGTGGGTGTTGTTTGAAGGTTGTTTTTAAGTAATTGTCTGGAAAATATGATGTTTGTTAAAGGGTACATTTTTATTCACAGATCTTGTAAGCTAAGGAAGGTACAATGTTATGAGATTTTACTTAAGCGTACCACAACAATTAAATCTAATAATTGAGTAAGACAACTATTAATAACTCTTTCTTGAGGAAAATTTGTCACAAAAACCTGTTACAAACTTTGAAAATGTTATAATGAAATTTGGTAAAACAATCGCTAGTAAGACTCTTTTTAATAAAAGATTCTCAGCGACTGTTTTGAAAATTTCTTATTGTTTCAAAATTAGACAATCTGTATTTTTCATTAAATGATAGCGTAAACTCATTGGGGCAAGTGTTTATTTTTTGTATTTAAATCTATTGAATAGTAAGTCCATGGAGAATCCAGGGAAAAGATTATAAATTATTTTAAAATATTTGTTTTGAATAACCTGAAGCCTTTTTGTATGTGTCTTAGCAGTTTTATGAAACCAGGCTGGACAGCCAGCTGTAAGTCAGTATCGGTCAAATACACATATTATGCAACAGTAAATTATTTTCAAGATTGCGGCCAGACCTCCTATTAAGTATGGCGTAAAGAGCATGTCCGCAATTTATAGCTTTATCGCTTTGCCTGCAATACGTAGTGCAATTTCCTGCCCAATCGACTAAAAGGTAGTGAAGAATATATTGAACGCAAAAACTTTCTGATATCGGGCCCAATCAGAGTTGCTAGTTTTGCATTTCAACGTTTTTTGTCTCTTATTCCCTTCAATATAAATTATTAAAAATTTTTCAAAAACTTTTGTTTGTTGAGGGTTTTTTAGCTAATCTATATACATGCATTTCATTGGTGCTAATGCCGAATCATCAGTATCACAGATCAGAGATGTATAGGGTGTTTTTTTAAGAACTTGAAATTGTAAAAAATAACACAAAAAATTAAATTGTAATCAAAATTTTTTTTTTATTCGAAAGATCAATACGTGACATTAACATTTGAAAATGATTTCGGGCATATGGGCACCGCGGCTGTTCTTGACGAAGCGCATTCTGGACGTCCAATTTTGGGCCACTTTTTCGAGCACTGCTGGCCGTATGTCACGAATAACACGAACAATGCTGGCCTCCAAGGCGTCAATTGTTGCTGGTTTATCAGCATAAACCAGTGACTTCACGTAGCCCCACAGGAAATAATCGAGAGGTGTCAAATCGCACGACCTTGGAGGCCAATTGACAGGTCCATTTCTCGAAATCAACTTATCGCCAAATTTTGATTTCAATAAGTCGATGGTTGCGTTCGCCGTATGGCACGTAGCGCCATCCTGTTGAAACCACATCTCCTCCGGATCAATGTCATCCATATTTTCAAACAAAAAATCTTTGATCATGGTGCGGTAACGATCTCCATTGACCGTAACGCGATCTCCGGCCTCATTTTTGAAGAAATAAGGTCCGATGATGCCACCAGCGTGAAAATCTCTTGTGGATTGGTCTCACTCCATATGCGGCAATTTTGCTTATTAACAAAACCGTTAAGCCAAAAATGCGCCTCATCGCTGAACACAATTTTGCGATAAAACAACGGGTCAGTTGCCAACTGATTTTCAAAGTAAATTTGGATAATTTCGTAGCGTTGTTCAAGCGTGAGTCTATTCATGATGATTTGTCAGAGTATACTGAAACAAATAAAAAAAAATGTTTCATCAAAATTTAATTTTTTGTGTCACTTTTTACAATTTAAAGTTCTATCTAGCTTAAAAAAACACCCTTTACATGCATTTTTTGAAAATCTTTGAAGATATTGAGGCAATCTCGATTGATAAAATTAAAAAGTTATTAAAAAATGTTGACAATAAATTAAAAAATTTACATTAATTCGAAAAAATAAGAAACTATCACGCCAATAATCTACTCGTGCACTCTCACTCACGTTTACTTCTTTAAGCTCACGTTGATGCACACTAATGTGATTGAAACATAAGCCTAGTCACGATCATGTGTTATCAGGTTAACCACGTGAACGTTGCCCATATCTAGTTGAAACGTATTGCTTCATTTTCGACATCTACTTCTCATTTTCAATCTGCATTTGCAAAAGCCAAATGAGCTTAAAATCATTTATTTAAGAAAGCAAAATACTATAATTTCCATTTGATTAGGAATCCGTTTTGTATATGCTCAATATGGTTCATATATTTTTAACAGCCAATTATCATCTTAGTATCTTTATCATATCACGATACTTAAAGAATAAAACTTTTATGAATAGAATTTAAGTCCTTTAAAATATGTAAATTTTCATTACTCACGGATTGTGAAACTTTAAAGCCACTTTTACCCCAGAGATCATACAGACACGCGTGTACAATGTACACACAACAGTTTTAATAAACGAAACCTCTGGTACAGTTTGTAAAAAATACCGCATTCGTTATTAAATCTAAGCTAATTACTTCATATAAAATCCTCATAATTGTGTATGTCTGTAGACTTGAATAATGCCTGGTCTTATGTGTAAAGAATGTACGAATTAATTATCCCTGTACCCTGAGTTTAATTAAACACAATTAACTATATAATTGATATGAGTATTGCGTGATATTTTAATAATTATTAAACGAAGCTGTATAGTCAGGACATATGATATACACTTGCTGCAACATCGTCATAACTAAAAAAGAACAAATTTTGTGATATTAATACAGAAATATTCATCATATCCTAATTGTAAACATATTGGTTCATTCACAAGCTCATATTAACGTCATATGTGTTGTGTAATCGAATAGTTATACAGTATTGTATTTTCATACAGTTGGTAATTTTCATAAACAATTGTGTTAAAATTATACGTTTGAATTTTATATGTTTTATAAATGGTTGTATTGAGTTATGGAAAATTTGTATTTGTTAGATTAATTTTTGTAAAAATCTTTTAAATATGTGATAAGTAAGTCCAGAAAATATTTTCTTCTTAAAGATAAATATATACTTGATTAATTTCAATTTAATTTGCAAACCAATTTAATCAAAGTTGTTTGTCGCGAAAAAGTTATTAACTCTTTCGCTTAAAATTAGAATTCCCATATCTGGTTTAATTTCATGGTATCAACTGAATTGAGTGTCGGCTATTGTGTAAAAAGAAGATTTTGATGAAAGCAAAATTTACGAAGAAGTAAAAAATTTCCCGTAAATAAATAAAAATTTAATAATACAAATGGAAGCAAATTCTTCAATTGTGGTAAGATTTCAAAGTTATATACATGTGTATATTATGTTCGACATAAATTATTTATTCAAAATGAATTGACAACAATAAATTGATATTTAAAATATGACAATATGACGATACAACAAATTTGTCTGTTCACAAGCACATAAAAATATATCGTCTTTTTTTAAACGATAATTAACAATTGTATACATATCTTAAATACTCACATTTTGAGAGAAGAATATTATTTTAATTTTCCATTAGCTTGTGTGTAAATTGAACACTTTAAACAAGTTTTCTGCAAAACAAGTTTATTTTACATATCACGTTTCTCCTAAAAACTCAACACTTGACGAATAAAATCTGACGTTTGACCGGCTCTACGATTCTAAACTTGTGCTCCGAAAGTAGTTCAATCTCAGATTATCTAATAATTTTTCTTGCATCAATTTCCGTGAAGATAGCTTTGGGACGACGATATGACTAGTGTTGCCTGAAGCTGAAGAAAAAATATTCTAAAGGCCGAGGCACATAGAATCCGACGTACGTTATACGTTGCTTTTTTCAACTGACAACGAAGTTAAAATACAGGTTTTCTTATGAGCTTTGTCACATTCAGTGCGTCTCCGTCAACGCAAAGTACTAAAGTTGGGCAACTTTTAACTTCCAACGTACGTTGAGCAGTTTGACAAATATCTTTTTTGTTTTGCTTTGTTTTTATTAATGACAAAATTAACTTAAATAGAAATTAAAATTAAAAAAAAACTCCAGAATATCCTCGAATTCCATTGAAAATGTTAAATTTAATCAAATGAAGCTGATTTAATGTCCGTCAACGAAGTACTCATTGTATCCTCCTCCTCCGCCGATACTTTAAAGTGAGTTGAAAAAAGCAACGTATAACGTACGACGGATTCTATGTGTCTCGGCCTTATGAGCCTTTTTTATGTTAAATTTAGCCACAAAAAGGCAAAATTTTTATTTTCTACTGAACCCATAAAATCATCTTAAAATATTAAATATACAAACGTAAGTACACTGAAGGCAAAATTACATTAGCTGAAATCAAAATGTTAACTTGTTGATCTAGTATCTATAGGATCTTTCAATGAGACGTTTAATTTAGAGATGTAAAAAATGAGGAGGGTATCCCATTCATATTGGCAAAAAAACTCAGCCAAATGACCACCATGGCTACGCTTGCAGTAGCATCTCTTTTTCATTAAAGTTTTCATCACCAATTCGCACATTTGGTGACGAAAAGTTCCATCTTTTGCCACAAAGTTCACTTCTTGACTAATTTTTATCAGTCCCATTATCATTGTTTTCTTTCGAGTCAAACGAACCTGCATTTACCTTCAAAGTACCTTCCATTTGAGTATCTGAAGCATCCAGAATAAATAAGCTTAATACTTTTGTTATAATTTCTTTTGTGTGCCACACTAATTCATTTGCAGTAATAAGCCTTCTTAAAGGTTTATTATCTAAATTTTAATGATAATGTCTCTTCATTTTGCCATTTTATGTGTATACAAACATTTACGACAAAAGAGAACCTAGAAATTAGCTTACAATTTATGTCGTGTGTGCTGAAAGGTGTTATTAAGACGACATAAATTCGCCTTTTATATTGTTAAAGTTGCAAGCAGTAGATATGGGAATGAATAGAACAATGAATAGAACTTTAAGTGTTAGGCTTTAACTTAAGCTTCTACGATTGTTTTTTTGAGTATTAATATTTCTATTATTATGTAAATGAAGGTAGTTGCAAAAAGGATTCGTTGTCATATTATTATTCCATTTCCATATTTTGTCTTCAAGCGTTCATTTTGAGCTGGCTACTATTTCATTAACTTGATAATGATTTATTCGATATATAATAATCAAAAACCAAATTATGGTCAAACGTGAAATTTATAATTTCTTAACTTTAAAGAAACCCAGAGTAATAAAGAAAATTTAAGAAAATTTTTATTTCCCAATGTTTTTTCATCAAAAGGCAGCTTTTAAGGGCGAGAGTGGAAAAAAAAACTTATGCTTTAAGTTCTTGGGGTGCAGCGTTCCATGTTTTGCAGCCATACAGAAGCGCTAATTTCACGCACAAGTTGTGCGTGCGCGTTGTTAAATGGTTGGATCTTGGATATATTGTTGAGCTGGCCGAATGAGTGTCTAACCTTTGTGATGCTGTTCGATACATCTCGCCACTGGAACCTCCGGTTATTGCTATTACGCTTCCCAATTAGTTAAATGATTATTTAAGTTTCTAAAAGAATTATATCAGATACACATACTTATTAATGTCTGTTCTTCTCTCAACATTTCCAACAAAAATTTATTACTCAAGAGTATTAGCATACGCGTGCCCTATATGGTACACTGCAGCAAAAACGCATTTGAAGAAACTACAAATCATTCAAAACAAATGCCTAAAGATAATAAATAACAAAAACTGGAGATATCCCACTGAACTTCTTCACAATGAAACAATGAAATAAAAAAGCTCAACAATAAATACCGCGAATCAATACAAAATTCCTCTTATCAATTGATGCAGGAATGCATACAATCGGCTTAACTACAAAAATAAAATTAACTAAATCGAGAATGGCATGTGTAAGTTTGTTATCCTTTGATAACTTCACAGAATACATGTTTATTTTCCAACTTAATTTTAACTCTTTTCCTTTAAAAAAGTTTTACCTATTGTTCCTTTAAATCTTATTTATATTTGTAAATACTTTCTTTTATCAAGATCTGTGATTACTAATGAAATTCGCTGTAGTATCTTTAGATGAAATCTCCAAAATATAATTTTATATGTAAAGATAAGTTGTGAATAAAGATGAATTTATAAATGAAAAATAAAGAAAAATATATAATTCTATTTATACTTGACGTAAATATGATCTGTTATCAAAATGTTCTCCGCGTTCAAAGTTACCATACGAGATCAATATTCACAATCTCTTATTATTGAACGGATTTGCGCAACTAAACGTTTTGAAAAAAAAAATCTTAGTAAATTTGACGTAACAATTATTTTTTTATTTCATTGTTAGTGTTTTTTTTTAATTACGGCTTAATTTTCAGAATCATGGGCTAATAAATAGATTCAGTTCAGCCAAAGAATCAATTTTTAAGCAAGTTTTATGCTATTAAATAATTTTTAAGTTTTCCGATGGATTTTCTTTGAGTGAAATCTATAAAAAATTCTCGTGATTGTCCAAAATCTAACCTAATGTTTCATTTTGAATCCACACTGTAGATTCGACAGTTTAATATATAAAAAATGTTTACCTGCCAGGTTAAGAAATAAATGGCAATTCTTTATATTTAATTTTAATTCTTTAAAATCAAATGACTACTTTAATTTTTATTTAAAATTTTTATTAAACATCAATGATGTTGTTGATACATCTTCAGCTCATTATTGGTTTGACGGTTTGACGTACATATACTCGTATGACGAAAAGACGGAATGGACAAAGACGCAAAAGGAGGTTTATATGAATTTTTCTCAAAATTTACCAAATCGATTTTTTTTTTATTCCCAGCACTGCTGCCGGAATATGTTCTGAATAAAAACATAAAGTTTTGTGAAATTTGATTGAAAAACATTGAATATTTCATTATGGTAAATAACAAGTATATAACGAGATATAACCGTGTTAAAATATTAAAAAACTGATAAAAATCCACCTTGAACAAAAAAATTCATATGGCCATTAAATTGTTAATGCAGTCAACTTGACAAAACGAATGTGGTGCTACTTTCATGTGCTATTCTCAGAATTGAGTGCCAAAATAATGTGTTGTACTGTGTAAGGAAAACAAAAAAAATCAGTCGCCGTAATGCTTCCACCTCGTTAGCACGCCTTGTTTACAATGGAATAATAAAGTCAGAATTGATGAAATTTTTATTTTATTTGGTTTTATTTGCCATAAACAAAAAAAAAACAAAGGATACGAGTACTTTTATTAACAATATTTATTAAACTATAAAACTGTTGGTACTTTTCAAGATAATATCTTGAAAATATAAAATTGATAAGTCCCATTCTAAGCACATTTGTTTGTTAAATGATCTGTTCGCAAAAAAAAAACTCACAACATAAATATAAATTTGTATAAAATTATTTACTGCCCCTTATGCTGCAACTTCAAGTCTCTTCAATTCAACACCAAAAAATAAGCTTCTGTGTATTCGTTGTCGACAGCTGTTAACTTTTTTTAACATTCTTTTGACGTTTTCTATCCCTAAGAGAATAGTAAGATGTTGTTCATAATACTAAATGCTTGACTGCAGGGAGATTTCAAGAGCTCAATTTTTGGTGTTGGCTTCAAGTGAACTCAACAAATAATTATAGAAAAAGGGGTATTATTTTTTTCTTTTCAAAACATTTAATCATAATCGGTATCTGCCTTTGAAATGCTATTGTTTTAATACAGATACATTTTCTATACAAGCTCTATTGTGTTTTACCATGAAGAAAAAATAATGTATAAAAACATTTGTTATGCATCACAATTTACAACATTCTTTGCAGAATGACTGATCATTGAGTTTAATTAATTTTGACATCATCTGCACTCGCTGATTTTCGTTTTCAGTATACTTTAGGAAATTTGAAGATACCTAAAATATACGTATATTCCAAGCAAATTTAAGAAGATATAAAACTATTAAGTAGTTAAAGAATTTCAATAGTTTTGTTTGTTGAAGGGTTTATATAAAGGGTGTTTTTTTAAGCTAGATAGAACTTTAAATTGTAAACAGTAACACAAAAAATTAAATTTTGATGAAACATTTTTTTTTATTTGTTTCAGTATACTCTGACAAATCATCATGAATAGACTCACGCTTGAACAACGCTACGAAATTATCCAAATTTACTTTGAAAATCAGTCGTCGATTCGCGCAACTTATAGACGACTTCGTCATTTTTATGGCGTACATAATCGTCCATCTGAACAAGCCATTCGTCGAACTGTGGATAGATTTCGTACCACATACTCTCTAGAAGATGCAATAACACCAGCACGTCGAAGGAATGTGCGTAGTGAAGAGAATATCGCCGCTGTAAACGAAAGTGTGGAAGAAGATCCAAATTTATCGATTCGTCGTCGGTCGCAGGAATTGGGGCTCTGTCCGTCCACTACGTGGAAAATTTTGCGCAAAGATCTCGGCCTACACCCGTATAAGATCCAGCTGGTGCAGGAATTGAAGCCACGAGACCATTATATGCGTCGTTCTTTCGCCGATTGGGCTCTAGAGCAGTTGGCAACTGACCCATTTTTGGCTTAACGGGTTTGTTAATAAGCAAAATTGCCGCATATGGAGTGAGACCAATCCACAAGAGACCCTACAGACTCCATTACATCCAGAAAAATGCACCGTTTGGTGCGGTTTTCACGCTGGTGGCATCATCGGACCTTATTTCTTCAAAAATGAGGCCGGAGCTCGCGTTACGGTCAATGGAGATCGTTAACGCACCATGCTCAATGATTTTTTGTTTGAAAATATGGATGACATTGATCCGGAGGAGATGTGGTTTCAACAGGATGGGGCTACGTGCCATACGGCGAACGCAACCATCGACTTATTGAAATCAAAATTTGGCGATAAGTTGATTTCGAGAAATGGACCTGTCAATTGGCCTCCAAGGTCGTGCGATTTGACACCTCTCGATTATTTCCTGTGGGGCTACGTGAAGTCACTGGTTTATGCTGATAAACCAGCAACAATTGACGCCTTGGAGGCCAGCAGTGCTAATGCCAAATCATCAGTAGACGTTCAACCGTGTTTTTGAAAAGTTTCAAACCAAAAACTTAAAAAATCCAATGAGAATTTAAAAAATTACAAAAGTATAAGCTAGTATGCTAGAATTCTTTGAAAAAAGATATCGAGAGCTGTCGCGAATGATAAATTTAATAATTAAGTAGTTAAAGTTGCAGCTACTAAAAATTAAGTACGTTTAAAAATCCTGCCGAGTTTGGAAAATTTTAATTTATTGTGTGGAAATATAAATTGTGTTAAAAATAAAAATACAAAAAGTGCTTTCCAGTCAACAAAATTGATTGTACACAATCAGGTTTAAATATTTTTTTTATAGAATACAAAAAAATTGCGCATATTATTTTTAAAACTATGAATTCTGCTAAAGTTTGTAGATAAGCGGATCTATTGTTTTATTTCTTATAGATCTTCGCATGACGTTCGAATACTTTTTCTTAAAACCGATAAAAGTTGAAATTTTGAAGTTTAATAAATTATTTAATTAAAAAAGAGGAATATTAAGATTCTTCCGAAAACTAAAAAATAATTAATTGCATCAAATTGATAAATAGGGACTAGACATTACGGTGGTTCGATTTGTAAGGACAAAAATTATTCGATATTTATGCCATCGATTTTTCGATAGCTTTGTCATGAGGAATAAAAAGTTCCACTATGACATTTCAAAAAAAAACTTTTACGAGGAGCCCAAAATTTAATTAAAATTTCAAATTTTCATTAATAAATACAGGCACACGCCAGTTTAACGAATCTCGCTTTAACGAAAATCCGATATAACGAACAGTAAAATTTTTAACATTCACCACTTTATGAAATTTATATTAATCGAGATTGCCTCGATATCTTTTTTCAAAGATTTAAAAAACTTTTGTTTGTTGAGGGTTTTTAGCTAGTCTATATACATGTATTTCATTGGTGCTTAAGCCAAATCATCAGTAGACCTTAAACCTAATTTTTAAATGTTTCAAACCTCTTTACTTATACAAAAACTTTTAAAAACTCAATAAGAGTTATAAAAATTACAATAGTATAAGCATAGTATGCTTTTGAAACTTATTCAAAAATCCCAACAAACAAATTATTATATTCGATATGAATCTATTTTATTTTCTTTACAACCTTTCTTACAATTAGACGCCCTTTGGGTGACAATAAAAGTATTTAAGGCAAAACGGAAAATAAAATGTTAACTAGGTAATTATGAAATTTATATTAATCGAGATTGCCTCGATATCTTTTTTCAAAGATTTAAAAAATACTTTTTTTTAAATACTTTTATTGTCACCCAAAGGGCGTCTAATTGTAAGAAAGGTTGTAAAGAAAATAAAATAGATTCATATCGAATATAATAATTTGTTTGTTGGGATTTTTGAATAAGTTTCAAAAGCATACTATGCTTATACTATTGTAATTTTTATAACTCTTATTGAGTTTTTAAAAGTTTTTGTATAAGTAAAGAGGTTTGAAACATTTAAAAATTAGGTTTAAGGTCTACTGATGATTTGGCTTAAGCACCAATGAAATACATGTATATAGACTAGCTAAAAACCCTCAACAAACAAAAGTTTTTTTCACCACTTTATATAAAGAACATTAAAAAGACCGTATACTCCATATAACGAACGGTAAGAAAATAATTGCAAATAAAAAGTAAAAAACAAACCATCATTCCAAGTTTTATCTTATATAACGAATGCTCTGAAAAATGTGTGCTCTATATAACGAAAGGCAAGAAAAATAATTAAAAGACAACAAAGAATGCAAAAGCAGTTTCTTATTTCAGAATTTATTATACAATCAAATGGTGCGATCCTTTTTATTACATTGAAAGCTGTGCGAGTTTCAAAGTGCAATTAAAATGGGATGCGGAAAAAGAATTTCGTTGAAAGAAAAAATAAAAATTTGGAATGATTGTAAAAAGTGTATAAACCTGCGTAAAATTTCAGTAAAACATAGAATACCCAAATCATCAATATGTACACTGAAGAAAATGCACACAGAAATTGCTTCGAATTCGGAAACAACCAATAATGGCTCAAAAAATCGCCCATATTTAAGAAATGGTGCGTGAGTATCCATTCTAGTATGAAAAAGGAGTTCTACGGTTGGGTTCTCAGCACAAGGAAAAAAATTATACCCATAAATGAAATTGAAAAGCATTTATAATGATGGCTTCCATGCAAGTGATGGCTGGTTATCTTGACTTCTTAAGGATTAAGGGAAATGTTATCATTCAGATGTGACCTAGTAAATCCTTTTAAAATAATATTGCCACAAATTAAAAAGGAGCAAAATTTAGCTCTTGATGCTTTTTTAATGCGGATGAAACTGGTCTCTATTGGAAGATACTACCAGATAAAACATTGTTTTTTTTTTGTTGTTAATATTAAAACTAAAAATATTATTATGATATCTATGCATTGAATGATTTTTTATTGTTTTAAAAAAGAAAATCTAAAGAAAAAAACTTCGAGATATAACGAACTTTTCGCTATAGCAAATGGGCCTGACATTATATCGTTCGTTATACCGGGATTTCCCTGTAATGCAATTTCAACAAAAAAAAATTCAATAAAAATTTAAAGCAATAATAATTCAAAAATATATTTCACATTGGAAAGGTAATATTTATTATTTCATATTAAAAAAAATAGATAGCCGATTGTTTTTATTATCTATGAAAAACCCCTTAAAAAATAAAATTGAAATTTAGGCGCAACGAAAATTTTTTCTTTGATATCTCGTAGTGGAACATTTTTCTCCTCATGCCAAAAGCATTAGCACAATATCGATTGCTAAATCGACCTAAACTACTGGATATACTTTTATGATGAATATTATCTTAATCGGCCCTTGGGAACTCTTTATTTATAAATTAATCAACTTAATCTAGACAATTTTGCACGTGAACATGTCAATGCACTTTGATATTTTCTCTCAAAATTGTAATCAAATAAAGAAAGTTGTTTTGTATTCATGAATACAAAGCAATTCTTACTACGCTTATAATTACATTAGAACATAATTATCGAAACAATTTAAAAAAAAAAATTTTACAAACTAAACAAGCTTCATTCATGAAACTGATATTTTCAGTAGTACTTAAATAATTTAAAAGTAGCACAGACACACTGCCTTTTATTTTATGTTGAATATATAATTTTCTTACTTTGCGTTGCATAAACAAACTAATTTTTAGAACTCTTTTTACTAAACAAATCTACATTATTAACAAAAATATTTTCTTGTACTCTGCTGTTGCAGCTGTCTTACATTGTTAGTAGCAGGCAAAAAAAAGTAAACAGTATAAAATCAACGTACAATCTATTGGGAGAAAAAACACATTGTTTTTGTTTAGAGTAAAAAAAAACTTAACAAAATTTAATTTTGTTTTTCGTTTGCAAAGTTTATAAAACTGTTTATACAAAATTACAACAGTGGCGCTGGTTGGCGCTAGAAATAAATGAAACTTATTTTTGTAATCAATTGTAAAAGTTTTGTTGATGAAATGTGCAAAAAGTGTTTTAAAGTTATTATGTGAGAGAATCACAAACGTGAAGGAAACTTTTTAAATTCTTAGTATCAGTGTTTTGTGTTCGAACAAAAGCATTTGTAAGCAAATAATTATGAGAAACATATACATATATTGGTATTCAAACTAATAACTTAAGCCCAACTACTAGTAACTAATTGTCTTCATATATTTACTACATGTTAAAGACTTTATTAATTTGCTCGTATTGTACGGGTGTCCGTACAATTAAATGATTAAATGAAAGAGAATAGATCTTTTATTAATAAATGTTTTATTTAATGTCGGCAATTATTTATGGAATACAATATCAGATAAATGTCCACCTCTGTTAGCCTCACAAATGCGGGCCCTTTTGAGCATATTATTCATTATATTCTCACACATTTCACGCGGTATTTCATTAATTTCATCACGAATATGACGGCCCACAAATAAGTTTAATGCACGTGTCATTTTTGCTTTCTTGCTCTTCTGTAATAAGTCAGAAAATTCATTCTTTGCTTGTAATTATGATGTTGCAATTCTCTTAATTGCTTTCAAATGTCAACTTTAAACAATTTCGTTGAAATGTTTTGGACATTCAAGTAAAAATAAAATGTGATAAGAAACTTTTCTCTTTTTTTTAGAAAAATTTATAAATTTAAATGTAATATTTTTAACAAGTTGTAGGATTTAGAAATAATTAACTTAAAAATCGAGTGATATTGCAACATTCCTTATCATCGGGAACGGCAGAAGAATAAATACAATTTATTCAAAAAACTTTATTATTTTCTGTTTTAACTTTTTACCAATTTAAATAGCTAACAAAAAGTGAAAAATTATTTCCCCGAAAAGAAGCAAATGCTATTATTATTATGCTTTTCTAACTTTTCTACAAAGATTTCTGGGAATGAAGAATGAACACAGAGGAAAAAGATAACGTTCGTTAAACATTTTTATTATATAAATTAAATTTGAAAGTAAATAAATAATTGCTACACGTATTTTTTAAATTCCATAACTCAGAATAGTAAATTTGGCTTTTTCAAACACTAAAGAATTGTTTTAGTATTCAAATTTCCAAAAAATATGTATTTCACCATATTATGTATGTCGCAGTCGAACCCGAATTTAAATTACATTTTTATTATTTAACATTTTCAGCGTGAAAGTTTTTGCAACAGACTACGTTATTGTAAAATTTGTAATAGACTACAACATTTTTAAAATTTATGAGTCACGTTGTTACAAAACAAATCAGCTGATGAAAAATTTCGTCTGTTAAATAAACTAAAGCAAATATCAATTATTTGAAATTTTATTCAAAATGTTAAGTGTTGCACATTTTGCATCTTCTGCTGAGGAAGAAGAAACCAGAATTCTTATCAATTACCGAAATCAGCTAAAATACCATTCTAATATATTTGTACTTCCAAATTCAATATGATCTTTTGTATTTTGATGACCAAATGCTTTCAAATTACTCCCTTAACAGATTGATAAGAAACTTTCAGACTGAACAAACCATCATTTTAGTCCTAAATGCGATATCACCTAGAATTCGTGAGCCCTCAAGATCAATACGTGTAAGTAAGGAATTACGTTTGGCGGCAACTATGCGAATACTTGCCGAAGGAAGCTATCAAAGGGTTGCTGGAAATGATTTCAACGTTGGTCTTGCGCAACCAACAATGAGAAATGTGTTTCACGACGCAATGTTTGTGGCACTTCATTCACAATACATATTCTTATCACAAAATAATAGTGAAAACAAGGGATTTGCGTACTCCTTTGCTTCGCTTCTTGAGCCGTATTTTAAAAAGCTAGTATTAGATAGGAAACTCCCAGAGTTCAGTTAAAATTTTAAAGTATTTAATTATTTTACACGTCGTTCATTAATTGTTCGGGTGTTCAATTATTCGCAAAAAAAAATTATTCGAATTATTTTTTATTCGCAATTGAAAAATGTTTGTTCGTTCGAACAAAAATTATAAAAACGGTTCGAATTATTCGAATAATTTTTATTCGAACGACAACCCTAATACAGGGTGGGCGAACTTCGATTGACTGATTTGAAATGCTTATAACTTTTTGCTTTTTACAGTTTTATATTTCATTTTTATTTCTTGCAGGTAATAAACAATTTAATAAAATTTTAAATTTCATTGACTTCATACTGAACGCAAGAAAGGTAGACAATTTTCAGTTTTATTATGTTGCCGCACGATCAATTGTTATAACACAAAGAAACTACCGTGGACATTTTAATGCTGCGACAGCTGCCAGTTTGGTTTGGTAGAATTATGGCTGACAGAGTAATCAGTACATAATTTTTCGAAAATAATGATGGGCAAGCAGAAATCGTATTCGAGGTGGTATATCGGATCATGTTGGAAAATGTTGTACGTCCGGTAGTACTCAATAAACCCGGCATATGGTTCCAGCCAGATGGATCCTTCAGCTCATATCGTGAGAGACACAATGGCGATTCTGCGAGACATCAGTCAGTCGAAGTTGGCCCACCCTGTATACATATATACATACTACCTACAATATGCACAATGTAGATTTTATGAAATTTAACATATATAACATCTTAACATTCTGAATTTGACTTCAAATCCGATGAATAGGCATCAAAAAAGTAAACTTCTTGCAATGACAAGATCACACTCAAAATATTCTGTACGTAAAATTAACTGATATTGTAATTTAAAGTAAATGAAAGTTCATGAGTAGGCCTCATTTTGCAATTAAATTGAACCAAAAGCCCGTAAAAATAAAAGACTTTTCCTTTGTTTGTGTAGGAGAGGAAATCTCAAACAAATCAAATAAAAAAGCAAAGAAAAAAAACAGCACTAGAAAACAACGGACAAAAATTTTTTTTTTTTTTTTAAAAAGAGAAGTAACACTCAGGCAATTAATATGCCTACCAACCCGTAGGTGTGTTACCTTCTTTGGGAAAGGGATAGTGAGAGAGGACAGATGGTGAAAGAGAGAAAGCTTAATTTTTGCAACTCTGATATTGCGCGCTGTGTTAGTTTTTTTTTTAGATCAGTGTTGCAGCGCCTTTGATGTCAAGTAGGCGCATTAAATGTGTTTTTTTTAAGCTGTTGTAGCCGGCGATTTTTGCTACAATACCGACGAAGGAGGGCGCTGTGATGTACATACAGACACTTGCATACACCAGTATCAGTTGCTGCCAGAAATGTTCAGTGACCAGTGTGCTATGCCATCATCACTTAAACACTCCGACAACAACAAATACAATGGCATACTCTAATGCACATCTGAAAAATGCTGGATGTTATGACTTGTCTGAAGCTGGGCTTGAACCCACGTTCTTAGACATTATTTGCTTTGCAGTCAACGCGCTAACTACTTCAGCCAACAGCACCCAAAATTGAAAGTAACCGAAAATCCGTATTAATTATGTCCTTAGTTTTTCGAATGAATGTTGGAATCAGTTAAAAATAAAATTGCTTACAATTTTAAGTGTTTATTCTTTTAAAAATGACTGAACGGAGTACATCTTGAATAACGTACAGTCCGTTACTGTAATATTATTTATGATTCGAATTTGCACGGTTTTCGAATCGCTAGTTCAAGGGGCAAATTATGGCATTCGATATCGAACGAAATCCCATAAAAATATTATTTTTATTTTGTATGGAAATTTCGTTCGATATCGAATGGCGTAATTTGCCCCAGGGTTTTAGCAATTTTCCTTGGAAGAAGAGGGTATTATCTTTTGCTTTGTTGAGGAACTTTAATATATTATTTAAATCTGCTAATAATAAGTCATATACAAACAGGCTTTCACAAGAATTTGTATGATTTGGTGCAATACTTTTAATTAACACAAGCTTTTCTTAACAATTCTAAATCGCAATTATGCTAACTTCAAAACAAATTATTCCTTATTACGGTTGTCGTACTTTCGCCTTCGTTTTCGAAAAGTTGTACTAGATTAAAGAATCACACAAAATTATTCTTTAATTTTGTGCGCGCTGTCGAAGTCGAAGGCGAAAATATGACAACTGTAATAATGCTCATTATATTTGCAGCACTAAAAAAAATAATAAAAAGTATATTTTTAAATATATTGTTCGAATATTCCCAAAAACTGTTCGAATAACTTTTGAATATAAATTAAAAAAAAATTTCGTACGTTCCAACAAAAATTTAAGCAAAGTTATTCCAATAATTTTTGTTCGACTGACACCTCTAGCAAATAATAAATAATAAACAATTTCTTTCCTAATATTTACATTAAAATAGGTGAAAAAATTTGTGTTCGCAAAAATAAGAGTCAAGGGAAAATTTCAAAACAGACATTGAGTAAGAGTTTTCTATAATTTGTATGAGAATATTGTGAGAACAAATTGCACAAAATTGTGTTCTAGCAAAATATTTATTTCCTCCGCTTGTTACAACATTATTAACAACAACAAAAAGTTCAATAACAAATTAAATAGGTTTTATTTAATCCAAAGCATGTAGGAGGGTTAATTTTATAAATAAATAATATAATATTAAAATTGTGTCAACCGGAATGTGTTTTATAATTAAAAGATGAATAATATATGAGTATGTGTGTGGTAAGTACAAAATTTTCTATAATAGAAGAACATCGAACCCCGCAAACAAAAAGTTTAACATTAAAAACATGGTAAATTATATATTTTTAAAATCTTATTTACAATTGCTTAAAAATCAATTTCACTGCGAAACAAAAAAATAGCTTTTGAATATTTTATATAAATCGCAAAGCTACTCATGGCCTAGAAGGATTAAGAAAATAATTGTTGGAAATAATTGTTAAGGAACAATATTTTAAGTATTTCAAAAATTTATACTGATGTAGTGTATTACACAATTCTGAAGTACTTACACAGTATGCAAAACAAACAATACAAATGGCTACTTGATTACACCGATGAGAGAAATTGTTATTGGGCAAAGTATAAAATTAATAAGATCCTTTATGGCACTGAATGAAACAAACATAATGATGCAATAAGCTAGAATAACTTAGAAATGCAAATAAAAGTTAATATTATATAAAAAGGGAAACAGGACAGCAAAAACATTTCTCTAGTTTTAGTTTTAAAAGTCTCATTTGTTTCGGCAGTTGTCAAAATTTTAGCAAGAACTCTTCAGCAGTATTCAACAAATGAACTTAGGACTGTAGGAAAATAATTTAATATTATCATAAAGGTTTTGTTAGCCAACCGTTGCTGTACCGGTACCGTACAGTACTGTTAGAACGTTGGTGCACTTAGAGAACACTAAAAATGTGTCATATGTTTTTGACATAAGTAAATAAGTTCAGCAGTATACGATAGTGTTATTATTAAAAAAAAAAATAAAATAAATCAACAGCATTAATTTTTCGTCGTCCATATTAATTCTGCAGTTTATATGTCTATAATATTTCAATAAATAAAGCAGATTGACTTCTTTTACGATATTAATATGTGCATAGAAAAATAAACAATTCCGTGTTCGCAACTGTGATGGTAATAAAAAGAAACTTTATTTCATTTATAGGGATCTTCAGGAGATGTAGAATACATACCAAAATGAGTTTAAGACTTTTTAAGTTGAAAAATTTCTTTCGATGCTTTAATACATGCAAAACAAACAAAAACTTTTTGATTAAACAGGTTATTTTTCTGATTTTTATATTTATATATAATTTTTTAATTATATTGAATTTTTATTATGATAGTTTTTTTTTATTGATGAATTTAAAATGTATATCTATGAATTACCAACATTCCTATTTAAATTTAATTACTAAGAATTTTTCCAACTCTTTCTATAAAACAGTCGTGATGAATTACATTTTCTGTCTTGTAAACATATTTTTTTCTTGTACGCAATAGCGCCAAATTATTGTAATAATTTTCAAGTCATTACTATTTGTACTACCTCCAGCTTGGTAAGACCTATCTCTATTGGCTCCTCCAATACATATATAATTTCAATATTCAAATAAAATATAAGTTCATTCTCCACCGAAACCGTTGCTTGCATTTTTCATTCCCTTAAAGCTCTAGGAAACCCTCCTATCCAAAGGTCCACATCCATCCAGTTTGTGGTGAGTATTCTCCCAGGTTCCGAGAAATTCCGCTAGCAATTTTATGAAAGATTTAATTTTCTGCAAAATCAGTTTTACCACAATACTCCATTTCGTGCACTTTTTGTTATTTTGTTATATTTAGTTGAAAAATACGTAAATGCACATTACTTCAAACAATGAAAATATTTCATGCAACATTTTACAAAAAAACTTCCGCTGTTACTTTTTTCGTGGAATATACAAAACTTTAGTACTTATTAAGGAAAAATTCTAGTAAATTTTTTTTGGGAATTTACGAAAGTAACAAAAACCTTTCGTAAAAAATTTTCCTTGTTAAAAATATATTTGAAACAAAAATTAATGATATTTTTTTATAAATTGAGATATTTTTTTCAGATGTAATTAAATAAAATACATATCATATTTCATAATATGTACTAGCGTTTTCATGCATATCTTGCATGGATTTTTTTCAGCGTATGGATATGTTCGATTGAACAAGTATATGAAAAAATGCCTTGTTTAAAATTTTTTTTTGTCAAAAGTTCCAAAATATTATATAAAAAAGTAGCAAAAAAGAGCGGAAATTTTCTTATATCATATAACAAACAAGTAGCTCATCAGTAGCTTAAAAATGCCACTCACTTAACATCGATGGGATTTTTTATTTTATACTGATTGGGACGTCGTAAACATTGGTTTTCATTGGTTTTCCCATGGCATACACGAACAATTGACACGTTTTCTTAAAGAGACAGTACGGTACGGCTCCCTATTTCTACCTTAAGTCCCATGCACAGATAATTAGCTAAGAAGCTAAAAATTTAGTAAACTCAAACAAAACTTTGTAATTCGGTTATAAATATTGCAAATACTGACGATTCTAATAGAAAATCGATATTTTTTTAAAGAAATTTTATGGATAATTTTTGAATGAAAATAATTTAATTAAATACATTAAAAAGGTAAAATAAATTAAGAAAAATTAAGTGCGAATAAAAGAAAATTTTGTTTGCTTAATATACAAAGCAAACATTGAAAATGAATTTCAAAATGGGTTCGGAATTAATTTTATGTACCATTTTTGTCTTACAGAAGTTGTAATATTTTTAACTCAAAGGTTTCAAATCATTTTCGATCGAAATTTAAACCCATGTGTATGCTGGGTAAATACTTAGTTGAGTGTTCTCCTGTATCTAACTGTCTGTGCATGGAAACTAATGAGATATGTCAGCAGAAAAAGGGCTGCCTCAAAATGCTGATGACAACAATAATTTTCAGACACATTTACGCAAGTGTTAAATTTATGCATAATATTCATACCCTTTCGTTGTGACACATATAGTTGAACAAAGCAAGTTGAAATGTTTGTTTTTGTTTTCCCCTACATAATAATTGCGACATGCAGTGTACTGCAACATGCATTTAAAAATAGGCTTTCGGTTTGAAATGTGCTGTGTTTCTTCATGTCAAATTTCAATCACAAGAGAATTTTTTTTAAGTAAAATATATTACAGGCAAATACATGACATGATATAAAGTATGAAGTATTCAGGAGTTTTCTAGTTTTTTTTTCAGCAGTGTTTTGAGTATATATTTCGAGGTAAATAAAACTATTAAAGAGGCCTTTTTAGGGCCTTATTTTCCAGATACGCTGTTTACACATGATATTTTTACGGCTTTTTATGACTTTCAGGCTGCTTTTCAAAGTCCAACTTTAGTTTTCTATAATAAAGTAACCCCGCAAAATCTAATGCTTCACCTGGAGCAGGTTTGTAACTAAAAATTGTTGGTTGCTGTTGCACCTCCTGCTTCAAAATGATATTGCGGAAGGCATGATTTTTGTTTAAGATGTCCCAATCGGGAGCTCTGTTTTTTACATAAAGGTTAACTACGTTTGAAGTACCGAAAATGTACTAAACTTTTGTATTTTCGTGTTATTTCATCATCCTACTGCATCGTCCTTAAACTTCCATTTGCTTATATCAATAAATCAATAAATATCTGCCTTCCAATCATTAACAGAGAGTGCCTTGATTTTGCGCATTTTCCAAAGCGGTTCAAGACAGCTCATTTGGAAAGCTCCAAAACTATGGGCTGCATCCAGAAACCTATTTATTTTTTGCTGGGAATGATTTATGTCAGCAAGACTTATTTAAATCTTATTTATGTGGCTGTAACGAACGAATCCAATAACTTAGCAACTATTATTTCATGATAAAGTACTTATCTTACTGTTTTTGAGCTTCATTAATTTTTTTATTGAAAACACTTTATTCTTTTTATTATTATTATTGCTATGAACGCAAAACATCCTAGGAACAACATATAAGTTTATTGAAGTGTATTGAATCTATTGCGAGAAATTGTATCTAATCTTACAGAATAACTAAAAAGGTTTGCTCAGTGAAAGCCTTGCAAGTTTAACCGCTGGGTTACTTTCTATACACATATATATTTTTTGTTCGCGTATCATAGTTCTCATATTTAATGTGTAATGAGTCTGAATAAAAAAACTTCAAAGAATTATTAGGGCATACACGATATTAGAGTAGTAGTAGAAAAAAAAACAGAACAAAGAAATCAAACGAGCAAAAATAATGAGCAAAAAGTTTTAAAAAAAAATGTTCAGGTATCTTGTGAAAATAATATGTTATTTATATACACATGCAGGCTTCTTTCATTATCTATTTTGCTGTTAGGTTGTATTAATATTTACATGGCTTAAGAAGATATCAATGAAATTGAAATTCCATTGAATTTATATTTTTTATTTATGCGTACATATTTCTCGTCTCAATGAACTTCGACAACACACTACAAAAGGTCAATCAATATGGGTCGCAATCCTCAATATAATTAACAGTCAACGTATAATTTCTATTTATTTTTTTAGCTCTAGTAATATTTGCTTTATGTAATAAATAAAATAACAAGTCTATGAATAAATTTTATATTTTTTCATTATTGCAGCATCATCATTCTCCAGTCGTGCATATTATAAGCCATGACTACTGCATGAACATGTTTAAATTAAAGAATATAATAAAACACTAAAAATATATGTTTATTTAGGACAATTTAATATATCTGTAACAAAAATAAAAAAATCACTGAACATTATGAACCCATACACGGTCTTATATCTAGAGGGTGTCACCAATGTTAAGAATTTGGGTGTTCCGAATATCGAGGTGTTGCGCTTATCGAGGGTTGCGTTAAATATTTTTTTTAACAATTGCGATCTGTCAAACGTCAGCTGTTAAAATTTCACCCAAATTCATTAATTAGATTATTTGTTGTAGTCGTTTGAAATAAGCAACTTCTGTGTTTCTTGAAAAATGGAAAAAGTGAATTTCGTGAAGTGATTAAACACTATTATTCGAAAGGGAAAACAGCGAAAGAGACAAGTGAAAAGCTCGATAAACATTACGGTGAGTCTGCTCCGTCAGATTACATGGTAAAAAATTGAATTGCTGAATTTAAACGCGGCCGAACAAGTACTGCAACAATACCATCAACAAGAAGGCCAAAAGATGTGGTTACTGAAGAGAATATCAAGGAAATCCTCGATATCGTTATGAATGATCGCCGAGTCAAGTTACGTGAGATTGTTGAAATGGTAAACATACGAGTATCATATGAACGTGTGTTCAACATTTTGCATGAACATTTGCATATGAAAAAGCTATCGCCAAGATGGGTGCCGCGTTTGCTTAGTGTCGAACAAGAACGAGTTCGACAGATCACCTCACTTCACAGCGGTGTTTGGATATGATAAACCGTAATACTATTGATTTTTGGCGTCGATTAATAACTGTTGATAAAAAGTGGGTCCACCTGAAACCAAAAATCAATCGAAACAATCAGTGGAAGGAAGCTTGTGGAAGTGCTCCGAAGAAGGCGAAGAGAGTGAAATTGGCTGGCAAAGTTATGACCACTGTATTTTGGGATGCACACGGAGTATTGCTCATCGATTATCTTGAAAAAGGATCCACAATCACAGGAAATTATTATCGTGCATTATTGGATCAATTGATTGATGCAATCAAGAGAAAACAACCACAACGCACCGGTTCACACAGCAGTAGATACGATGCTAAAATTACGTGAAATACACTTCGAATTGGTTGATCATCAACTTTATGATCCAGATTAAGCTCCTAGTGTCTTTTTCCTGTTTCCAAACTTGAAAAAATGGATCGCAGGAAAAAGATTCATCTCAAACGAAGAAGTCATTATCGAAAATAACGCGTATTTTGAGGGGTTTCCAAAATCGTATCTGAATAGAAGGTGGTAAAAATATCGGAATATCGTCTTACTAATTGTATTGAGCTAAAAGGAGACTGGGTTGAGAAATAAATGGTTATTGGAAAAAAAAATGTTTTTTTCCTACTTAGGTAGCTTCAATATCGATCCGTTCTCGTACATAAGTAATTTTAAATATGTGTTTTTTTTTTAATTAGATTTGTGAACTTGTTACATTAATCCTAAACAGTGCTATAATACAAAACATGTTGTATTGAAATAAATAAGATTAATAATAAAATAAATAAATAAAATAGTCTCGTTTTCTCCAACTTTTTTATGCTTATCCCACATCCCCTGAAACTCCAAAAATTATTCGTTTGTTGCAGAGGTGAGTCCACTCCTCTTCTATTAAGCCACTGGCTCCATGTTCAGTTCGCTTTATAAATATTAAGTTATTTTCTTAAGCTAAAACTCTAAGAAATTAAAAAATATATATAAAGGATTATTCTTAAATATCACATTGAGTTTCAACTGTTTTATTAAGTATACTTACATATACATATATATACATACATATCGCTCCTTTATTGCATATCTTCAAAAACATGATTTTCGAGTTAAGAATGCAGAAATATGTATAGTTATTTGAAAAACAAACAAAAAATGAGTATTGTGAAAACGTGTAAAAGATTTTTTTTGTCGTTGTTACACAAGAGAAGCAAAAGAACAAGCAATTTGAAAAAGTTTTGAATAAATTACCGCTTTCGTCAGCCCTACACAATGCAAAGGAAAATCCTCTCGCTCTCTCATTTTACGGCTATTGGATTTGTTCTCTGTACTTGTAAATGGAGAGTTCAATACTGGCGAAATTGGCCACCTTCGTTCTTGTAATAGCATGCTCACACGGCCTGCAATTACCGAGGTTCGCTCTTTAATTCACGGTTCGCGGTCGAATCTGGATTGAATCGACATGGTTCGTCATACAAAGTTCATTTTGAAACTAGCTACGAACTATGAAGAAATTGCTATCATCGATAGTTTTGATAACAAATTATCGCTAATTTATCTAAACTAGATATCAAAACAAATAAGTACACACATGAACATATGTATGCATGCATGTGTAAACAAAAAACAAACCAAAAAATAGATAGATGTGTGTATGAATTAAAAATATTATAACACATTTTATTAATAATTTTTAAATGATATATTTATCTATTGTAAAAAACCAAGTAACACAGAATATAAAACTCGTGCCAACTATTCACGTGTGTATTTATGTATGCGTGTTTGTATATATGTATGTATGTACATCAAAAATATTCGTCAAAAGGAACCACGATTGTGTCATATGAACGGCATGATTCGCAATTCAGATTCAGAGAGCGAACCAAGTGGTTCATGTTGCCGTCTGAACATACTCGGTAGTATAAGATTGGTACCTCACAGAGATATGCAGCTTAATGAAAGCATAAAATCAAACAACTTTACATATTGTTCCATTTTACGGTGACATAGACTAACAACATTGACAACGCATTTAACATGTGAAAAAATTTATATAAATTTTTTGTTCTTAGTTGTATTCAAAAGGATATTTTTTAAGCCCGATAAAACTTTATAAGGGAAATTTTTTTGAGGACTTTTTTAAAACGTAAAAAAAATTAAAAATAAAAAATATTTTGTATGAGTACATTTGAAATTAATATTCAACAATATCATCAACTTCATGTTTTTGAAGCACTTATGTATTTTATTTAACATTTTTTAATTCAGTACAAATTTATTCGTTATTTTTTATAAAATACATAAATTAATAAATAAATGCACTTTTCCATGTGCGCACAACACATGTGGTCAGGATATAAATCTCCATTGAAATGTTATTTTTTTTTGTTTTTTTTTTATTAGTTTATCATTTTTGCACACTCTATATTTGAGTAGCAAAATATAAAAAAATACGTTAAATACTAAATATAAAAATTATCAATTATTCATATTCTTCATCAAAGTGGATGGACGGACGAGTGATTCAATATAATGTTTAAGTGGAATTTTCAGGAGATTTAACTGACTCAATTATTAAATTAATTATTATTTTTTTAATATAATTACGTTTTAGCGAGTTAACTCAATTGACATTAGCAAACATGTTGAACACAAGCAAAAGTTTCATTAAGTTAACATACAAATATGTAATATATTTATATGCAAACGAAATAAATCCAAATTTAATTTTAACTAATAAAAATTTTATTTTTTTGTTACAGCTGACCAATATTTCTTCAATAAAAATTTTAATTATGAAGTAGGTATAGGCTGATATACAGTCTGTAATACATAGAATTCAAAGTTAAAAAACTCGCACAAGAGTTTTTCTTTTGGGTATTTCTTGATTTCCACGTATATATTTTACGTTCTTTTCTTTTATTTTCTAGTTGTTATTAGGCTCCCGTTGGGTGGTTAAAATCTCGGATAGAAAAATCTATCACTATCAGTTGTCTTTTTATCTGACCACCCGTTATTTTACTATTAACTAAGTGCTTAAAATTTTACATAAGTTAATAATTTTCCAATAATAATTAAAATTATAAGGAATGTGAGTACTATGCTTTCCTGAAAATTCCTTTATATAATTCGGACAATTTTATTGTTCAATATTTTCTAATCTGTTATTATAAAATACAGTCGAACTTCCCTATAATGAAGCTGCCCTAGGGGAAGAAAATCGCTTTCATTATAATTAAAATTTTTGTGCTTTTATTTTAAAGCCTTGTTCTTTTTTAAGTATTTAATAAAGTTATGGGAAGATTTCCAAACTGCTTTTTTTCTTCCATCTTCAACTTTATTAATTAGTAATACTTTTTTTCAAAAGAAATGCTATTTCACTTCGTAATTTTTGTTCATTGAACACGAACAACTACTGTGATAGGGCTCTGTTGTTTTTCGTTGTTATGTTTTTTTATCCTTTGGGAGTCCCCTATTTATGTTAATTTATTCTCGTGACACAGTGTTGTTAGTATGCGTAACGGGAACTTTCTCGAAATAATTCATTATATGAAGACAAACGCGCTAGAAACTCAAATTTATTACTGAAAAATTGCTTCATTATAAAGAAAAGTTCACTGTATAGAAATTCACTAAAAGGATGTGAAAATACAATACGAGGGCGGATTGATATTAAAGCTACCTAAGTAGGAAAAAAACATGTTTTTTTCTCGGAAACCTTATATTTCTCAACATAGTCGCCTATTAGCTCAATACACTTAGTAACACGATATTCCAACTTTTTTATACCATCTGAATAATACGATTTTGGGAACCCCTCAAAATACGCGTTAATTTCGGAAATCACTTCTTCGTTTGAGTTAAATCTTTTTCCTGCGAGCCATTTTTTCAAGTTTGGAAACAGGAAAAAGTTACTATGAGCTAAATCTGGACTATAAGGTGGATGATCAACCAATTCGAAATGTATTTCACGTAATTTTAGCATAGTATCTAATGCTGTGTGAGCCGGTGCGTTGTCTTGAAGAAAGAGCACTTTATTTTCTTTAAATGGATCAATTGATCCAGTAATGCACGATAATACTTTCCTGTGATTGTGGATCCTTTTTCAAGATAATCGATGAGCAATATTCCGTGTGCATCCTAAAATACAGTGGCCATAACCTTGCCAGCCCATTTCACTGTCTTCGCCTTCTTCGGAGCACTTCCACCAGCTTCCTTCCACT
The DNA here is from genome assembly GCA_956483585.1 of Gymnocheta viridis. Taxonomy (NCBI): domain Eukaryota; kingdom Metazoa; phylum Arthropoda; class Insecta; order Diptera; family Tachinidae; genus Gymnocheta; species Gymnocheta viridis. The sequence continues at coordinate 75,299,613 of OY101444.1, read as the reverse complement.
GATTGTTTCGATTGATTTTTGGTTTCAGGTGTGTGTGTAGTGGTGTACCCACGTTTCATCAACAGTTATTAATCGACGCCAAAAATCAACAGGATTATGCTTTATCATGTCCAAACACCGCTGTGAAGTGGTCTGTGGAACTCGTTTTTGTTCGACACTGAGCAAACGCGGCACCCATCTTGCCGATAGCTTTTTCATATGCAAATCTTCATGCAAAATGTTGAACACACGTTCATATGATACTCGTATGTTTACCATTTCAACAATCTCACGTAACCTGACTCGGCGATCATTCATAACGATATCGAGAATTTTCTTGATATTTTCTTCAGTAACCACATCTTTTGGCCTTCCTGTTGATGGCATTGTTGCAGTACTTGTTCGGCCGCGTTTAAATTCAGCAATTAAATTTTTTACCATGTAATCTGACGGAGCAGACTCACCGTAATGCTTATCGAGCTTTTCTTTTGTCTCTTTCGTTGTTTTCCCTTTCAAATAATAGAGTTTAATCACTGCACGAAATTCAATTTTTTTCATTTTTCAAGAAACACAAAAGTTGCTCACTTCGGACGACTACCACAAATAGACTAATCGAAAAATTTGGGTGAAATTTTAACAGCTGACGTTTAACGGATTGCAATTTCTAAAGAGAAAGTTTTTGTGCTTGTGCTGCCAGCTAGCGCTAGGTAGCTTCAATATCAATCCTCTCTCGTAACATTGGAACCATAAATCTATGTTTTTGAAAAGAATTCGTAGTAGGGAGAGCTTCATTGTATAAGTTCACTATAGAGAAGTTCGACTGTATATGTATGTAAACATGCTTGTATGTCTGTAAGTAGTATTATTATAAAAAATTCAATTCGTTTTCTTTTACAAATGTGAATTTCTCAAACCCTTCAATATTTTCTTTAGACGAAAAACAAAAATTTTATTAAACTTTGCATTTTTCAGTTTAAAAATGTTTTTGTATAAGAAAAATATGCTTTGAGCACAAATCTTAAAACAATTTTCTGAAAATGATCTTCGTTAGCAACAATTTATATTCTAAGAAAAATAAAAACAAAGTTGCAGGTGATGCCAATGCAAGTTATTTGACGATATTCAACATGTAAAAAATATAATGACATTATTCAGATTTTTCTGCTCCGTTTTTATGTGAGTTTTTCAAAGAATGTATTTTTTGTTTTTTTGCTTTTTCACACAAAAGTACTGCAACAAAATATTTATTGTGCACAAAATATGTTTTATTATTTCTGTTATTTAAATATTTTTAAAATATCGTTGCTTTTAGTTTTTAACTTAAACATAATATTGTTCGTTTTTGTGAAAAGTTAAATATGATTCCTATAACACATGCATATAATTTTTTCAATGGAACAAACTGAGATTGATAGAGAGGCTAACAAATTTCTATTCGTAAGTTAAACTGTATTGGAAATCACAGGATGATATCATCTCAATTAGGTGAACATTTGCTCTGGTTGATTTTAAAAGTATTTTAATTTTTGACGTTTATTTTGTATTTTTTTTTAATTTTTAATTACTGTATACTTTGATTACTTAACTTTGATAAAAAAAAAACTTAATTTTTAGTTTTATTAAAATTTTCTCCTAAAGATGTATAGCATTTTAAATTAAAATGGATTACAATTAAATGGTGTTGCTTTGTATGAATTGGGCTTTGTTTGACGGATAGTTTCAAGTAATTTTAATTTGAATATGATTTCCGGCAAATCGTTACCTGGTCTGTTGTGAAAGATGTCGAAACAGGAAGAGCTCGTATGTCAGCGAGAGAAAGTATTTATTTCTTATCAGAATAGACAAATAACCTTAAAAATCTCCAAAGAAAATTCTCTAATGGTATTAGATTGCACAATTTTGATGGTCAACTAACAGGAGCATCACTTAAAATTATTCGTTTATCATATTTTGCTTTGAGTAAATGAATTTATTAATAACTTGAACTCAACAATTTGCATTTTTCAGTCTGTCAGCATGATAAAATTTCAAACCAAACGCAACACAAGAAGTAACAGCTGTCAGAAAAGAATTGCTAATTTAATGTTCTATAACACTAAAACAAAAACACATAAATATGCATGTGTTATTAGGTTGCATAATATAAGTTTCAACAAAACAATCACGAACTCGCATTGACCCAAAATGATTTAATACCCACCAGGACACGTACTTCTTGCTTATGTACTTTGCGATGCGATATAGTGGTAGAACTTTAACATACATAAATATATTCATATACTTTTGGGCATATTTATGACAGGCATACGAAACTACTTATATGCCGAAAAATAAACACAATAAAAGTTTGATATTTTATTGTTTTAACCTTTGTTATATTTCTAACAGAAAATTATTGATTTATTTATTACTAGATTTGGTAGGAATTCAGTTTATAACAATAAAAATATCACATCATAAAAAGTTTTATTATTATAAAATTGTTTACATGTTATTTAAAGTTTTGTTTTATAAAATTAATGATGTCTTTATTTTTAAAAAAAACGTTTCTATTGCTAAAGTGCTTGCAATTTCTAGAAATATAAAATATGCCTCGAATATCCAGTCAGAAAGAATGTTATTTGTTTTAAAATGCAATATTATAGAAAATTCTCTGTAACACAGTATTTATAAAAATACAATTCAAGCAGCGCACTTATTATTTATAATGATTTTATTTGACATTTAACTGCATTCAATATAATACAACTCCGCATACTTGCAAATGTATTTTAAGAATTATTTTTTATACAAATTTTCTTTAAAATACATTTTAAACCCAAAATTTTTTTTTATTATGACGGTCTTAAATATGAAAGTGGTATAAACTATAAATTTTTAATATTTAAAATATTTAATGCTGAATACAATCGGAATAATTGTATGTAAGTTCTTCCTTGTTGATGACAGCGAGGCATTGCAAGTGAGGTGGTCGCCAATCTCCACAGGAAATTTTAATTATAATAACACTCAACAAATAATTACAGCTATGGAGTTGAATTGGAAAAGAAGTGAATTAAATATGATTTAGTGTAGGTAACTGTTTGGACGCCCTATGTTCTACGTGAACATTTTATTTAAATATTTATTTTACATCTTTGTATCAATATTATTTTTAGATAAATAAAGGACATACGAGTATATATAACTGTTTAGAAAGGGCTTAGCTCACCTTTGGGCAGATGATGTCTTCTCCGTAGTAATAGGTAGATACACAGAAAGATAAATGCCGTACTGAATTCAAGTATTTTCTACTTATTTTGAGTACGAGCTGTACTCAAAATTTTGAGTACAAAAAACAATAAAATGTACTTCAATCTGCCCGAAAACGGGATTTCTTTAGATAACCAATCCTAAAGTTTCTTAAAATGAGTGCAAAATACGTGAAAAATATCGAATCAACTAAAAAATTCTTAAATTAAATTAAGCATTTGAAACCGTCCGTATTTAAATCAATCTTTCTGTACTTGATTATAGTAAATCTGGGATTACTATACTTTAAACACCACTCGGTTTTGATTTAACTACAGATGGATTTTTTGAGTGTAATCAGTTCTTCAACCCAATTCAATTTATTTTTTATAATTTCAATAACTCTACTTAATACTACTACATATAAATATATAGAATTCCTTTAGCGGTAAGTATATAAAGGGTGGTTAAATTGTAAGGGCCGATGTTGAATGTGAACCACACCTAAACGCCAAGTTTTTTTCCGAATTTTATTTGACATTTCTCTATTTCAGACTTACTCAATTTGAACCATGGAGAGATACACAATCCAAGAACGTGTTAAAGTTATCCAGACTTATTATGAAAATGGGCGTTCAAATCAAAATGCATATCGTGCACTTCGTAATTTTTTTGGTCAATTTAATCGTCCAAATGTGCGTACAATCGCAAAAATCGTGGAAAAATTCGAGCAAACCGGGTCTGTAGAAGATGTGAGAACACCAGTGCATGCTCGTACAGCTCGTACTGCAGAACATATTGCTGCTGTTCGCGATAGTGTGGCTGAAGAGCCGTCCACCTCAACTCGTCGTCGTTCCCAACAATTGCACCTCTCACGCTCGTCGTTGATGAACGTTATGCATAAAGACTTGCATTTACACGCTTACAAGGTGCAATTGACTCAAGAACTAAAGCCTCTTGACCATTCCAAACGTCGTGAATGGGCAGAATGGTGGCAAGAAATGGCAACAGTGGATGATCAATTTTCGAAGAAAATCATCTTTAGTGATGAGGCACATTTTCACCTCAGTGGATTCGTCAATAAACAGAATTGCCGCATTTGGGCGAATGAGAATCCAAGAGTGATTGTCGAAAAACCAATGCACCCACAAAGAGTGACTGTTTGGTGCGGTTTATGGGCTGGCGGCATCATCGGGCCGTATTTTTTCCAAAATGAGGCCGGTCAGGCAGTTACGTGAATGGTGTTCGATATCGTGAGATGATAACGAACTTTTTATGGCCCGAATTGGAAGATATGGATGTGGACGATATGTGGTTTCATCAAGACGGTGCCAATGGCCGTGTTATCTCACGTAATGGCGATGTCAATTGGCCGCCAAGATCATGTGATATGACACCGTTGGACTTTTTTCTTTGGGGTTATTTGAAAGAAAAGGTGTACGTCGATAAGCCAGCAACAATTCAAGACCTAAAATAATTCGGCACATTAACGGCATAGAACCTCAATTATGCCTCAGCGTAATCGAAAATTTGGACCATCGGATGGAGGTGTGCCGCCGAGGTCGCGGCGCCCATTTGGCCGATATTTTGTTCCATACATAATTGAGTAATACCAATACATCATAATAAAATAAAATTACAATAATTTCCTAAATAGTTTGTGTTTTATTCAAAATTAACATCGGCCCTTGAAATTTAACCACCCTTTATTTAACAGTTTGCTTTAGCGATAAGTATATAGATTTCATAATTTGGTTTAAGTAAATTTTAGAGAGTAAGTTTTTGATCACACGAAGGTTAGAATGCAAGTCAATTTGATTAAATGAGATTTCTACTCGTATCCACATACATACGAGTATCTGTTATTACAGTTTAAGTGGAAATTTGCATCTTGTACACTTAAAAAAATTTGTTTCAAATATAATTATTTTAATAATTTTAGTGTCCAAATGAATTGAATAAATTAATAAAATATTTCTATACTCTGTAACATTTAAATGATTGATGCTTTGTCGTGTATTCTCTTGTAATATTTCTCCCCGATTTTCTGATGTTTTACTACTTGTCCGCTTTCGTTTTTTTCCTTGCTCTACTTCTGTTGCCTTTTCTTGTTTCATTTCCATTTTTTTAAGTATTACGTGGTCGAATCTATGCAAATCGCATCATATTCAATAATTAATAATTTCGCATATTAATAGCTCACCTGAACCTCTATCTGAAGACACAGTGGTAAAAAAAAAGATAAATATTTTTCCGCAATAATATCATATAATGAAAACATGTGAAGGAAAGTAGAATGCTACTATCTATATTATTTAAATCGGTTCGTTATTTAAGGAGCTATAAGCCTTTAAAGTTGCTACTAACACATGCATACTCATTTCACATGCATGTATGAGATTCAACTTGAAAAATAAACAAAGTATGCACGTGTGTTTGTCCAATTTGCTTTTGCATAGAAATGAGACACAGTTTTAAGTTGTTTATTTAGAAAGTTTTTTGTTTTTTTTTTGAATTTGTATTTTATCGTATTTATTTATGTAAATGTTTAAGATTAATTTCTAGAATGCGGTCGATTGAGTCGACCGCTGGATATATTAGTTTTTATAAGTTCACAAAAACACTTGTTATCATCGTTGTCATAACTGGTATCATTAAATTTTCAATCACTGATAAACTCAATTTTTAGAAATTTTTGATAGACCATTTTCATAATTAACACTAAACGAATTCCATTTAACATTGAAATAGCTACCATTCATAAATGGCTAAATTTTGACAATATCATAAAAATTCCATTGAACTTATTTAGTGTAAAAAAATAAGATGGTGTAAAGGAACTAATAAATTCTTTAAGAAAAAATGGAGTGTTTGATCTACGGAGCGTATACTTGTTATTTATGTTATTTGTATTAACCATACGCAAAAGTGGGTTTTATACTAGATATGGGCAATGCTCACGTGAATCATGCATGATCATGCATGATCGTGAGCATTTTTAGACTAGAGATGAGCACCGCTTACGTGAATCACGTATGATCATGCATTATCGTGAGCAGTTTTATGTTTCAATCACGTGAGCGTGCATGAGCGTGAGTACAAAAAAACTTAACGTGAGTGAGCGTGCATGAGTAGATTTTTTGCGTGATTGTTTAGTGATTTTTTCGATTTTGGAATTTTTTCATATTTTTAATAGGTACGTGGTTTTCAATTTTGCCATGAAGAAATAAAACAAGTGATTGCCACTTGTGCACATGTGTATTAATGTACTAATGTGAATGAACGAGTCCAAGTAGCAGTATAAGTCCGAGTTTCGACTAGCAAACATTTGGAGGAAAAACGTCTGCAATTCTTTTTCGTTTTTTCATTCGCATTTGCACAGACGAACAAGACCTTGAAACTTCAAGTTTTTGGAAAAACGCTAAAGATCTTCCAATTCTGCAAAAAGTGGCTAAACAAATACTGTGTGCACCATTCAGATCAGCTACAAGCGAAGGAGTTTTTTCAACGCCTGGAAGAATACTTGAATAGATGTGAAACAGACTTCACGGGAAAAATGTTGACAAAATTTTATTTCTGCATACATCTATTTATCTATTAACTACTAAAGCTAAAGTTCAAGATTCTACTTAATCTCAATATTTTACACAGATTTTATGATTTTAATCAAAATATTTTAAATATGTACATCAATTTAAATACTTATAGGTTGTGTTTGATAAATCGGAATTCTAATCAAACACACCAGCGCATTCAACAAGGAGAAAAGGGCATACATAAATATAAATTAAATTAATGTAAACTAGCAAATATACAATGTATGTGCTTACATGCATCTTTAGTTTTGTTGCGTGCGTGCACCATTAAAAAATAGTGAAAATTTCTTTAAGGCATAACTATAAGAGCTACGAGAACGTCTTTAAATTAATGCTAAAAACGTAAGAATAGAAAAAGAGATAACAAAGTATTTACTTTTAAGACAAATGCATTTGCTAAATCATGCATGTACACTCAATAGTACAATATAGTTGTCCGTTTATAGAAGTGAAAAGCTGCAACATTTGCACGAGGTACTTAAAGGATTTAAATTAATGTGAATGATATAATGCCAATGTATGCAACGTTATTATCATCTAAGTAATTTTGTGAATTAACCACTCCAGCAACATTTACGTAAAATGCGTAAACAGGAATAATTCAAACATTTAGTAATTTTAAGAGATAATTGGGATATAAACTAAGAAACAATTTTATTAAAACATATTAATTATCCACTAGATGCAAAAAGCATACAATATTAAGTACAAAAAGCATACACTACATCAAGTTCTTTTCATTATTTCTTTTTTTAAGCCCATCAGCATTTAGTCAAAGACAAGCTTTCGGTTTTTTTTTTCTATAAAGCCAAAAAAAGAAATATAACAAAATATTTGTTTGAAAATTTATCTTAAAAATTACAATAAAATATTAAATTTTTTTTTGTTAATAATTAATATTTATACGTAATTGTTGAACTGTTTTTAGGTATATATTGAAATGAAATTTTTATGGCTTGAGTTCAAATCTGAGTTTTATCCATATCTTCTTAATTTAAGAAATTATTTTTGGATAAATTCATTATTTTGTAAAGAGAGTACTTTTTATTTGAAACAATTTATTAATCATACCAGCAGAACGGATCAGTGCTGATTTCGAGGTCGCTGCACCATCTTATCAGCGTTTTTTTCTATTCTACCACTTTTGACGGTGCAATATAAATTTCAATACAATTTTTTCTTTTTGGCAAAAATTCCTGGCCCTTGATTCGATCGAATTTTCTTAGTTTGAGATTATGGCATACGCTATCGAACAATATAAACACATTATTTGATATCGAATATTATAATCTCAAACTAAGAAAACTCGATGAAATCAGCTCAATATCAAAAGCCACGATTAGACCCCTGTATTTAAATGAAAGAAAATTTGACTACTTCACTTTAATTTTATCGTCTTTTTTAGACACTCTGATATTGAATTAATAATTTCGTTTCAGTAGTTCTTTCCAAACTCACCTGTATAAAAAAAAATATTAGTTGACCCACATTTAAGCGTCACAACATGGAGGAAGTGCTTGTAAATTTTTTTATTATTTTTTTATGGGCCAAGCGATTGTTGGCCACAATAGACTTCCAGCTTAGAAGTGTAATATGTAATAGAATCTACTGTAGAAGCGATTTTAATAACAGATTTTGCTGATTTTTTATTGATTTATACTGCCTTAGACTGGATCGTCCACTAAAGCTTTTCAACTTTTCGCCGTGATAAAATTGCCACAAGCAAAGGTTTTTTCAAAAAGTTCGCGTATTGGCGAAAGTTTATCGAATTTTTGACGCTCCTGACAGGTATGCACATTGTCAAAACGAATGAATCTCATAAAAGAAAACTGGAACCGATTATAGGACATTCTTGCTGAAAATATTTCTCGTACGTTAACATATCACGACTTGTGCAAACCAGCGATATACAATAAGCCAAGTAAAGCATTTATTTCATCCCGGTCTGTGATACGTGCATTTCTCAAATCTTCGTGCTTTACTTGCACCTTTAAAATTAATATATTTATATTTTCCACAACTAAATCCAAGTAGTTGAAAAAAAGTTTCCAGCTTTTAAATGGCGTTGCAACTTTTTCGTAAGCAGCTGTTACCTTTGAAACATTTACAAATTTATTTTCAGACGGTGTTCACGTTTTAGGAAATGAATATTTTCGCCATGTAGTTTCATCTTTTCCGATGTATTGAAAATCATGGTCTCTTTCGTCTTCTTCAAGTTCCTGCTCAGGGACCATATCGCGGCATTAGATATCGAACGAAATTTCCATACAAATTCAAAAAATTGTGTAGTGGATTTCGTTCGATATCGAATGCCGTAGTTTGGCCCCAGATTCTGAACTATGATTGCTTATTATTTCTTGGTCACTTTCATTAATACTTTCACCTCCAATATTTTCCTTCTCACTCAAGTTAATATCTGATAAAAGAGACACCATTCGCTCTTGCTCGCTTTCGTAAGAATTCATTTTTTTACTTTTTAACACTATGTGCACTCTTATACTGATAATAAAAATTATATTATCGTTTTGTACGTAAAAAAAATCACAGAAAGAAACTGTTTGTCATAACAACAGCTGAGCTTATGCACAAAAAAAAGAAGAAAGAAAATTAATCGTTTTCATTTATAATATTAGCGATCACACAAAATGCAATCGCTACAAAAATGTACAAGGTTACAGTCGATGGTTATAAAACATCCAAAAAAATTAAACGCTATTACTATTGCGGTTGTAAACCACCCAACAAATGAAAAACAAATTTTATGTAAATGTAATCTCGGATTAATGTAGTAGAATGTACTTCTAAACATAAAAAAAATCATTCAAAGGTGGATTACATTATAATAAAAGGATGATTTCCATGAAAACTTATATAGTTTACTTAAAAGTTCAGTCTTTTGACTGGAGTACACCCAGACGATAGTGATGCTGGGTTAAAATATAGGAATATTAACATTAATTAATGTGAACAAAAAAGTTTCGTTGAAGAGATGGAATAAGAATAAATGCAGTTCCTAAAGAAATTAAGTTTTCAATTTGGTGAAAGTCTTTGCAACTTATCACTTGTTTTAATTGGAATTGTTTCCACGTGTACTATTAGTATAAGATCTTCTTTGTATAGCCACGCATAGTTTTATTTTAAAGAGAAACAAACGTCAGACGAAAAGTTTCTTTTTTATCTCTCCTACCACACGGTTACGTAGATAATCGTTTAAACAACGTGAGCAATTTACAAAACATCCAAATTAGAACGAATATGGTTTCATAGGGAATATACTCTGCACTGGGAAGGGAAACATTTCTACTGACGTCCTTCATAGTGTCTTTCATTGTCACGATGTTTAGAAAAGATAATTAAAGTTCTGTTGTTTAAGTTTAATACGTACCAGAAATGCATTAAGTTATTTAATAGCACAAAAAAGAGAGCATAAATAAACAAGAACAGAAACAACGTTGTTTTTCGGGAGCCGCTAACACTCCCATCATCACCGTTCATGTGTGTTTTCATGTATCCGCCACTGTTTAGGTGGCTCGGTTGAATGTGATTTCAAATTTGTATTTATACAAATAATGTCTAGAAAAAGCATACGAGAGTTATTTGTATTACTAGTTGTTTTACAGTAAACGCTGCTTTACCACTATCAATATTCAAATTTTACCATCACTAATTAATGTTAAATTAACACATGTTACACGTTGCCTAAAAATGTTACGAACATTAGCCAAAATAATAATCACTTTGGATTAAAAACTACTAACAACCAATTTGTTCGAAAAATAATCACTTTCAATAAAAACAAGAACATTCGCCGAAATTCTTAGGACTGAAAATTTGATACAAGAAAAGAGCATCAAAATAAACAAACTAGAGCGAAAAAACATAATTACAGTTCAAAGGACCGTCTAGGGTTCGCTCTACCTGCGTAGCCACAATGGTTTACAATAAAATATTCATTTGTGCCACTCAAAATATATCCTGAATAAATACCTTATTTTCTGTTGTTTTTGGTGTCATTCTTTAAAGCATTCAACATTTTTTAACTTTCAGTTCTTCGACCAAACATTACATGATCAACCCGTCGGCTATTCCATACCGAGCATAACATTTACCCCAAACCACCCTTTAGTTGATTTGCTAACAGGAGCGTATAGGAACGTTATCTTGCTGAAAGATAAAAGTTTTTTTTCTAGATATTGCAACATTTGGCTTCAGAGCATTTTAGTTTTAGAAAATGCTGAAGGCAGGGTTTCACTTGATTTAAGTTCACAGCATATCTTTAGAAGTGCTGGCAAATTCTACTACTTTTCATTACTCAACAGTTAATACTTTTCATTTGGGTACTCAATACTACTCGATACTTTTAACGGATTTTTTTAATTTGTAACGCATAGTTTTTATCTGCAAATTTAAGTAGTTTCTTCAAAAATTAAAAATAGATCTTCAACTATTATTTTTTTTTTTGTCTTTTATTATTAAATAAAAAATAAATGTAAAGCTAACTTTTAATTTAACGTTAACAACAACTGAAGAAATAATTTAATTGTTCTCGAAAAAAATTTATTTTTGATTTCATTAAAGAATCCTACACCTACTTGTCTTTTTATACAGTGATGTATTTTTATGCACTATTTTAGCCACTCAACTTGCTTAAAAATACAATTCTGAAAGTTCCGAGTAACTACTTTTGAGTATCGAGTAACCAAAAAAAAAAGGAAATACTCGATACTCGGTGTCCACTACTAAATACTTTGCCAGCACTAATCATTAGTGAACCACCGCCGAAAAATGGTTTCCTTCTTCAGATATTGCCAGTAGGCTCTGAATCCATCATGAAAATCGAGATTAAACTTTTTCTGGCTGAAAAGATAATCTTTAAGGAAGGATACCGAAAATTTCTTTAAAAAAATATTTACAATTGATGTAAAATATGAAACAAGTTTTCGGCAGCAGCCAAAAAAAGAAATTTTCACTGAAGATACTTAAATGTATTCCACCCGAATAGTTGTCTTATGAAAATTGGTCTCGAAAGATAAAAAACTTTCGAACAGTTTCTTTGAATGGGAGTAAATTTATAACAAACATACACTGCGTCAGCATTTCATTTTTTCTAGAAATAATTTGCGTCCAAAATGAAACACTTAATTTCTATTTAATACTCGCTATAATTATTTAACTTAAAATATATCAATGATTTATTTTAAAATAAATGTTTGTGTATTCCCACATCATTCGCATTATTCTATTTGGAAACAAATGTGGTTTATTTTGCACAATGGAATTATAAATTGCATTTCTTAATCCCTTCACTATTATAACGAAATCATCTGCTTTCAAAATAAAAATGTTTTTTTTTTAGCAAAAAAAATTACTGCACAAACAGAAATGAACTGTTTTTTTTATTATTTCGATGGAAACTATTTTAGCTAATAATGCAATTCATGCAATTGATTTAACTTCAGAAAAACTAAAAGCTCATGCACAGGCCTTAAAGCCATTATTTGTAGCAAATAAATGAAAAGGTTTTTGTTTATAAATTTCGTGTTTTTCTGTTTTTACACATCTGTTTCTTTTTTATTTTTTTTTTGTTTCGATTTTGCTCTCGTTAGGTTGTTGAATATAAAAATATATTTAGTTATTGCAGCCATATGCAAAAAAAAAAAAAAATAGACTGGAAATAGGAACTAACAAAAACAAAAAAAAAATTAATAAAATAGTTTACTTAACTGATGTTGTAGTTACATGTTGTATGACCCATCACATTTGTTATGCATACATTGTTGTGTTTTCTAGAACCAACAATTTCGAAAAGTGCAAAATTAACAGGAATAAAAATTGAAATTTTTGAAAAACATTAGAATAAAAAAAAAAAAAAGTTTAAAGCATTGAATTCTGAAGCATTTAAATAGTGAACAGATTGATAATTTTTATTTCTTTTTTATTTCAATGTATAAAATTCTTAGAAATTTTAAAAGAGTGCTTGGATGCTACGAGTATTTCTGTTCTCAATTGTAAATGTTATAGTTATCTACTCAAAAAGGTCATGCAAAATTAATTGTTTCAAATCAAATAGAGACGCACCAACGATGTCTTATCTTGAAATCATGATAACGGACGGAAGTAACTTTACGTATGAATAATTTGTCACTGCAATTGAAGTCACACACATCACTAATAAGCCAATCAACTTTTGATTGCAACATCTTCGTTAGTAAATATTAGGTAGTACATGTAAAGGGTATTTTTTTTTATAGATGTATAAAACTTTAAGTCGACAACATTTTTTAAGCTGGTCTAGTTTGGCATTTCAACGTCAATATACTGACGCCTGGCTTACTAGGGTTGTCAATCAATTATTCGGGTTTTTATTGGTTCGAAAAAAATTTCATGATATTTTTGTTGTTCGAATACACGAATAATTTTGAAATTTTGTCCGAATAATTCGAACGACCAAAGAACAAAAAATTTACGTTTGAAACACCATTAAAGAATATATCAAATTTGCATGTTCTTTTTTTTTTCTTTTTTGATTTTTCTAAATAGTTCAGATCTTCATTAATACTGTTACCGATTTTTGCGTTCGTACAATTTTTTACTTTATTTATAGACTTTCTTTAGATCAGTTAATAAAACGTTATCAGTTATCTCAGAAACATCATCTTATTCTTCATAGTAGTTGATCTCATTCATAATACATATTTTTATAAGAAAATAATCGTGAAAACAAAGGATTTGCATACTCCTTTGTTTAGCTTCTCGTGGCATATTTTAAAAAGCCAGTATTGGATAGGAAATTTCGATAGTTCAGGAATAATATTAAAGTATTTTATGATTTTATATGTCATTCATTAATTGTTCGAATGTTCGATTATTCGAAAAAAAAAATTATTCGTATAATTCTTTAATCGAAATTGAAAAATTTTTGTTCATTCGAACAAAAACGAAAAATTTTTTTTTTTCGAATTATTCATTAACGACACGAGTTCGGACGATTTGCCTGTAAAATTGTCACTAAATAGTAATTACAATAGCACAAACTGTTTTAGATATGATTTTCACAAATTCTCCAGGTTCTTAAATAGAAACACAAATCTACCTGACATCAACAATATGCACTTCCCTACAAAGGCATTGAATCCTACAAAGGCATTGAATTAATTCTTATTTAAGGCTCTGCTCTTTTCCTCAAAAGTTAAAGTTATTCCAATCAAAAAATCTGTTAAACAATCTGATTGTCCATTGTCATACCGTCCTATCAGCTTATTGTCGAACATGAGCAAAATCTTAGAAAAAGTTATTAAAATTAAATTGACTGATTTTATGGAAGACAATAATATTATTCCAGCTCAACAATTTGGTTTCCGCAGAGAAAATAGCAAAGCTCACCCAACTGATAAGAATAAGAAATTTGGTACAAACAAGCTTTAACCATCAAAAGTCAACGGGCATGGTTCTATTAGATGTCAAAGCTGCCTTTGATTCAGTCTGGCACAAAAGTCTTGTTTTAAAATGATACATTTAAATTTCCCAATAGCATTGACAATAATAATTTACAGCTCTCTCACCTCTCGTTCTTTTAAAGTTCACATTGGCTCACATCATTCTGAAAGTCATTCTTTAACGGCAGGTTGTCCCCAGGGGTCATGTTTATCTCCTGTCCTTTATAATTTATATACATCTTATTTCCCTCAATTGGACTACTGCTTTTTGTCAATATTCGCTGATGACACAGCAATCCTTAGCTCTGAAATATTGGCTGTTGATATAATAACTAATCTACATAAAGCACTATCTGACATTTTATCTTATTTCAATAAATGGAAAATTATATTAAACTGCGAGGAAACACAAGCGATATATTTTACAAGGAAACGAAAAGAATGCTATATCCTCGTACAATATACTAATATTATTGTAAATAATAATTCTATACAATAGGATGAAAAAGTAAAATATCTGGGTATTATGCTCGATCCCAAAATGAAGTTTAACGATCAATAAAGTTAACATATTGACCCGTATCCTATACCCTTTTATAAGCCGGAAATCTATCCTTAACATTAACAATAAAAAACTTGTTCTGAAGTCATTTTTCCACACGCTGTAATTTTCTATGCAGTCCCCGTTTGGTCTCCTAGTGCATCTTGCCATATTAAAAAACTGCAAATACCTGAAAGTAAACTATTAGAACTTGTATATAACCTGCCGTGGTTTTTTTCCACCATACGCCTCCACGATATTGCGGGCCTGGAGCTAATTCCAGATAAGATCAATAGGCTTACACAAAATTTTAATACCAGATGTCTGAATTCTAAATTCGTGCATATTACTGAGCTAGTACTCGTATCATTTTAGGTTTTATCCAGTCTGTAGTTAAGTAGTTGTACAAATAAAAATCAAATAGGTTTTTTGCCAAATTTTCTCCTCCAAAAAAAAATGTAGAAATTTTGTAAATATAGATCTATTATGGAGCTGAAAAAGAAAACTTCTGTAACACTTAAATATATAATTTAAATTGAAATAAAAATGTAAATATTATAGATAAATAAAGGAATTGAATTGAATTGAGATTTGTTCATATACAAATGCATAAAAGTTTGCGAAATAATATTTCACAAGTAATACACTGCTTTTGGAACAATTATGACTCAGTTACTCTATAGCAGTGCAGATTTATAGATTTTCAGCAATTTCTTCATTTTAATATAGTGAAAAGGAACTATTAAATTTGTTTTACAAATGCACCAATAAAAATTTATAAAAATTAAATTTTTCTTAGCAACTCATTGCTGTATAAGGAAATGCACACCTTTACAGAAAAGATATTAAATCTGCCCCAAACTTTCTTTAAGTAAACTATTTACTGTTCAAGCAACAATGAGATTTTTGGTTATGTAATGCAATGCTTTTTTTTCGAAAACATGCAGGAAATTGCAACATCGTTAACTTACATTTTACTTAAAACACCAATTTTTTTTTTTACAAATTACAACCGTGAGAGCTAATAAAATAGAAACGGAAGAAACACACAAATCGAAAACTAGTTAAATAAAATTAATTTGCTAAATGTGTTAAATTTTGTTTGTTTGTTTTAGAACCCAATAAGCATTTGCTCAAATAAGTGCAGATAGAAGTAGACAAACTCAAACACTTCATCCGGCGTTTAATTTTATATTAAAATTAATAGTGCGTCTTGTAACTCAGATTAAAGTAAAATTTGAAAGAAATCAAAGACGCCTAGATAAAATTTTACAAATAAATATTCCTACTTCTTGTATAAATATTAAAAGCTCGAATATAAACAAGAACCTAATAGCACCATTAGCTAAAGCGGAGGTCACTAATCATGTGACAGGTTATAAGAAATTTGAAGTTGTAGAAAAATTTCTTCGTCTACTAAATAAAATCGAGAAAAAATTAGAAAATATATATTGTTGTTTTAATTTAAATGCCTGACTTATCTCCTATCAAATTTCAATTATCCTAGCAAATTTTTACCTCAATGTTAATACCGACAACTTTTTGCTGAGTTTACAGCTCATAGAAGCAAATTCAGCTAAAAATATATACTGGGTATAAATTAAACATAAAAGTTCGCTAAAATGTTTTTTCTTTTTCTTATCAATGAAAATATCGTTATAAATTAACTTTAGTTTTTGTAATTTACTACACCTCCTTGTCTGTTTTCTACGTTTTTTTTGCACTATAAGTCAGTAGTAATTTATGCCTCTAGTTTTACTAACGTAAAATATCCCAAATAGAAAATTGCTAAAGGTTTTTAATTTCGATCTGTATAAGGCCGGGCAATTAAAGGAAAACCTTAAATTAATAATAATAAAATGGGGCAAATCCTATTAAACTATTTATTTCCAACTGAAAATAAAGCTTAAAAGTATTTATCAGAAAACTAAAAAGAAAAAACCAAAAATATAAATTAAATTAAGATTTCCTTTTTTTTACTATAATTAAAAATTACGAAAGTTGAAATTAAATTTTTATTTCCTCAACTAATTGAAAGAAGTTATTGCAAAAGTTTTTGCACGGCTATTGTCATACTGAGGAAATATTTGGTAAATTAAAAGTAACAACTATTTTTGTAAAAAGTGGGTGCAATCTTACAATGCAAATGCAAGCTAAAATGGATTTGTTTAGATCAGTCTTCAAAACGATGTACAAAAACTATCAATATCAGTATCAATCTTAAACAGTCGATTAATATTTTATTAAAGCATCATTTTTTTATGCCGTGTGCTTATTGTTGACATTTTAATGTGCTGAGTGGATCTTTAGTGTCCACAACAAATCGGCTCGTTGGCACTTTTCGTCGAACGGTTCGGTAATGCGTCTTCCTAGGGCTTCTAAGAGGGGAAAAAATCCAAAATGACCAACTAGGAGACGTTTTGCAAAACGTGTGCACTGGCCCATCACGAGTTTTTGTACTGTTGAATATAAAATATCACAAGTCTACTTTCTACAAATTGTACACAAAAGAAATTTAATTTAATTTTAAATTAAAAGTTTATAACGCATTTACACTATACCGTTAGCTTTGCGCCACCCTGTATATTGTTAGGCTAGTATGATTGGGATACGCTCTACTAATGCGCTACTCACTACATATTTTCTACGAGTAGCTATTGTAATGATATGCTAATATTATGCAGTTAGTGTGGAAAAATATGTCGTTATTGATAGAAGCCATTGGTCGCGTTCCAAAGACATAACTGTTGAGCTCAAGTGTTGCGAAACTGTTGCCAACTGTTGAGCCCAGCAGTTACAGTCTTAGGAAGGGCTTGATGAATAATTGTATAGTGAAAAAGCTGATTAATGTAAACAATTGATAAAAAATAAAAGTGCTAATTAATAAAAGTTAATTAGTTTGTCTAATACTAAAAAGCGACCATTACCAAGTTTTTATTGTTTATGATTTTTATTAATATCGTACAACTATGATGTTAAGTATTATTTTTTATGGGATGTGTTCGTTTGAAAATCCATAGTTGGTTCCACTTACTCGAGAATATTTAAAAGCTTACACGTTGAATTGTGTCAGATTTAAATCGCAAAATCGATTATTCACTCATAGAAACAAAGCAAAAAGTTGAACAACAGGATAATCTAATTATTGCCCAATATTCACAGGGCTCAGAGCTGTAGTGAACCAAGTCGTAAAATATTAAAAATTTCAAAACTGGTGCAAAGTTGAACTCTAATTAGTTCTGTAAACGATAAAAAAACCCCAGTCAATGGCTTTCATATCATATTTTATTTATAGCAGTTCATTTACTGAAACTTAAAATATCTTCGATTTGTGTTTTTGTGACTTTGTTCACTTCAGCTCTGAGCCCTCCATCTGAATATAGATTTTTGAAAACTGCTTATATAGAATTATATGATTGAAGTTTCTTCCAACAATTTTTAAAGCTATAAAATTGTTTCATGGTTTCTTTAATATACTTATTTTTAAATTACTTTCTTTGACTTCTTTCAATTTTCTGACAAATCCTTCTGCAGAATAAATTCTAATTTATTGGTGAATGAGCAAAAAAAAAAAACGCCATGCTTAGCAGCTTACATGAGACATGCTTCAAATTCATTTATCCACCATTCAAATGAACATAATTTTAATTTCTATAACGTGACATTAATGGAAATAATACACGAGATAGCGTAATCACATAACTCGTACACACAATTACCAAAAATGTAAAAATAATAACACAATAATGACATGAAATACAATATTAAAGTACAGGGTGGGCCAACTTCGACTGACTGATTTCTCACAGAATCGAGATTGTGTCTCCTGCGGTATGAGTTTTAGCTCCACCTTGCTGGAGCCATATGTCAAGAACCACAGGAAGTAAAAAAATTTCTGGTTTCCCTGCATTATTTTCGAACAAATATGGACCGAGATAACTCTTATCAGCCATAACTCAACGACAAACCGTGTATCTGAGAGGTTGTAAGCTTCTCCTCTTGTTTACGGTGGGAGCTGTTTCAGTACTAAAATGTTGTCGGTATTTTCTTTGTGCTGGAACAATTGATCGTCAGGGAACAAATTTAAAATTTTTTACACGTTCTTGCGTTAATTATGCTGACATTAATTTATTATAATTAATGATAAAATTTAATTAAATTACATATTAACTGGTAAACAAATTGAATAAGAAACTGTAAAGATCAAAAAGTTATAAGCATTTCAAATCAGTCAGTCGAAGTTGGCCCACCCTGTACTTGAACGTCGTACATCCTTATAAGAAAACATTCGCTGATAAAATCGTACATAAGTTTATATACATACACAGTAGAGGGTCCAAAAATTATACTTTTGGTTTGGTTTGAGTATGCGATTCGTAGTTTAGTAAAGTTTTTCAATTACTCATGTAACTCGAATAATTAAAAAAAAATGCAAAGAATTTTATCTAAAGTAATGCTCAGTGGACAAATATGTTAAGTCCACTTTTTATGCAAATTTAGTTTTTAATGTAGAATTCTAGTGTAACTCAAAACACATCATTTTCATTCGTCTTAATTGCCACATACATAAACTAATGACAGTGTAAACCAGCGTTTATAAAGCAAATTAGAAAAAAAAATATGCTTTGACTCTTTGCGGCAGATCTAAAAAGATTTGCTGAACGAAAAGTTCAAAGTCAGCAAGAAAAATTCAATTTATAGAAACGTTGCAAAGTTTTGTACCATTATTTTTCTTCAAGTTAGACAGAAATTCAAGTTATGGAAGTTCAAGTTGTAGAACTTCAATTGTATGTGTTTAAAATGAGACTGTATGCCCAAAAAGCGTAAAATATTTATATGTGAACAACAGCAGAACGAATTTCTTTAAAAACGCATGAATCAAATATTAAATCTTATGTACACTCAAAGTATTCTGTACGTGAAATTAATTGAAAGTGTAATTTAAAATAAATGAAAGTTCACTTAAAAACCGGTCTACTCATTTTTCATTTAAATTAAACCAAAAGTACATTTAATTTTTATTGTTAAAAAATTAATTGACTTAAGCCCGTAAAAATAAAAGATTTATCCTTTGTTTGTGTAGGAGAGAAAATCTCAAACAAATCAAATAAAGCAAGCAAAGAAAAAAAACAGCACTTGAAAACACCGGACAATATTGAAAGTAACCGAAAATGTCTTTAGTTTTTTGAACAAATGTTAGAATCAGTTAAAAATAAAATTGCTAAAAATTTTAAATGTTTATTCTTTTAAGAATGACTGAACGGATTACTTCTTGAATAACGCACAGTCCGTTACTGTAATAATATTGTGAATATACTTAAACGTGCGGAACTCGTGGTGGACAGGAAAGAAATGTGACTAGCAAGCAGTATGATGTTGGTTTGAGTCTTGATATTTTACAAAGTTTTCTGAAAAAAAAAGTTTTAAATTTTTTTTCCCATGTCTCGGCGATTTATACATGAACCTTTAATTTTTTTTTAGCAAAAAAAAAACATTTTAGAGCTAGCAGGAAAGATTTTTGTTTTTGAACCGTAAAGGCCTCATTATTTTTTACTTTTCGCTGCCTTTCTGTGCCGGTTTTTTTTTCTGTAGAAAATATTTCTTACTTACTTGTTCTGTGTCTGCACTTTCGGAAGTGGACGATGTAATTATGGGAACGAATTTTGTAAATTTTTGCAAAATGTTTTTTATTTAACAAAAATATATAAATTAATCTTTAGAATTTTTAATTAAAATAAAATTTTCTCACTTATGATACAAAATGTGTAATATTTCACCACAAACAACTAAGCTCTTGGCTGTCACTTACGTTGTATTCTATTTTCTACAAAATAGTTCGCAACAGAACAGAACGAAAAAGTAACAACAAACCCCACATACAGGTTTTCAATTGAACAGAATCAAAACAGCTGATCCGTAATACTAGAGAACGTAAAAACTAATTCTGCCTTAAGACAAATGGGCCATTGAATAGAAAATCATATGTTTTTTTTGCTTTATCTCGATCATTTATGGATGGATTCCGTTGAGATTGATAAACAAAAATCTCCATCACATCTATCTATTAGTTGGGACTGAAGCTTATCTGGGGCCTTCAGACCAACCATTTCAACATAGTACAGCGGTCGAAAGGACAGATTAAACGATATTCGTTAAATAAACTTTTTCTGCTAAGCAAATTGTTCTACGAGAGAAAATATGCATATTCGATAAATAGGAGTCTTCCCATTATTAAAAGATTTTCCACAAAAAAATGTGACAACACTGAATTACTGAAAATAAACAAAAAAAAAATTAAAAATAAACAATAAGTTATTTTCTTACGTTTGCAAGTTTTATTGTACTTCGTTTAATTTAATGCCATTTTTATTTTTGCAGCAGACATGTATGCATGAAGCCTGTAAAACTAAACGAACGTGAAACATTGGTGCTATAAAATATTTATTTTAACTTTTACACTTGTATGTGAATATGTTTATGTGGATTTTTTGTGTTTTTTTTTAGGATCTTATATGACAAGCATAATAAATCCAGCGAACACGTAGCATACATTCTTTTACTTGTTATTATGAACAAGAATGTGCTTCGAATTTGGTGGTAAATACGATTAAAATAATTTCAGTTGGCCATAAAGAAGGGTATGTGTTACAAAATAGAATATAAAGTAAATTGCATATTAAAATATTGATTGATCACTTAAGTTCGTAACAGCTCCACAAGAACTTGACAGAAGCAATGCTGGTAAAAGAAATTTGTATGAACACAAGGAGCGGTGTATGATAATTTCAGTAACAGAAGCGATTTGAATTTTAATTTTACCTCATTATTTTAATATATTTATTAGTTGAGGGGTTCAAATTACGGCATTCCATAACGAACGAAATCCCATACAAAATTTTTTGAATTCGATATCGAATGCCATAATTTGCTCCCAGGTTTTACTTAAATTTCATGTTAATTTTTGCTTAAATTAATAATTTAATTTAATTTTAAATTCGTTTCTCTTATTTTTTACCTTGTCTGCTTAATCATGGCTCTATTTTGGATCCTTTTCATAGAGTTGTATCAAGGTGAGACCACAATAAAGTGAAAGTAATTATTTTTCCACTAACAGTGTAATACAATTTAGATCATGGTAAATATTTTATTGGCAAAGTTTAAACCTCCATTTAATGTAGAACACAAGTGTGTACAGATTAGAAAATATGTGCTTATGCTTTGAAGCTGGGTCATAAATGTTTATACCAGTGATGCCAAGAGTAGGGAATTTACCCTTTTTTGTAGAAAATTCATAGGAAAATTTCAAGGGAAGGGATAAAATTACAGCTATCTCATTTTAAGGAAAATTAAGGGAATTTTTAAAAGTTTGCTTTTCTTCCTTTTATATTGCAGTGTAATTGCGTAAAATATCCCACAAAATTGATAATACATATAAAAAATCTAAATTTTAAATTTCGTTACGGTATTACGTGAGATATTGCATACAGACAGAAAACATATTTTTGTAAATAATATGTAGAGACAACGAAAGGCAAGGAAATGTTCGATTTTTTTGCGAATAGAATTTTTATGGAAAATAAAAACAAATTAGAAAATTTTGACTCTTTTTTGGCTTAATATACAAATTAAGTCTTTTTAAAAATATTTATTAAGCTATTTTAAATATTGAAATGCGCTCTTAGAAACAAAAAAAAATCTTTTATTCTTTCTATTTTGGGTCACGTTTTTTTAACTTGTATAAAATTTTATTAAGAACTCAGAATTAGGATTTTGATTACCTGCTAAGATATCCACATCTTTATTTTAAAATTTTAATAAATCCATATTAGCAGTGAATGCAAAGAATTATAAGAGATGGTGCAATAGCTCTGAGGGTGGCGTTGGCTCAGGTAGTAAGCACGTTGACTACAAACCGAAGGACCTGGGTTCAAACCCAGTGTCAGACAGAGTCATGAAATAAAAACACCACGCATTTCTCTGATGTGCATTGTTGTGCCTTTGTGTCAGTTGTTGGCGGAAGGTTTCAGTGGCGAAGGATGGTCACTGGTCACTGAACAGTACCAACTTCAGCTGATACTAATTCCAATGTAACATCAGAACGCCCTCCTTCGTTGGTACTTAGTAGCACAATCAACGGCGAAGTAAAATAAAATTAATAAAAGAAGTGGCTACTAAACTAAACAGCTTCAAAACTCGTAATGTCCTCCTCGCCACCAGAGGCGCTGCAACACTGCTCTACGAATAAACGTGCAGAAAAAAAAGCAGAGTTGTAAAGAACGAATGAAGCTTCACCTCCTTTCATATCTATCACTATACCTTTCCACTAGTTCCAACACAATGCATTGCATGTGTAGGGGTCATCCCCTGAGTGCTGGTCCAAGATTAAAAAAAAAAAAAATTTAATCCCTTAAAAGTTAAATAAGTTTTTAAGAAATGTAATTAGTACAGTCATTTGAGAACTTTGATGGTACAAAGGCAGTTTGATTGGAGGTTTTTAAAATTACAAATTTATGTAATTTTTTATTATTTAATTTTTTGTTTGGCGATATAAATGTACAAAATTTTTAAAAACACAATAAAATGTTCTTTTTGACTAAAATCAATGTATTTTTAGAATAGCGAAAATTGTACGGAATTTTTTTTTCTGTGTAGGGAAAACAGAAGAATTTTTTTATTGTTATTTATTTTTTTGGTCTGGCGATAAAAATGTACAAAATTTCAAAATCCTAAATAAATAGTTTTTTTTTTCATAAAATCAATGAATTTTTGGAGTAATGAATAATGTAGAAAACTTTTTTATTTATTTTATTTATTTATTAAAGTAATCAGCCGATCCCTTAGGGCCTATAATAATAAATTTATATATAGGCAACAACTTATAAACTACTAACCATAATACATAGCAAATTAAAAATAGTAAAAAATAAAAATAAAAATATAAATATACAAAGTTTCTATTTGGCGCGTACATTAATCCTGTTTGATCTTGTATTGGATCAATTCAACTGTAAAAAGAAAAATATTACACAAGCTTGATCTTGAATGAATTACGATTAAAGTTATATACTCTTTGAATAATCTGTTATGGATTATTAAATTCACCGAATAGTTGGCTAAGTTACGGGGGATGAGTTTGAGCTAGTGTCCAATCTATAAAGTTGATGGCAATTATAATTACTCCATGCAATTTTAATTAAGCGTTAGGGAAAAGAAAGTAAATGGGGGTTAGTATTACAATTTTTTGCGGTTTAAGGAGAAGTGGATTTATGGGTGCCTACCTCGGGTTTCCAATTCAAAAAAAGGAGGAAAGTTAACAAATTAGTTGTAGATTTTAGATTTATTGTAAGTTGCAGTAAGGTTGCATTAATGTTGAGAAAATGACGGAAGGTCTGTGGTTGATGATGGTTCACGAATAATTAATTTACTGAACATTATTAGATTTTAAGCATTCGTATTTTCAGAAAAGCGCAATTTGTTCCAGTATTTAAGTGCTATCAACTATTAGAAAATTTTACGGTATTACATTCAGCTATTATATGCAATTGGTTTATGTATTAAATGTACTTATGTATGTATGGAAGGTTAGATTTACATTAGAAGAAGATAATTCTAGGTACCATAATATTTCTTTGTAAATTCAAGTGTAATATTAGGGTTATAAATGTTTTCAAATTCAAATAAGATATTTAACTTCAATTCAATGTTAAGGTTATAAATTCAATAATAATTATACAAATGTAAAGTAAGTTATTGTCCAAACAAGTTTAGACACTCTTAATGAGCGTGGTAAAGAATACCAATAATAGGCAACTCGTACATGAAAAGATCTGTCATATATAACACGATTTCTAACAGGGAATAAAAGCTGTGGGTTTCTATCAGTCTGAAAAAATACAAAATGTTTCCGAACATACTCAGGGCAATCTGAGAGCATAATGTTATTAAAGAATAGAATAGTGATCTAATATTTACGAAGCATTTAAAGTTACAGCGCAAAAAATCATTCACATATATTGACACATGATCAGGAATTTTTAAATTGTAATCAAAACAAATTAGTCTGTTAAAAAGTAAGATACACCAACTTAAGTCTTCAGCACTACAACCCGAGTAGACCTCTATACAATACAATAACTTAGATATCAATAAGGAGTGAGCTATGATCTTTCTGATATGAAAGGTTTAACATAAATTCAATGCTTATAGTTTCCTTAGGATGAAATTAATTTTAGAAATTAATCCACAAATATGGTGCTCAAATCTGAGATTATTGTCTAACAACACACCAAGACGATCTAGAAGGGCAATAGCTCGGCCTTCGATGATTATAGATAGATCAATCGTAGAGCTTACCGGTTTAAAAATTAATGCCTTAGTTTTTGAAGGGTTAACACGAAAATTACACTTTCTCATCCAACGTGACATATTACACAATAAAGTATTGATATCATATTCGAATACATCCAGGAGCTGACGATGACCCTTAAATAATAGTTCTATAATATCGTCTGCAAACACAAAAAGGGGAAAAAGGGGAAATATTTTCGAGACATGTAGGGATTTTGCTAAATTTCTGCCAGGCATCACTGGTTTATACACAACTTTTCACAGCTTTTCACACTAGAAACGTTGGCTGTATCAACATACTAACTTCACTTACACAATGGCAGATACTAAAAGCACACAATTAAAGCTGCTTCCATTAAAACACATACATATTTGATGAGTATTTAGGTAAAGTGTTGAAAATAGTATGGTACTGCCGCATGCCGTTTGGATACACAAATAAAAGTAGTGTTTTAAGGCCAAAAATTATATATTTATTTTTAACACAGCTTATATAATTATATGTATAAATATATGCTGTTTTAAATAATTGTACATGTGAGCTTACGGATTTTAGTGTCATAACTTTCTGACAATTTCCCAAATGCGCTACACCATCTGTTATTTGTATGCTAAGTACTGTATAAGGTTGATATAAACAATAAAACATGAAAAGATATTAATAGACTAAATATATGAATATACCCAGCAAAACTTTGATGGCAAATTATAACTTTTTTTAATCCTGGCAATATCATTGGAGACAAGCATTTACCACTTTAAATTATAAATAATAAATTCAAAATATCAATACTTAGAAGTCGTTGAATAAAGAAAACACAATAAAAATTCAATGTCTGCTGTCAGTAGTGAGCTCGTATTAATAGAGAAATTTTTGTGTTTTATTTCAGATGTTTTACTTACTTTTTTCACATAAAAATGTTTTACCTATTTTTCCTTTAAATCTTATTTATATTTGTAATAACTTTCTTTTATCAAGATCTGTGATTACTAATGAAATTCGCTGTAGTATCTTTAGATAAAATCTTGAAAATGTAATTTTATACGTAAAGATAAGTTGTAATTAAAGTTGAATTTATAAATGAAAATGAAATGAAATTTTTTCACGAACCCACAAACGTAAATCTTATTCGGGGTTCGAACAGCTGACCATCCGTGTGAAAAGCACATGATCATCTACTACTGCACCTCTCAGGGAATTACTTACATGATTATTTACTAGTATAAATTTCTAGAACTAATCTCGAGTATTACAGATGGTATGTACTTTGTGGAGAAACCATATTGTTAGTAATTAAAGTCTTTAGCATGATTTTGCTGGGTACATAAGAGTATGTGCTTGTGTTTACAAAACATTATCCTGTTTTCAGTTAAAAACCTGCTATAATAAAAATTTAAATATTTATTTTGTTGGTTAGTAAAGAGCATGTTAAGCCATTTGCAGTAAAATACTGTTCACATATTCATAAAAATATTTAATATGCAAACATACATTTAATTTTATGCTTGAATACCAAAATAATAATGCAGTACGGTGTCTTATAATGGCAAAGAAAAAAGTAAAATAAATTTTTATCACTAAATTATGAACAGTAGTTTGGTTTTGCATCAAAGAGTGCTGCTGTAAATGTACTTTAAAGAAATGACAAAATATAGTGAGGCAAAATATCCTAACAAGAACATTTTTCAGATACATACATTATAATTGCAGATTTTTAAGGCATATTTCTAAAATAATTAGCTAAAAAATTTATTAATGATTTCAAAATATAACTCATTGATATTTTTTAATAATTAAGCAATGATCATTAAGTAAGTTTATTTTTGTATATCATTTAAATTTATACAAAATAATTTTTTCTAGTAAATTAAAAAATATATTTTGCTCTGCTTAAAAATTTCTAGTTAATAATAATGTTGTATTATAAAAAGTTAAAAAATATGTTAATTATTTTCTTCGACCTTAGAATTTGTAAATATTTGTTCTTTCTTTCAGGCTCTAGGTCATATCAATTATTTAAATAAAACTCTTTTTATGTTTTATTAAATTTATACAACAAATTTAATAAAACATAAAAAGAGTTTTATTTAAATAATTGGTATGACCTAGAGCCTGAAAGAAAGAACAAATATTTAAAGTTAAAAAATTTTATTTTTTTACTTCTTTTCATTTTTAAATTTGAGTTGATCTCATAAAATATATTTTGTAAATAATTTCCTCGATTTTATCAGGCATCTTAATTTAAATAAATTACAATTATTTTTATCGTTTTAAAATTTGAATGTTTATTTTTACACAAAATGTTCCTTTTCTCGACTTCAGCTACTTAGTTTTATTTAAAAAAAAAATTCAAAGAGAAATTAATAATCGGAGAATTTCATGCATTCTGTTGTTGAGTCTATCAAAATATGAAAAATTTTTTTAATTTCTTAGATTCTATTTTGATTTGTCTATGCCCTGTTGTTTAATCACAGGTCGAAACCGTTGAAATGAAGCTCAGGTCAAATAAATTTTCATTAAAGGAATCGTGTTACATGTTTAAAGCAGAACAACAACATTTTAAGTCACAATGGAACGACTATTAGTTTGACTACGAGTACAATAAGACAGTACAATTAAGTAAAAAAATTTCAAAATGCTAATGCGCAAATTTGAAATGTACTCCCCCTAAAAATAGAATTGTGAAAAAGCCGATGCACGTATATTTTTTTACCAGAATCACTTTTTAAAGTCTAGTTTTCTGTTGTACGGTGTTATTTTGAATAATTTTGTTATTTTTACCAAGTTAGTAGCCAATTTAAATTTTTTTTCTCATACACTTCCGTTTGTAACACCCACACATACTTACAGTTTGTGACCACACACATAATAAAGTTTGTATTTGCGATATTGAAATAAATTTCAAATTTATTTTATCTCAAACCACAGATATAACACACATTTATGTACATAAATACTGGTGTAAGTACACAAAAATGAACATGTAAGTGAATTATGTTGTTCCAAATATGGAGAGCTTTTTTTGATTGCTCAATTTGTTTATAAACAACATAAATAGAGTCTTATGTCAAATTTTACGAAGTAAAAGAAATGACAGCATATTTTGAAAGGATTGAAAGCATTATAAATCATAGTTTAATTTCGAAAGTTATCAGGAGAAATTAGAAAATATTACTGGATGAATAATTTGTATAGATCAAGCATAAATTTAAGAGATGAAGTTCATATTTGATCCGACTTTACAGACTTCTGTATAGGTCACTGTTGGAGCTCGTACGCATAAGTTGAATAATTTGAAGAATTCAAATAAATTCAAAATTTACAATTGCCTGGCAATTTGAACGGACTAAAGATTGTGATCTTGCTTTTACGTATCTAAAGAAAGTATTGATGAGTCCAACTTAATTATAAATTAACAGGCCATCATAAATTGTAGACAATACACAAAACCCATGATTGAGTGGCTTCTTAATATTAATAATTAAAGTGTGGGAAACCAAGAGACATATGATCGTTTAGTTATTTTAAACATTAGTTTGAGTTCTTTTAGTTTCCCAAGAGGGATTTACAGATCTACGTCACGTGTCTTATAAGTTTCCAATGCCTTTACGAGTGTAAGTTTAAGGAAAAATTTTTGTAGACACAAAGGTTAATTTTATAGGCAACATTCACATGTTGTTACCAATACTCATGAACTGTGTTACATGAAACGTTATGGTAATTCGAATTATAGGTTTCATCAGTATCGAATAGTATTCAAACGAGTTCCAGCTGTTTCCCTTCTCCAGTTGATGTCTTTGTAATGCCACCAATTTAATTTGTTGTCTTTTGTCCATAATTCCACTCGTTAAAACTTGAGCAACGTCAATGATATTGATGAATTGTATGATATTTAAATTTTAACTTTCCCATGACTTTGTCCGAATTCAGGTACACTAGTTTTACTTTGCACAATCATTTAAAACTACCAAATTTAAATTAGACAAAAACGTGATATTTTGTTACTAATTTTATATCGTTTTCAAATAAGTTTGTGTAGCATGTTAATGGTTTTAGTCTAAAATAATTTAATTTTATACCAAGTTTATACGATTAAAATGAAATTGTATTTGCTACCACTTAGTCTAATTTCAAATTAGTCGCAATTCTATTTGCAATTCTGCTTAAACTTATTCATATATTTTCAAATGTTTGGCATTGGCTTGATGCCACAAAATGTGTTGCAACAGTTGGCTTAATTTGTTTACAGCTCAATGTGTTGAATGTCTCTTATCAAGTTAAATGAAAAGAATGTTGGGATGCAAACAGTGTAATCTGGTGTATGATATAAACATTTTTTAATACAGCTTTTATCTATTGTAAAAAAAAATATTTTTTTTTATAGAAGAACTCAAAGGATATTTATAAATATAAATACACTGGGGAAGAACCATTTCCTTAGAGATTAAAAGACAAGCAAAGTTTTTAAATATAAATTTTTTTTAAAGAAAACATTGGACTTTGGGACTTTCTCCCCGCTGTATGTCGTGTATTAATAAAGTGAAGATTTCTTGGCTTGTTAGTCTTTAAGGGTTTAAGAGTTTTTTTCTCTAGATGTGTCCAACTGTCGCAATATTGTGAAAGGACATTCTTCATGGAAGGCTAAAGATAAGGAAGGGAAAAAGTATTTTTTCATCAAAAGCCGCTATTCGACATATGGAGAGAATACAATCCTTAAACTCTACCAAAACGCAGCAAACATTACTTCCGAATTTATGTCAGCCAACCAAGAGAAATTCTGAAATTAATTCTTTATAAGGAAAATCTAACTAATATAATTTTACAGCCTTAAAAACTTGTAATGAGTGTTATATATATATATAGAGAGAAAATTAAAAGCTAAAAAATTTAGTCAATATGTTTATATTGTCCAAAAATAGTAACAAAATTCTCTTAAAGTTTATCACAAATGAGAAATAAACAAAAATAATAAACTCCTACATAATTTTTTTTCCAAAAGTTAATAACTTCCTCTTCGAAAAGGAAATAATGTAATTTTTCAATGTGTATGGACATCGTTTTCATGGACGTTATTGTATGCCACCAATATGAATACTCTGCATTACTCTAAATTAATGTAGTAATATTGTACTTTTCACACTACTTAAGCAGTTTAAGAACAATTGTGTGCCATCTTAATACCTTTCAGCAGACACCCCACAAATAATTATCTTATTTTCTACTACTATATATTATCATGGTTGTTCTAAGCCATATAAATTGGCAATACTTTTTGCCATTATCATAAAATTGTATATGAAAAGACATTAAGAAGTCTTAATACCACAAAATAGTTATATGGCATATTATACAAAAAGAAGTGATAACAAAATTAACAAGCATATTCATTCTTAGTTAAGTGAGATATTCTTATTTAGACTGCTGTTAAATTACGTTTCGATGTTGAGGAAACTTATAAGTCGAAAGACTCGTTTTCATGTTTTAACATAAATCTTTTTGTAAAATATAATTTAAAAGAGCGTATGCATGCTATTTTACTGCTCTTTAAGATATTTTGTTTTTTTTTTGCTTTTCTAATATATTTTCCTTCATCATTTTTTATCGCGCTGTGATTGAATTTTTTTCGTTTTTCGTAAACTGCTTCATATAGAAAACTTTAAAAGAAATGCAGAAAAGTGTTTTTGTAGCAAATTCTTGTATTAAACCGGATTGGTCATTTCAACATCTGTGCAGTTTGTTGAAGTACATTGAAGTACACAGGTGTGTTAGCTTGTAAACATTTGTGTTTTTTTGGAAGTGACAAATTGCAATTTAGGAAAGTTTTGCAAACATAAACATGACAACGAAATTGGCAGATATTTCCGCATTTGCGAATATGTAATACTCCTTTGCTAACAAAACTTAACAATTGCCAAATACTCGTATGGAATGAAAGAACAACATTTTTTTACATTAACCAAATCCAACGACAGGGAAGCTTTTTATATATTTTTTATCGCAATTGCGATTTAATGGTGTCTGTAGATTTTCAACGGTATCAAGAAAACTTTCGCATTGTCGAAAGTATATTGAAAAAATAGCACTTGTATCATTAAATTGAAAACTGAATATAAATTTAAATTTATAAGTAAAAATAAGTAGTACGCACAGAAAAAAATAATTGTAAAATTAACTAAAACAAGGTTCGTTCAACTAGTTTTGTTAACAATTTTGCTTCATTCCCGTTTCACGTTAATTTAAGATGATATTAAAGTACAATACAAGTTATATTTGTCCATTTTTAAAACAACTAGAAATCATGTTACATTGACATTGTACGCCAATTGAATCAAAGAGATTGTCATGTCAAAATAACGTTAACAATGTTAAGAAAATTTATGACAACATGTTGAATCAAAACAAATTTAATGTCGAATTAACTATTAAGCCATTTATAATTAATGTTACAGCCATATTGAAATAACACGAAAAGATGTTGAAATTACAGAAAAATCCATGTTAATTTAACATGGTTCCTATATTGAAATAACAATTAAGCAATTTTATTTAACAATGGGACAGGCAGTTAGTAAAAACAGTTAATTCATTTTTTATCTTCACTCATTTATAAACACATTTTATTTTACAAATATTTGTTTCTTAAATATATATTGTTTTATTTATTTATTTTTTTGGTTTAAGTAAAAGTTAGTCTATCCTTACAGACTAATAGCAAGATACTAAAATTATATTAAATTACAAGAATTATAATAAAAATTTATAATCTATGAATTAAGAAAAACAATGATTTTATGCTTTATAATATTAGAATTGAGAGAAAAATCAAGAAGTTCAGACAAATAGTTATATTGACTACATAATCCTACAAAAGACCTACATAAGATCTACAAAACTTAATAACAAGAGGACTATAATGGCGAGTACTACGACAAGGACTATTAAATTTAACAGAATTTAAAAGAAATTCAGATCAAATGTTACCATTGATAAGGTCTATCATAAAAGTAATATTTAACATTGTACGACGACTTTTGAGTGTAGAAAGGTTTATTAACGCTAATCTGCTAGTATATGAAGGCAAATTTGTTGAGGAACTACATCCAAGACCACGTAAGCAGAACTACAAGAATTGTTTTTGCACAGATTCAATAAGAATATTATGAATGTTGTAGTATGGATCCCATATGATTGATCCGTATTCTAAGATAGGTCTTACTAGAGACACGTCCAGCTGCTTGGTAATGTAAAGGTCAGAAAACTCTTTAGACCAACGCTTTATAAAGGCAAGAACACCTCTTGCTTTATTTACAGCCAAAGTAGTAGGAGAAACAAAGTTTAATTTAGGATCCAGTAAAATTCCCAGGTCAAGAAATGAATCAACCAAATCTCACTGATGACCACCCAAGGAAGAGTTAGTAGCAATAAGATTACTTCTTGAAAAGGGCATGCATTTACATATTTTTAAATTCAACTCCATCATGTTGTATTTGCACCATTCAAAAAAATGTATTAAGGTCACTTTAAAGATAAACGTGATCAATAAAATGATTAAACGAATGAACAATTTTAACATCGTCCGCGTGCATCAGTATATTGGCAAAGTTGATAACGTTCGGAAGATCGTTTATAAACAGCGAAAACTGAATCGGACCAAGATGAATGCCTTGGGGAACACCAGATGAGACGTATATGTACTTATCAGAAGAAATGTTGTTAAATCGAATGCTTTGCTTTCTGCCCGCTATTAATTGGAAAAACCATTATTAATTTTGGAATAACTTGTTAAGGTGGGCTTTTAAATTTGTTCAGCTCCATTAAAATTATTTCATCCCTTAACTCACCTACAGCATAACAACAAGATTAATATTTTCCCCTACGGTTGCTACATTTTCCAAAAACCCTGTTAAATTCATATTATCATTGTTTGATACAGATATAATAAAATTTAAAGACTTTAATTCATTTAAAATATATAACACTGAATTTCTGATACGTAGTAAAGCTGCGATATAATGAAAATTGCTGTTTCTTTAATGCTGGAGACTTGCGGTATTTTTTGAATTTTTTCTCTTTTATCATTTAATAATTACTTTTATTTAAATTTTATATAATACAACATTTTTCCTTTTTTTTAATAAAGAGAAGTAACAGCTCAGGCAAATAATGTTTACCAACCATTTTGATCTGTTACCTTCTTTGGGAGTGGGATACTGTTGAGAGAACTGATTGCGAAATTGAAAAAGTTTAATTTAAATATTTTACTATTGCGCGTTTTGTTATTTTTTAATGCAGTATCCGTGGTAACATGTAAACGCATAGATTTTTACTAAGCTGTATAGCCTGTATTTTATCAATTATTTTACTTCGCCAACGATTTTGCTACCATACTTTGATGAAGTGTATATCGGATGCAGTGCAGCAGTTTAACTTTGCAACGCATACATATTTTTCATCTTTTTCATATATTAGCGCCAGCAGGATTTCCTACAATAATATACATTTATTCCCTTCATTGTTTGCAGGTCATAACAAAAATATAAATAAAAATTAAAATGGTGCTATGTGAGCTATTTTATTTGAATCATACATATTTTAGTATTTTTTCAACAATATGATGCCACCTCATATACACCGTAGTCTTCAAGGCATGAAAAAAAACTTATTAAAAAAAATGTTTTCGATAAGGACAGGAAATCATAAATATGAAGGAACTTATCATTTATGGAAAGGAAGTTTAACATATAAATTATGAGTTTTTTATTAATTTGCATAAATAATTTTCTTATACAAAGAAAACGAAAAGGTTCTTTTACTTTATAGTATAAATAAGTGTCATCAAGGAAGGCTAGACAGATAATTAAGGTAGATTACATGTCTGATATAAAAAAGCGAACAGGCCGAAAAAAATTATCGCCCTATGCCGCATTATTATGCTGCAGAAATTTAAAATAAAAAAGAGAAAAAAATATCTTGTGAGTGAAGGCATTTTAAGGAAGTGGAATGTGGTAAATATTATTAAATTTCCGAATTTACTTATCAAAAGTTACTGTGTCCAAAAGCTAAGATCCACATGAACTGATTTTTGTCAGCGCAATGCAATAAAGCCATATGCAAAAAAAGGCTATATGATCTTATTTCTAAATAACTAAGAAATAATGTAGAAATTGCACCGCACTTTACTGGTAATAAATTCATATGGCGTGCTGTTTTCAGTAATATGAATATAAGCGCCAATTTGGCAGCCGTTATATGTTTTGTGTTTAGGTTAGGTTAGATTAAGATGGTCGGTCGTAAGGACCTCGCATAGACCGAGTTGATCGTTAGCGTTACCATGATATACGCTAACCAGTAAATGAAAAAATTAGTTCGATGTGATGATACCAAGAGTACTCCACACTCTCTTGGCGAATGCTAAGAGTCTCAATAGTCCGATTTCCGAGATTTCCCCGACACTTTGGTAGTAATTATCACCCAGACAGTTCGCTCTGGAGTGTATAAGTGCAGATTATGTGCTCCATCGTCTCTTTTTCCTATCTGCAGTTTTCACTAGTCAGTTGGCCCGCTCTTTTGGCGCATACTAGCGTCCAACAGTGACCCATTAGAAACCTATCAGAAACCTACAGTCCCTTCCCGACAGCGATAGAAGAAGCTTAATCGATTTTGGATGATAGGATTTACGCAAAACTTGGGATACTTTGTACGTTTCGGTGTTTCCCCAAACCGCTTCAGATTTCCTCTGTATAGTAGAGTCTACATCTCTCTTAGTTTTGTGAATTGGAACTAAAGTATCTATCATCCTGTTGTACGGTAATCGAACTCCCCATTTCGCTAATTCGTCCACTTCCACGATACCTTGTATGCCCTGGTGTCCACGAACCCAGTAGATATATACTCTTCTGGTACATAATGTTTTTTGTTTAGTTTTTATCCATTTCGTCTTAGATGGACTGATACCTGAGCAACCACTACAAATTTTTGATAATTAATTAAATAGCTTATGCAAATAAGCATTGGATGAAATAGTGTCGTAATTTCACTTAACGGTCCATTAATTGATCACAAAGATCGTGCGATCTAGCCTCGTTAGATTGTTATCTTTGGACATGTTTAAAGTCACTTGCCTACACCGTTAAGAACTTAGAGCACAACAATTTACCAGATTATCGCAGCCACACAACTTTAATGGCAGACTCAATCGAGTGCATTCTGGAAATTAATATTACACATTTACATAGATACATACAATAAAATGCATAAACAACAAATATTCTTGTACACTTTGTTTACTTGATTGGTATTCTGTGATGGCTTAGCATTTAAAATATCAAATAACTTGCTCTGTTAAGTATTTTATAGACTGCAATTGTAAATATTTTAAGGAGGAAGAAAGCAAAAATATAAAAAAAACATTTTTATGTAAATAGCGAAGAACCCGGGTGGGTGCCTTTATCGATTTAAGCATAATTGTTTGATAGAAGGTAATAACTAACATACTTGAACCTTCTTGATAATATTTAGAAGACTAAATTACCACTAATCTTGTGCTAAAATATTATTTATAAATAGACAACTTAAGGCGCTGTCTCATTTCTATACAAAAGCAAATTGGACAACACAAACATGCATGCACACTTTGTTTATTTTTCAAGTTGATGCTGATAACATGCATGAGTGTGCATGTGTTAGTAGCAATCTTAAATGCATATAGTTCCCTAAATATTGAACCGATTTGAATAAAATTCAGATCATGCACATCTATGTAAAAACCTGATTGAAAACATAAAAATCTTTCCAAAAACGGTTCAGTATTACGGTCATAAAAGGGATTTAAAAAAACGTATTTGTCTATTAATAATACAGATTATTAATATCTCATAATATCTATAAAAATATTTTTTTAGTTTACTTAAATGTTAACCTTTATATATGTTGTTTAAAACAAAAGTAGCATGACTTAGACTACTTCAAAAATTATGGAAATGCGGGTATTGTGGTGTAGCCGGGTGATGGGGCATAAAAGATTTTCTCGAAAACTTAAAACTAGAAGTTGACAAAACCAACCTTGATAGTTTCTAGATCTCAGAATATTAATAAATCAAAATTCGATGTGCTTTTTGAAAGCTTTGCAAAGAGGTCGTGGTAGTAATACAAAAATTGACTAGTTTTGTGATTAATTTTTTTTTTTGGTCTACTGGAAAATGTCTGTCACCTTAGAAGCAACTAATTTAAGCCCCAATAAACAATTTTAAATTTATAAGTAAGTTTTTTATTAGTAAACCACACTGACAGATATGTAGTTTATTAAGGACTATATTTTATTTATAATTATTTGAGTTAAACTCGAGTTCGGTTAATGTGTTATAAGCCAAGGAGGCTAAAGTGGTATCGTGTATTACATACCAATTATACACAGACATGCCAAAGAAAAGTGAAATAAGAAAATGGAGAAGCACAAAAAGAGAAACAAAACTAAATGTTCAAATAAAATAGTTATTTCATTGACCTGAAAAACATTAGTAATCCTTATGAAGTACTCTACGAAGTTACGCTTAATTGCAATCCTAGTTTAATTACAGAAATAAATTGAAGACCATCGACCAGGCACACTAATGTACCACATTAACAAATTATACCACATTACCCGCAGTTTTTTCAATGGCTGGTTTATGGGCTTTTTCACTTTCTTTCAAATATTTCGGAGACTTCTGCCAACAATTTTTTCATTAATACAATATCTATAGTAATAAACATCTGGCCTCTAGACTTTTATTTAGGCAAATAATTTTAAATACAAGAATAATGAATTCAAAACCAAACACACAATAGATGATTGTTGTAGATTAGTGTTGTCGACAATAGATACCAAGAACACACAAAGAACAAAATAAACCACATAATAAATCCGTAATAATGAATGAATGTCTATTGTTTAAAAAATCACTGAGAATGCTGTACTTTTGAAAACAGAATGACCTCTTTCAACACAAATAAAATATTTTTAAAAAACATATCCTGCAGCTTTCAGCTTTCAGTTTTCCGAAACATTAAGCACTTCCTTTACAACCATATAATGCGTTATGTCTGCTCAAAATCGAAATAAAACTTGTTCCTGTTATTTATTATTTAAGCTCATGAAATTTTTCAGGAACGGGGTTTTAAATTTCGTTAGTTTTTAAATGTGTTTAAGCCAAAGGGTGCTCGTATAAATAAAATTTTGTTTCTACTCAAAATGCGGTTTTTTTTTTGAATTTCCATTGGCGTTTTTAAAGGGACAGCTGTTGCTGTTTTTGTCATTAGATATTTTCAAAACCAGAATACTGCGTAAACAATAATACATACATAAGTACTAACTTGCTCTTAAAACTTTAAGGATTATTATTTTTAATGTCCTTGGTGTCTGTAACATTTATTTAAGTACATATCACCATTTATTTCGTTCTATAAAACAGGCTTTTTAAAAGAAGCACTCTTTGTTGTGTACTATAGGGCCAGTATTAGGTTTTTGTGGCAAAAGAACCACATTTGTAGGTTTTAATTTTCAAAAAGTAACGATAGCGATTTGTACCCACCACTTTAAAATAAAAAAAAAATAAAAAAGTTAGAATTAGGTGGAAACTCACAATAAAACGTCAAGCGGTCGAAGTTCAAGCTTTTTTGATTTTTGTGTTTTCATACATTTCACACTTAAGTTGTAGAGGAAAAACAAATTTGTAATAAATAAAAATTTATTTATTGAATTTATTAATCGAGATTTCCTCGATATATTTTTTGAAAGATTTTCCCAAAAAAAAATTAAAATATTATAAAATGTAAAATAATCCAGAAAGTAAATAAATTTATGCCGTTTTCTTTTCTTAAAATATTTAACATATCTTTTACGTTTTATCACAAAAATTGCTATAAAAATTTTCTTTAGACAAACATTTTGCCGCGAAAGGGATGACACAATAATTTCAAATAAAGTCACTATTTCAAAACATTATTATATTGAAAATTTTCAATTAAAAGGACAAAAAATGTTGTACTGTTGTACTATTATTTAATGTGATTCTTTATCGAATAAATTGGTTGATAGTGGTGCTTAATATAAAGTGATTATTATTTTGGCTAAGGTACGTATAATTTTTAGTCCGAAAGAATTGGACGTGAGACAATATTCCAAAAGAATGAGGGAAAAATTTAACAGTAATTAATTTCAGCTTACACGGCAGAACAGAAACAAAGTTGTTTTTCGGGAGCCGCTATACTCCCAGCATCAGTGTTCATGTGTGTTTCCTTGTATCCGCATCTATTTACGTGGCTTGCTTTTGTATTAATACAAATTTGAAATCACTTTCAACTTCCACCCAAAACTCAACTGTTGGCTCAACATTTGTCCACTTATAACTTAAATTTTTTAATAGCAATGAAAAAAATTAACTTTTTTACGCTTAAAAAACTCCCGAAGCTAATACGTCAATTTCGAGACTAACAGACAAATCGAAACTCTAAATCTAGCCTCGTCAAGGCCAGTAACGATGTGTTGGTTATGTCTTGGATTGTTAAAAAAATTTGCATATTTGAGCTAAAATAAATTTTCATTTCTAGTTGAAAAATCCATAG
Source organism: Gymnocheta viridis (assembly GCA_956483585.1). Classification (NCBI taxonomy): domain Eukaryota; kingdom Metazoa; phylum Arthropoda; class Insecta; order Diptera; family Tachinidae; genus Gymnocheta; species Gymnocheta viridis. Next base: position 75,260,880 of record OY101444.1, on the reverse strand, counting down.
AGCTATAGGGATGCTTTTTGAATGTCAAAAAATGCTGAAATAAAGAAATTTTATCCCCTCGCAAGTTGGGTATCTGGAATTATACACTCAAAAGAAAAATCAATCCATCTGTACTTAAGTCAGTCCCAAGCGCTGTTAAAAGTACGCTAAGCCCGGGTTTACTAAAATCAAGTACAGCAAGATTGATTTAAGTACGGACGGATTCAAATGCTCAATTTAATTTAAGAATTTTTTTTATTTGATTCAAGATTGTTCACGGGATTAGAGATTTTTGCACTCATTTTAAGAAACTCCAGGATTGGTTATCTAAACTAATCCCGTTTTCATTTAGAAAACAAGTAGAAAATACTTGAATTTAGTACGCCGTTTTTCTTTCTGTGTACGAACTAACATAAATTTTTTAATAAAAATTTTATTTAAATGTCATTCACACGTGATTTAATAAGTATCGCTTTCTGGTTATTTTTGAGTCAAATAAATAACAATTTATTTTGTTTAACACACCACAAGGAAACCATTAATAACATATATAACATTAATAATATTAACAGCAACAAAACGTTCAACATTGTAGCCATATAAATTCATGTTAGATTTCAACAGACAATATTTTTCCCAGTAAAGCTTTATATCGCACCATCATTATCTATTTGTGTACGTTAAATATATTTTATTTAATTACGTATGTATGTGTAAATTTTCATAAATCGACGCATTTTCCTGTTAAGTATAATTCATAAGGTCAGAGTAGTCAAATCGCAAATTAAATAAAAAAGTTAAACTACGAGTATGTAGATGTACGAAAGGAATTGTAGACAATTGTAGTAACACTGCGATTCGAGTAATAAATATTCCACGGGGAATCTAATAAATCTAAATATAAAGTTTTTACGTTAATACGATCAATGTTTGTATAAAACTAATTAGATAACAATTTATAACAAGGTACGTTCATAAACATTAACTTTAACAACTGTCTAGGTTTAACATCAGACCTCACAACAGTTTACTGTGGAAATACAGGGCTACGAGACTTGTAATTTTTTAATAATTTATGGGATTAATTTTACAAAGTATAGAAGAAAGGTAAATGCAAATATTGTTTTAAGGAATATAACCTTTAATATCTATTATGAAAATAATAAAGGAACATCTGGTAAACGTATTAAGAATACATATAAAATTTTGTATTCCTATTAGCACGTAGATTTACATTTTCTGTTTTAAAACAGCATGTTATCAATCATTTTTATTACACATTACATTTGAGCATTTTGACACGAATATGTAAATGATGAAATAGAACATGTTTGCAACGTAGACCCAAAATAACCGTGAGGGGAAAAAGCCCATAATAGCGTAACAATAAATCTCTCATTAATTTTATGAAATGAATGCTTTTTCCTCTTATTTTGAATTTTCCTTATTTAAATTATACATAATGTTTTGTTGAAAAATAAATAATTTTATGAACTTTTTATAATTTGCTTGTTAAAGTAAGAGTCTTAAAATAATAACACAAGCAGTTACGTTCTCAAAATAAAATAACTAAATAAATTATATTTTAAAACAGCTAAGCAAGGCGAATTTAAAATATCAATTTGTATGTAAAATTACGTCAGAGTTGAGTTTTTTTAAATTATTATTACAAAAAAAATTAATAACGAAAAGTTAAAAAGACCAGCAGGTTTCTTATCTGCTTTTTAGTGAAAGACTGATAATTTCGTGCTTAATGATTGATTTATGTTGGTGAAAAAAAAAATGAAGAAAAAAAATTATTTTTTATAATTAGGTAAAGAAAATAAATTTTTATAATTACATATCAAAATTTAAAGATGGTGAATAATTTTGTTCGAGTTTAGACAGAGTTTAGTAAAATTTATTCTACTTACCCTAAAGGAAGCGTAGGGTTAAGTGTATCCATGTCAATATTTTTGTCAACAATTATGGTGTCTTTTTGGTGACACTGTCAACAAATTGTGTTTTTTTGTCTTTTGGTTTTTGATATGTAGAGAAAATGTTTGATTGTTAAAAACAAATCATTAATTTAAAACGAAACGTAGTTCCTTTTATATTATATAATAATAAGAAAATTATATCTCAAAGAAGGCTGTAATATATTTTACGAGTATACTTTATTTTACTTTTAAATATTATCTTAAATAAATAATTGTACTTGTTTGAACTAAATTGAAATAGTATTGGTGACATCTTCAGTATAATTTTAATATTGACAGCGTCCATAGTGAATCAGTGCAGTTTTACTATGGATATTTCCCACAGTGTGGTGATATCGTCAATAATAAGTCATTACAGTCTTACTATTGACATTTTCTCTATATGGTCCCACAAGAACTACTTAGTCAGTATTGACGCAGTCTACTGGTATATTTCGTAGGACAACCCTGTGTTATATGTCAATAGTAGATAGTGTTAGTATCGTCCTGTGTTTCTATTTACAATCCACACACTTTACTTGTTATGTCAACTACATGAAATGGCAAATGTAATCTTTGTTGTAAGTCATTCAATTTTTATTATTCATTCAATAAACGTGTTATAGAAAAGTTCGTCTTTTGTCTCGTGTACTCATGCAGACATTTATTCCTAAAATTCCTCACAGTAGTACTGGCGACATCGTCAATAGGTAATCAGTATAATTTCACTATTGACATTTCCTTCAGGGTATGTACGGTTAATGATGATTACATCCCATGTTGTATGAAATTTCAACATAATTATATGATTCTCAACACCATTGAAGGAGTTGTAAGTTGCACAAATGTTGTTTTAATTTGTGTATAAAAATTTGCTTAGAAGATTTGTTTAGATGTATGTGGACATAATCAACAACATACAACTTCTACAATAGGTTATGAGTTGAGCTTTTAATTCAAAGTATTTGTAGCAGTGCATATTAATACTCGTATGTTCTCTAAACAAAAAAAAAATAATTATATTTATTTAAAAGTAAATTTATTAAAGACACGACCTTTGTTTTAATTATAAAATTTTAATGAAGCTACTCCTTTATATTCTTTTATTAAAAATAGATATTCAATTAACTTTATATTTTGCCATGTATAAGAGAGGAAATAATATATATATATACGAGTATATGTATGAAGCAAGACCAGAAAAAGAATGCACATCGTTAAAAATACAACCGCAGAAGAAAATATTTAATACTTATAGTCGTAAATTTTTAAAATTTTATTTTAACTCATTTTCTCTGCACTATCATTATCACTCCTTTAAGCCTTCAATAGCAGTTCAAACAACAACCTCTGCTAATTTTGTTCATGGCCTTTATTCTTTTCCTTATTTAACATCGATTTTTCAATTTAGCTCGTGTTGAAGGCAATATAAAATTTATTGCATTTTGCTTCAATGTGGTTATAAAAAAAAGTAGCATCGCTATTTCTGACAGAACACCAACACTTATAATCGAATATATATATATATATAAACACAAATATATATTTATTATAACGTTGTATATTTTTATACATCTACCACATGCAAAGACTTCCGTTGTGATATGAAAAAAATGTCATTTTAATTTCATTTTTAATTTATTTTTTATCTTTTGTCTGTTTTATTTTTACCAGAATATTTTATCCTGTGCTAACTAACAGTTACAAAAACCAAAAAAGCAGAAATTTATTGAAACACTTTACTTCATGTTTTATACAAAGAAATTTAATTTTTTTTAATTTTCCTTTAAATTATCGAGCTTTTGTACTTTCAATGGCTGTTAAAAGCAAACTAATAGATGCGATGCGACCTCCTCGATAATATTCTAGTAAAAAACAAATAAAAGTTAATGCAACGCAAAGTGATGGGCTTAAAGTTGGTGCTTTGGAAAAAGTCAGGAAATTCTAAAACTGCCTTCGTATTAAGATAATATTTTGACATTATTGAATGATTTTTATTAAGTTTACTTTGTGACTCAAACCTAGAATATTTCGATACTTTAGTGCTGAGAATAGAAAATAACTTAATATTTGCTGGGAATCATAAACCAACAGCTTCAGTAAAGAAATAACAAGATTCTAAAGACTGCTTTTGGCAGAGAGTACCAAGAATATATTTTTGTATCGATATTTTCAAAGTTTGCATCGGGAACATATTTTAGGTGGAATAAAAGCTCTGTCATTCCTCACTTAGAGAATATTGTAATCCTTATGCTGAAGGTATAATTGTCCGATTCACAATCTATTGTATGTGATGTAAATTGTTGTTGGTAATTACCAAAAACATTCAAACAACGCACAACTCGTAAACCGTAGATTGTAAGTTGTACAAATATGTCTTGGTCACTTTTATGTCAAACACCACGAGTAAAATTTTTTTTGGAAAATGTTAAATCTCTAGCTTTTCGGCCTACTGATGTTTTTTTTATTATTTTCTTGCAAAAGGCTTAAAAAATTTTCCTTGAGAGGCACGAAAATATTGGTTTTTAGGTCCACTTTAAGACTTCAAAGACGCCACAGCCACAAACTCAACTTTTATGGCAGAAATAAGCAAAAATTTAAATGTCTGAATAAGTACGAATTTAAGGTTTTATTTATTTCTGGCGTTCAAGTTGCACATCTTTTTTTGGTTTATTAACAGACTTATACTGAAATTTTATGACAAACGTTTTTGTTGGACATTTTTGCCGGGTTTTTATATGTTTTTATTGTGTTCTTTGGGAAAAGGATAGTGAGAGAGGACAGAAGGTGTAAGTGAGAATGTTTAATTGTTTTACAACTCTGATATTGCGCGTTGTTTTACTTTGTAGATCAGTGTTGCAACGCCTCTAATGTCAAGTGGGCTTATTAAATGTGTTTTAAACTGTGTAGCGCTTTTATTAAGTATTTTACTTCGCAGGCGATTTTGCTACAATACCGACGAATGAGGGCGTTGTGATATCCGCTAGCATACACCAGTATCAATTGCTGTCGGTACTCTTCGGTGACCAGTGCTATGCATTCGTCACTTAAACAGTCCAACAATAACAGATACATTGTCACACTAATGCACATTTGAAAAATGCTGGATGTTATGACTTGCCTGAAGCTGGGCTCGAATCCACGTTCTTCGACATCATTTGCTTTGTAGTCAACGCGCTAACTACTTCAGCCAACAGAACCGGCCGTTTGCCTGGTTTTTTTTTTGCTTTAGGTTCAACGATGTTAACCTAACAATAATTGCAGTGTAATGAACGATTAAACTAAAAACTAGAACAACATTTGTACTGTGTAAGAATGGCAATAAACAAATTGCTTTTTACAAATATTGCAGTTTACTAAAGTTTGCTGAATGGTTGCTACACACGAAGGAGTAAATAAATAAATAAAGAGAAAGAGAGAGAGAAGAAATTAATGAATGACTAAATAAAAAAGAAATATATGTACATTAGGGTGGGTAAAAAAATGTTTTCTCTTATGGACTTCTAATAGAGTAAATATGTTTTATCTTTGTCTGCATTAAATCCCTTTAAAAAATTATTAATTTATTTTTAGTTTAAGATCTCGCGCTGTGATCTTAAATTATCTTAAATTTTTAATATAACCACCATATCTCTTTTTGGTAGTTGGGGTTTTTCTCAGAGGTTGAAAGCTCTCTGTCTGCTATCTACTTGGGGGTAGCAAGAAGTGATTCCTCTACCCGAAATTGCCAAGCACCTCACAACTTCCGGTCTGAGACCAAGTGCTCCCTGGTAATGTCATTCAGGCACCCGCCTGATGGCAGCTAAAGTGAGAAGGCGTACAGTGCTGATTATATAGAGTGCATACTAACACCGACGCGTCTCTGGAAAGTAGGTGACAACCTGATAACAATTAGTCGCTGAAACTCAACTGTATTTAGCCGGCCTAAGAAGCTTTGGCCTAATCAGTCAATCTTCCTAAATTCAAACGATTATAGAAACGTCAACAAATTTTATTTTTGACGTCCTATGTTCTACGTGAACATTTTATTGAAATAATTATTTTACATTTTTGTATTTATATTATTTTTAGATAAATAAAGGATATATAAATAAAGGATGTATATCCCTAACAACATACTAATGTATTGCAGAAAAGCATATTACTGTATCCTAACGACTTTTAAAAATACCTTGAGAAAATACCCATAGCCAAGTACAAGAAAATATAAATACAATTTGAGGTCAAAAATATTTGTATGAAATAACTATATCTGTTTTAAGTGGCGATGATGGTAGACGATGGCTTAGCTAACAGGCTATCCAGAAAAAATATCCCATGCTTGATGGCTAACAAAAGCAAATATAATTTACGTTTATATACTCCCAAATCAAATCCGACATATCAGCTACAAGTATTAGCAGAGGTATTGTGTAAAAGTTTATGCTCCAGTATGGTTTGGAAAAAAACAAATCCAACTAGCAAACATGGATCTAAATTTTCTAATCTACTTTTTAGAAATTGGTAATAAACTCACGATACCTTTGAGCAGAGTTAAAGCTTTCAAAAGACCACGTAATTCAACGTGAGGCCTAATTTGCTCACACAGAAAACTTGTTTTTGTCGATGTTGATGAAAATAAAACAGTGAGAGAACCGGCAGCCAAAAGAATTCAAGAACAATGAAGATCACCGCATACTGAACTCGCGTGTTTGAGGTCCCGCACACAGATTTTGATGCAAGTAACTACTCATTGCAATCAAAAGTTTTTCGATCCATCAATTATTCGGAACATCACTACTGAAGAAATAAATGCGGTAGATGAGTGTTGAGGAAGTGACAATCTAATTTTCGCCCAGCGACCATGTCATACTCAGGCGGCGAAATGTACTGATAAAATAGTGTCAGAAGCATTCATGACTCTATGCGATAAAAAATCAAGAGAAATTTTAATACAGACGAAACAGTAAACAAGATTTTGTGACCAAAACATAACTAACATAATTTCGTGATTTCATCGTTTTATGTTGTAAAAGAATCAATGTTTTATTTTATTTAGTTTAGCTTAAAATGTTTTGAGTTTTAGTTATTAATAATTGATAGTAAATAAAATATTAAAATTTAAAAAATGTATTTTTTTCAAAAATACTTAATTCTCCGGCTCAAGATATGACTTTTTTAAACTATTTTACAGCAATTTTTATTTGTTTTAACGTAAAACAAAAAAAAAAATATTGCTATTTGAATATGAATTGAGAACTTTTATTTTTTCTCATACATCAGTGACCCACCCTAATGTATAAAAAAAAACAAAGAAAAATATTGCATGGTATGAAGTCAGCATGAAAATGCGTTTTTAATTGCCACAAAGTATCAAAGAAATCCAAGAAGTTGATTATGATAAAGTGTTTGTTTGTTTGTTTTTTAAATAGCTTTCTTCTTCCTTTGGCTCTGTATACTATTTAAATTTGTTAGTGAGACGTTAATTTATATGAAAGCAGAAATATTATTATGTTATGCAAGCAAAAGTTACGTAATTATTCATACGCAACTAATGCGAAAGGATTCAAAAAAGTTCTTAATAATTTTAAGTTTGTTAAACATACACAACAAAATAAGTTAATATGTTTTTTCTGATATACTTTGAAATACACACACCTAATTATATGTATGTATGTACGTGTTTCTAGGAACAGCTTTTAAAACTTGTGCTTCTTTTGTTGTATTAAAAAAGTTTCTTAACAAAACAGTTTCTCCAAATAACAATTTTTTAAAATATTCAAAAATATTTGTTTAAAAAATGTTTATATTGGTAAGAAAACTTTGTTGGATAACAACTAAATTATGTTTATACTATGCAAATTAGTTTCTGGGTAAAATATGTTGTTTTTGTTAAAGACGCCACTCAATCGAAATTGAAAATGGTGCTCAACGTGAAGAAATGTTGGATAATTAATATTTTTTTAGATATAAGAAACATCGATTTAAAAAGCTTTATCACTCTCAACTCAAAATAAATTTTGTTAAGAACAAAATATACTTGAAATTTTTATTTTTAAACGTAACTAACTTTGGCATCTTCTTTGTTTCAAGAAAGTGAAACTGTTTATGGGGAAAAAATCTTAACATTAATTTTCTGCTTCAGCGCGTAATCTATTATTACCGGTTACTTTGTTCTCTCGTTATACAAAAATTATATATTGAACCATTCATCATGAGGTTTGGTAAGAACGAATGCTATTTATGAAAGCAGACAGGGTTTTTGGGTCCTTTTCCTGTCCCTGCATCGATAATTGTTTGCACACTGATTTCTGGCAATATTATTTTTAGGCAGAGTTTTCAAATAGAACCGAGATCCAAATGAGATGGCCATTGTATCTTGATCTTTTGATATCCAAATTAAGGCATTCAAATACCATGTGCACTGCCACTACAAAATTTCAACCTCCAAGATTGTAATCTTAACCAGAGACATCGTCTCAACCTCCTGTGTCCTATCCCTAAGGATCATAATTTCGATTTACAATTGGTCTCACTCCATCACGTATTCATGTGATCTACAGAGTCATTCCTTCGTAAGACAATTGCCAACAGAATCTGATGACCAAGGTGAGCGCTTTCACCAAGTAACCATTCCGATGGAAAAGCGGTTCAAAGAAAAGAAAAATAGATGCGATGCTTGGAGAAGTATGCTGGTCTAGCCATAAAGTACTTTCATACGAAAATAAAGCTAGCGAAACGGTCGGAAACATATTTTCAGCTGACGAGAACAGCTCCGAAAGCGGCGATTATAGTTCATCATATAATTTAAAAGATTTAAAGTATCCTATTTTTCATTCTTTATGTTCAAATCAAAATCAATTTTTCTAAGTATCTATTTTAAAATATATGAAGTGTCCTTATATTTTCTATTATCAACAATAAAAATCTATGACAAAATTTTACGTTTTTTGAGCTAAAATTTGTTGAAGAGAGACAAGAAATATTTTGAATAGTTCACGAGATACAGACTTAAGAATCGGTACTAAGATCCACCCCCCCACCAGTAAAAGACTTCAAAAATGAATTTAAAAAAAACCTTAGCTAATAATTCAAAACCCAGCTAGGGTTTTTCTTCTACCATCATAAGCTTTCGGATTTCGGGGGTACCAATTGGATCAAGATTTTAGTGCTGCACTTTGATAATATATCATCCCAATTGCTATTTCGGTTAAGTAAATATTTCAAAAAGTTCGCCATTTGTAAAAGGTGAAGGCACTGAAATCGTTCTGGTTAATCGAATGGCACGTAATTGCAGATGAAATTTATAGTACTTACTTTTGATATTTCACACTGTTAGATGTAAATTACCTTTAACCTCTAACAGCCTCATTTAATTTTTTCTTGCCTTTAAAATTTTTTTGTTTACTTTCAATAGATTTAAAACTAATTCCCAATCACTTCACTTTTATAAAAAAAGGAACACGCAAAAGCTCAATAATACCTACATAAAATAATGAATTTCTAATTGATTTTTTAAAAGATGTGCAAATTTTCAAAAAAAAAAAAAAATAAAGAAAAAAGCACAATCGACTTCGATTTAAAAATAAAAAAAAAAAAACATTTTTCAAATACTAAAATGTGAACAAGGCGAACTCATTACATTAATATTACAACAACCACAACACTACAAAAATTACAAGCATTTTGTTTGTGTAAAATCAAAGTATATTGTCAAAAATATTTGACTGAGACGAACAAATAAAATATTGAAAATCATTATTATTTCAAAAAGTTTTATTTTTTAAAGGTTTTTTTTTAAACAAATATTATTTTGTTGAAGAATTCTGTTGTGTGGAAATGTTGCAAAGATCCGCTGATCAATTATTGGCTCCTCCCATCCGTAATGCTGTTCAACGTCGTTGTCAATTCTGTGATTGCCTCACCATCCACCAAAGAAATTTCAACGGATGTAAGAACACATTGAAATTCCATTGAGGAACAAAATGTTAATGCTTTGATATCCTACGATGTGGATGCTGAATCGGAAATTTGTTTTATTTTGCACTGCAATTTAATTTAAGAAATATCCTATGATTGAAACCTTTTGTTAATAAATTTTATTACTACATATTTTTTTGCTCCACCTTGTTCTGCGTTCATTATCTTTGGGTATGCTGAAAAATGTACCGCTTCCTATTTCGTCTATTTTTACGCATTTTTCAGTTTTTTATCACTTTTTTATCTTTTTATTTAAATTTTTGTTTAATTTTTCTTTGTTTTCACCATTAAATTTTTTTTTTTGAAAATCTTTTAACTTGAATGTAAACAAAAGAAATAAATAAATTTTGACATCCAACATAGTTCGCCTTGAATAAAACTAAAAAAAAAATTATCAGCTGCGCTATCAAGTGCACCTGTTATGAATTCGCTTTGAATGTGAAGAAAAAACCAAGGCGAATTCATAACAGGTAATTGCAAGAGCACAGGCAAGGCGAACTCGACAGGTCGGCTGATTATTTTTTGCACCTTATCTCCTTGCATGTGGATCTGTTTTGTTGTCAAAATTTGTTTATGTTTGATTTATATATATAGTTTTTGGCGTTGATTTTGACAAAGAAAGCAGGTATTTTTCAAAACGAATTCAAAAAGAAAACATTTTTGCCCGGAGATTTACCACTGTGCACTGTGGCTATAAAATATATACTCGTATCACTTTTCAAAGGTGTGGGTGAAATGTAAAAACCGTTATGCTTCTAAAGGGCAGAATTTTCTTCAGAAATGAAAACGCCTTAAGTTCACTTTCAAAGCAATTAAATTAACATATTTTTATTTAAGGTGACATCAGGAAAAGTGTTTATAAGGCAGTTACAAAATACAAACACACATGAATGGAAAATTAAAAAAGTATCGTCCCCTCAAGAAGTGAGTAAGCAAGATGTTTGTATGAATTATTTTACACAAAATGAAGAGCAACACCACGAATTCTTAACTCAATAATTATGTTTTTTGAGATATGACATATATAATTTCCTTTATTTTAATTTAGTTTACCAATTTGAATGAAAAATTATATTTTATTTTTGCAATTCAATTTAAATCCTTTTCATAAACATGTCAAAGTTTTTAATAACTGCCGAAAGCTTTAGTTTATTATATTCTGACAGCAATCGAATTTATGTTTTGTAATAAAATTGCAACAGGAATGTAATTAAGTTTTTATGTAGAATTTGTGTGACAGTTAAATCAACTGCATACCGCAAAAGTAGTCTTCAGAAAAAATATTGTTTATAAAATAATTCAAATAAATATTCCAGTATAAAAAAGTCCTGAAGAATTATGATTTAAATTTTTAACAATATTTTTTTTGGAAATTACTTTACTAAATTTCTTACAGTTTGGTAAAACTTAAAAAAAAGACAGAAAAATATAAATTTTTTGACATGACGCTACATGGAGTTTTTTCGGTTTAGCTTTTTTAACATTTTTTTTCAAATCAAATTTTTGCCAAAAAAGTTGTATAATTTTATAAAATCCGAACAGCAGCTAAAATGAGCAAAATTCAAATGGGGTTTTGTTAAGACTTAGAGAAGTTCCACAGGAGAAAGGGCATTTGCATATTATGTGTTGCACTGTGTAATTAATACCAATTTTTGAAAAATTTGATTTATATGTATAAATAGAGAAAGTTATTAATTACATGCTTATACAGATAAGAAATAAAATGATTCGCTTATTGTTGCATGCAAAATAAAAAAGGAGTTACAAAACTTTTTACACCTGCATACAGAAAAAAAATATTCAATGTAAAACCAAAATTAAACAATTTTGATTTCATGTCATGTTTTTTTTTTGCTAAAATATAAACTTTGTTAAAAGCTATCATTATTCATATTGATTCAATGTTTAAAACTTTAAATTTTAACTAACAAATTGTAGATTAAATATTTTAACTAGTTAAAATAACATTGTGCAATGTTAAATTTACAGAACTCAGCTTCGTAGTTAAATAAAAAAAATTATTGCGTTGAATTAACTTTGGATTTGATTAAATCAACATTGAGTAGTGTAAAGACAACATTTCTACATTTTAAATCAACATTGCTAATAAGTATTCCAGAACTTTCAATGAGAATTTAAAAAATTACAAAAGTATAAGAAATTCTTCTCATTGGTTTTTTTAAAAGTTTTTGTATAAAATAAGAGGTTTGAAACCGTTCAAAAATGTGGTTTAAGATCTACTGAAGATTTGGCGTTAGCACAAAATGTATGCAAAGAAAATAAATATTAAAAAAGTAAATTCATAATAGAAATCGTTTTTATTAGATTTTTATGAGTTATTTAATTAAGGTCATCATTTTGAACCAACAAATATTTAGTGTTATTTTAATAAGAGTATCGGTTTAATTTTAAAAGAATTTCGTGTTAGATCAATCATTGAATCGTATTAACTCAACATTATAATTACTTACATATTAAATGAATTTCATGCTGAAAACATATTCATTCAATATGTAATTTATGTTGTTTCAAACTGAAATAATTTTGATTCAACAAGATTCGTTATATTCTTTTAATGTGGATACATTTTTATTCAATGAAACTCGCATATTAAATTGACATGTGCTGCTGTTGTTTGCAAGTTATCGTAAAGTCATGTTGATTTAACACGAAACGACTATAAAGAAAAGTTATTAACGAAAACTGTAAAATTAACCTTGTTTTCGCTGGTTTTATAATGTGTATTTTACTTTGTGTTGTGCTTTTGATAGTATTTTTTTGATAGGAAATTGGGTCAGCTGGTAGGGCTTGGTCAACAAGTAATGATAGAATTCTAAATACTAGAAATTTTTATATATTTTTACTTTTGTAATAAAAAAAATAGAATTTTTATATTTAATTGACCTCTCTAATATCAGAAAAAACTATAGAGAACAATATGTTGCCCATATGGAAGTTCGTCTAGAAATGAAAAGCTATTTTACCTGTCATAAACTTGTTCGTCTTTTTGATTCTAATACTATTAATGGCCGAAGGTTTTAGATAGAAACTTATGTTTTTATGCTGATAATAATACACAATATACCTAATATTAAGTAAAATCGACTATAGCTCCGAATTCGTTGTTAATTTCTAATACTTTACATAAATGTATGCAGCGACAAAAATAACAATCTAATACAATTAATTTGTAAGCATATTTTTTTCCACACATTTAGGTTTGAGTTCATATTTTACTTCATTTAATAATAAACCATGAAAACAAAAAAGGAGTAAAACTGCTTTAAAAAAAAAAGAAATATATGCTTACTGCTGCTTTATTGAAATAAATATTTTTAAAAGCATAGTTTTGTAGGTTTCATAAAATTCTACAGTGTGTAGAAAAACAGCACAAAAAGCAAATAAAATAAAAGTAGTTTTTGTTTACAAAGTGTTTTATAGGATCTGCTAAAATAATTGGTGTTTGCTGCGGATTACAGACTTGTATATAGTCTGCATTTCGATGGTGCTTATGCCAGATCCTCATTAGACTTTCAATCGTAATTTTATAAATATCTGAAACTTGTATTTTTTTGTATACAAGTACTTAAGAATCTAATTAATTGGTGTCGACTGCGACGTTTGACCTTGCTAACTCGAAGTAATAAAAAAATTTTTACGAAGAAGCTTATGTTTTTATTTAAAGTGATTATTTTTCGAACAAAGTGGTTGTTAGTAGTCCAATTCTTTCTGACTAAAAATGTTACGAATATTAGCCAAAGTAATAATCACTTTGGATTAAAAGCTTATGTTTTTGTTGAAATACCTCCAAGCGGTAGAAATGGGTTTTCATAGCCTGTGAAAAGCTCTAATATAAGCGAATCTAATCTCAAAACAGATAAGTTGGCTTCAGAGGACGAAACTGTATCCCACATCTTCAATCAAGTTTATCCCAAACAACTTGTTCCATGAAACTTCAAAATCGATTTGTTTCAATTCAAAAACCCTTTGTGTTAACGAAATTGTACTAAAATAAAAATCGTTCTGATTGCATTCCAAGTTGCATTTAACGTGTTTAAAAATTTCTCTTTATTGATTTTCCTCTTCACTTATTTGCAGACGTGATGCAAATTTCATTTTAATGTCAATCCACTGGATATCCTTGAATATTTGGGAAACATGCAGCCATTCAGGTGGGAAATGCTCTTATTTTCTTTATACTTTTATATCACATTTCAAAAGGAAAAAAAAAGTTTTTGATGACAGTATTGATTAAGTTCTTGTAAGTTCAATACACGTTTTCGAAAGTTTCTTTTCGTAATAGTTATGAAAAGATACATTTAAAAGTTCACAAAATTTTGTATGCGTTTAAGTTTTAATAAGATTGCGAACTTTTTTATATATTCGAATACAGATTCATTTATACTTCACTTCTATCTTTTTTCAATTTCATATATACTACTTTAAACAACAAACAAATATTTTATAAAAACAATTTATTACGAGAATCTTATTTTTCACTCATAGTTATGCGTGTACATACGAGTATACAGAAAGAGTTTATTTTCAATATGAAATGAACACATTCTGTTAAAACAAATAGGTGTAGTACAACATGAGACGAAATTAATTCTAACAAGATAGGTTAGGTTAGCAGGTTGCCAATGAAAAGGAAGAGAAAGTGTACCAGCCCACTTGAGTCCAAGGTAATTATGATCGCTTAGTGTTTACCTGAGAAAATAGGGAAAAATAAGACATAAGATAATAAAAGAAATTGAGTAAAAGTGTTAGAAGTGGTGTAGAGGAGAGTTGGGAAGTCAGTGAAGATATAGAGAGTGAGATGGATAGAAGGAAGAGGGAAGAAGAGAGATGTAGATTGCCTGGAGGAGGGATCGTGTAGTCTGCGACCAGGGGGTAGTCAGCGAGAAAACCAACCGCTGTTCCCAATGAAGGAACTGAGGTTTTTGAGATTCAAGCACAACAGTCCCGAAAGGCCTTTTGCCTAGGAAACGAAGACGTTGGTGCTCCCGTGCAAGGTAGAGGCAGAGTAGAAGAGTTATGCTCTCTTTCTCTTCCTCGTCCTGACAGCTTAAGCAATAGTCCTAGTAAGGAATAGCCATTTGTTTTTAGCATGGGTTCTAAAGATGCTGTGAGTCTGGCCACAAGGAAACGCAGTTGTTTTCTTGAAAACCCGAACAGTTGCTTTGTTCTATTTGTATAAATGCAAGGCCAGAGTGTTCTCGCTGTAAGGCAGATCGATTCAGTGTGCCACCTATTCTGGGCCACCTGCATATGGGCTATGTCAATGTTTTTCCAGCAGGAAGAGAGTGGGATGCCGCAGAAGTTCGCAATGTCAACATCGCCCACTCTTTGCCAGATCGTCAGCCATGATATTGCCTAAAGTGGTGCCAGGACCCTTCACCCAATTAAGGGGGACCATTGAATTACGCGCTACCTCATTTAGGATTGTGCAAAATTCCCGAACTAGGCTGGATGTTGAATGCGTACCTATAAGGGACCGGATTGCAGATTGACTATCGGTTATAATATGGATTCGTCTGTTCGTTATTCCATAAAACTTTAGCCAATTTGCTGCTCTTTTAATAGCAGATATTTCTGCCTTTAAAACGCTACATTCGTTTGGGATTCTGAAGGAAAAAAACTATAGGTTATATATTAAACATGCCCTCTCAAATAAATAATTTGAAAAATCGTATCATAATTGGTGGAGTTATGCAATAAAAATATTTTGAGGAACCACTTCGTTCAGCCAATTTTTACTGTGCTCAAAATATTGCGTTCAGCCAAATATGCTTTTAACAAAGCCATTGAGGCATTTACAGTATGGACTGTGGCTCCATCTTGTTGAAACCACAAGCTTGATTGGTTTTTCAGAGATGGCTTAAAAAGATTTTCGAATATATTCCGATATACATACACTCCTCTTGTTAACATTTCTGTGACATCCTTCCTTATAAACCTTCCATTTAAATCCCCGGTACAGTTGTACCAATATGTACTTTACGTGTAAAATATGGTATTTTACATTGAATAAAAATATTAAAACGTGCTTTGCATCACAAGCCTGTCATTATGATTGGTAACTACTTAAAATTGCATATTCAGTAAGCACAAAAACAAAATTATGAAAACTAAACGTATAAAAATCTTTAAGTTAAAATTTATTCGCATTTTTTGCATACATGTTGCACGATGCAATACTGAACACATACAGGATCACTGCATTCGAGCACATCTGGCATGTTTGCAATATTTTTTATCACTGATCACACAAAACTTACAGCAATCTTTTACTGCAGTAATACATGATGACGAAATTTTTTGTAATCGTTTTGGGATATAATGTTTTTATTATTGCCTCTACGATCTAACTTTTTCTGCACGAGCTGCTTGGAAAGCGAATGTTAGTTTTCACTTCGAACTTCCATTTTATTGAATGTATGAAAACTCGTTTATATAATATGCAAAGCCACCAACGAATTCTACGTTTGTTTCCAGCATTTTATCCATCGAGTCTATGCCAATTTTTTTATTTATTGCAATAATGTGCTGCCCCCTCAGGCTTCTTTTGAGCTCCTCGAGTGCTCATATCATAGTCTGATCTTGAAAGCAGTAGCACACCTTTTTTTTGCAACATAATTTACCAAAGACATATCGTTTTTGTCAGAATTGTGAAACCCCAACACGGATTACTGAACATCTCGTCGTCTAGTTGATCAAAATTCTTCTGGAACAAAAGTCTTATTTTTCGAAAAGTTCCCACACACGCCAGGCCATTGACCATGAGTTCTTTGCACAGTGGAAGTGATGTAAAGAAATTATCACCCACAACTGTTCGACTCTTATTGTATGTAATATCTTTGAACTAAACGCTTTACTACATTTCCCCCAATATTTTTTTGTTGCTGAACTCCAGTTGGTTTACCAGTATAAAGTTCTCATTGCAATGGAAATGAATAAAAAACATAAAAGCAGACGTTTTTCATACAAATATGTTTATGGTATAATTGTATGAAGGATGGCAATGACGCCTAAAAATAAGTTTGCTCCTTCCCGCCAATGTTTGGGAAATATACATACAAAATAAGTTCAATTATTTTATTCTCAAATATATCGTTGAAGCATTTCTAAATGGTTAGCTCTAAAGGTTCCTTAATAATAACATAAATTCACTTTTAAAGAAGGGTTCAAAGATTACAAATACCCATGTGATATTCAAAAAGTATGAGCCAATTATCCTTTCTTATGATACACCATATCAAAGGAGTTCACTTAACTGCCTCTGAAGATAAACGATTTTTGAAGTTTATTTTTAATAATACTTTTCTAGCGGCAATTTTTAGAAGTTAATATATAAAATAAAAAGCACTCTCTTAATAAAATAATGAATTTATCCAAAAACAATTTCTTAAAAATTAAGAAGAAAAGGATAAACTAAAATTTGAACTAATAAAAAATTTTATTTAAAAAATTTGCTCATATGTTTTCATTGAGAAAGAATAAATTTGGATGTTTTTCATAAAAAAAGGTGACCCCAAGTTCAATTGCAAAAATAATATAAATATATATATTTTTATTTTATAATTTGATTTGACTGCGTTTTAAATTTTTAAAAAAATTATTTATTTTTCTTCAACTACTGATTCAAAAGGTGTTTAACTTTAGCCACCGGCTGTATATTGAAAAATAAAATATTCTTTTTCATAAATGTAATCAGAAATTCCCTTAAACACACAAAAAAACAAAATATTACAAACTATATAAAAAGCTCTAGCTATTCGTATCATACATACATGATGGTATTGTGAAAATACTAAAAACTTTAAAATTCTATCCCTTTCTTGATTTAAATGGTCAGCAAAAAGAATTAACTTATGAAATGTCAGCAGATTTGTATGAAGAATATTTTGTTTGGGGATTAGTTTCATAACATAACTTTACAAGTACACATGCAGAAAGTTAAAAAAAATAT
The DNA here is from genome assembly GCA_956483585.1 of Gymnocheta viridis. Taxonomy (NCBI): domain Eukaryota; kingdom Metazoa; phylum Arthropoda; class Insecta; order Diptera; family Tachinidae; genus Gymnocheta; species Gymnocheta viridis. The sequence goes on along the minus strand of OY101444.1, from coordinate 75,243,012 downwards.
GTTTTTATGTACATATCGCTCGTTTATTGCAATGTAGTCATATCTCACAAAACGTAATTTTTGAGTTAAGAATGCAGAAATGTTCGTCGTATCGCTCTTCAATTTGTGTAAAAAAATTCATACAAATATCTCGTTTATTCACCTCTTGCGGGGAAAATATTTCTTCATTTTTCCATAGTTGGTGTATGTAAATTAAAAATTTTAAACTCATATTCTTATGAACGAGAGTTTTTTTAGATATGACTATGTTACAATAAAGCAACGATATTTAAATGAGGTATTCTTAGAGTTTTGTGTTTACTTTAAAGTAGTTGTTGGCTTGAAAGAAAAAAGATTTCCGTATAAAAACTTATAACGTAAGCAGGTCAAGTACTAAGATAAGATTTAATATTATATTCTTTTTAAATATTTTAGATTCAAACATAATCTTTATATATATTTCATTATCGTCCTGATGCAGGAATTTTGACATCAAGGACTTTAAATATTTAGTCCTTAAATTTCTGATAGCACTTGTGAGCGCACTCGAAAACAAAATATCACAACAACGAAAAACAATATTCAAATTGTTCAATTTACATGCATAAAAAAATTTACATAGTATAATAATATTAATCTTTCAATGAATTAAAAAGTGTAATAAGAAATTTAATACGTATTTAAATGGGACAACTGGTTTGCTGCGTTTGCACTCAGAAAACGTAACTAATTTGGTAAATTCTATCACATTTTAATGAACGATTTAAAAAGCTATCAAAAGAATTTATGGGCATTAAAAGTTAGAGAAGGCACTAAGTGAAACTTATTGCCTTTCACGGATTTCATGTTACTGTTAAAAATATGGCTCTCGTGTGAGTTGAGATATTTTTCAATCGCCAGAAACCATGAGTTTAATTACATTTTGTTACGAAATAGACATGCGATTACACAATTGAAATTATTCAATTAAAATTATACTTTTGTAATTCAAATTGAATGTTTTAGAATATGTAATTGTAATAATAATGAAATGTAAATAAATCTCATTTCATATTGCAGCAAGTAGTATAGTCTCAAATTTTTGCGTATTTTTTTCACATTTATCGTTTAAAAGATATCACCATTTATATTTTTTTCTTATAAATTAGTAAGATAGAAAAGTAGTAATGTTATGTGTAAAAGTAATAAAAATTGATAAAAACATAAACAGTTTCTTTATTGTATTTTGCTCTTGGTTGGTTTACGTGGCTGCCCTCTACGCCTAGGCATTCAAGTAGAATCTAGATGATTATTTTTTTAAAGAACCTCTACACTCGTCAGTGTCAAACTATGTATAACCGCCCACAAGTACTCGGATACGGTGATTGGTACTAGATCCAACCCGTCGCATTGAGATATCTGATAAGATCACTCCGCCCTGTCTCTGATAAATCTGAAAGGTTCTCTAGTACATGACTGCCTAAAAGCTTGTGTCTCGAGAGATGCAAAGCTGGACATTCGCAAAGAAAGTGGAAGATTTTCTCTTCTTTGCTTTCTTCTCGACAACTACGGCAGAGCTCATTATAGGACAGGCTTATCCTACTAGCATGTCTGCCAACTGTCCAGTGCCTCTTCACGACAGCGACGAGCCTCGAAATGTCCTGGCGGTTTCTGCATGTTAATTGTAGTGAGCGCTTATAATTATACCAAGGCCACATTTTCTTTGCAATCTTGCACGTGTCTATATTGCGCCATCTGCATTCAGCCTTATAAAGATAAAGCATGAAGATGCAGTTTCTAATAGCGCCAAACGGCGTGGCTACCGTTTCAGCGTTGGAAGCATTCAGAGCAAAGTCAGCCCTAGCCAGCTCGTCCGCCTAATCCTTGCTTCAAAAGTTGCTGTGTGCAATCCAATCTCACCCAGATGAGGATGAGATCAGCCTGACCATCCAATCTATATAGAAGCGCTGCTTGGCTGTCAACAAAGATGCCGACTTTACCGTGTACCTTCCTGTCGACCAGCATTCTGACCGCTTCCGTTATAGCCAGAATTTCGGCCTAAAAAACAGTGGAAGGAAGGAGCGCTGTATACCTACTAGATCATCTGAAAAGACTCCAGAGTTGACACCACAGACCATTCTTGAACGATCAGTATATACTCTGACGTAGTACTGCCTTACAATTGCGGCTCCCTTCTACTCCCGCCTGGATGGAATTAGAAGTGGTTGGCTGTTAATGAAAACGTTTTTAACCCCTTAGGCTGGATTTACACACTGTGTATTTCACAGTGTGCTTGTCAAATTTCCCACTGGAAAATGCATACATTGTGTGTAAAAGCAAAAAAAAAATTTCTTCTGTAAATGTCATGCGACTTTTACAGTGCAAAAATTTTCATTTAGAGCGTGATCTATTTTCAACTGACAAACCATCTGGCATCAGATATTTTGCAAGTCAATTGTATATGGCACCAAGAAAATAACTTTTGTGATTTGGCAAATTTTTAAAAATGTATTGACATATATATTTAAAAAAAATTTATATATATTCTTAAAAAAACAAAATTTTTAATTACTTATATACAATTGTTCATACTGTTGTAATCGATTATAGATTATGTCAGATGAAACCAAAAACTCAACTGCAAAAGCAAAAATTATAAACCATCTGTAAATGTACAATATCGACAAACATTCGCAATTAAAGATGCATTTTCAAGCTGTAAAACACAGTGTAAAATACATACTGTGTAAAGGCAGCATTAACGATGTATTTTTAACGATTATATTTTTTTCTAATTCTAATCAAAGTTAGATAGATAAATAGACAGGAAATTGAGCTATACAAACATATCACAATTTTTTACATTGATGTTAAAAAACAACAAGTAAAACCAAAATAAAATAATGTTGATTTCGAGTCATGTAATTTTTTGCAAAAATATTGACTTTATTTGAAGCTAACATTTATTCAAATTGATTCAATGTTTAAAACCTTAACTGAAATAATTTTGATTCAACAAGATTCGTCATATTATTTTAATGTAAGTACATTTTTATTCAATAAGACTCGGATGTTTTATTAAAATGAGCTACTGTTGTTTGCAAGTTATCGTAAATTCATGTTGATTTAACACGAAACGACTATGAAGAAAAGTCTTTAACGGAAAATGTAAAATCAACCTTGTTTTTGCTGGCTTTACATTGTGAATTTTACTGTGTGTTATATTTCAAAAGGATATTTGTCTATGAACGTTTAATAAACTCCGGCCGGACGTTTGGGTTCGATGTCGGAGTGAAGCAAAAAAATACATTCGTTAGCTGAACTTTGTATGAGATTTGTGTAAAAGTTTTCATATCAGCAAAGACGCACGAAAATTAAACCCAGTAATAAACTACAAATTGTAGTATAAAAAGTACATTGTTTTCAAAATAAAAATTTAATATGTTCATTAATTTTGGTGGTATTAAGATAATAGAATCCCTACATTTAATAAAAAAAGTTTAGTTCCTGATCGTTTTCGGATTCATCTAAAAATCTAACGAATTTAAGGTTCGGGTGCTGTCTTAAAAAGAAGGATCGGCCTGACATTAATGTTTAACTTATAATTATAGCTCTCTAATGAAGAGATTTGGTATAATCAATATGTATGAATTTTAAATAAAAATTTAATTTGTTCTTTAAAACCAATTTAATTGACAATTCATTGTCCTTAAAAGACCACAGAGAAATTGCCATAAAAATATAGTTTCCTGTTAAAGCAATAAAAAGAAAAGAAAATTCCGTAACTAACATTTTAATTAAAATTACATACAGCAAAATCTCATATGTATCGCTAATATTTATTTATTTATTTTTTTTTGTCTATACAACCCCGTAGGGAGTTCAGTTTATATTTAATTTTGTAATTTAATATCATGTTAAAAAATATCCTTTCATACAAATATATCTATGATACAAATACAAAACTTTATATTTCCAATTTATACAAAACTACTGATTGTTATTAGTTCAGTCACTTATTGTATTATCATTTCGTTAAAATTTATATGGCATGTATGATATTTAAAACCAAGTTACTATTATACAATACTTCAGCTTTCATGCAATGAAACATCCTTGTGGCAAGAAACAGGATGCAAAAAGTAAATGAAAAAAATTTAGAACAAATAAGAATGTAATAATGTAAAAGTTTTTCATTATTATTAGAAAATCATAAAAATATATTTCTGTAGAGCTCTTAAAATCAAGACACAGGACATCATAATATTATGGATGAAAATGAAAATAAGACAAAAAAATTTATTGCAGGATTTTCGGAATACATAAAATTTAAATCTAAAATTTTTTATTCAAAATTAGGTTTAGTGCAGTCTTTATTTAAGATTTTTTTTCTGTATATTCGTCAATTCTAGTAGACATGAAAATATGGTTGAATTAAGATATTTTGGAAAGAGTATATTTTTGTATCCGCCAAAAAAATAATGTAAAAATAAGTACAAGCTTCTATACAAAAAAATCGGCCGTTTAAAATACTGAGATCGAGTTCTTGATAGATACAAAACAATTTTATTTCTAGGCAACCTTCTAACTGGACAACATTTTCCTTTAAATTTTTTTCTAATACCAGGAAGATATTGTTAAGGTAGCGGGATGCTCTACCAAGATTTTGGTACTCATTTTCATCTCAGTACTTTTAACATTCGCAATTTTAGGATATGAACTCAACCTTATTTTCACATATACGTTTTTGCATGGATCTCACTTCATTTATTCCAGGTTATTATTTTAGTCGCCTGGTTTAAAAGTTCTTGGTTTTAAATTTATCATATGATTTTACTAAAACCTGACTGTACACGAAATTTTAGCTTTCTAGCTATAATATAAGTGAGCCATACAAAAAAGGGACATACTTGTCCCCAATTTATTGAAAATGGCCATTTCCAATTTTAAGTTGTATTATTTTGTAGTTATAAAGGGGTAAAAACAGTACAAATGAAAACAGCGTGTAATGTAAACAGTGTTGGCAGAGGCATGAACCTGGCCTTTATAAACTTATAGGACTTTTAATCTGATTCGTTTTATTAAAAAATATACAATTCCGATCATTAGTTTATTATTGCCTTGAATATATTCGTATTTCGACGCCCTAGCAACAGAAAGACTTTCTTATCTAGAGAAGTAAAATATATTTTGCTTATAATATATATAATATAATATATAATATATATCTTTAAGTATGAAAGAACCTGACTTTTATTGATATGAAAGTTGCAGTTCTGATAAAATGTTTCCAATGGTTCACTTTTCGAAGCTGTGCGGACGCAATCCCAAGTGCTTAAATCTTGTATATTACCAGGTTTTCACAAAAATGCCCAACTTAGAGAGAGAGAGAGTTAAAATACAAGAGCCATTTTTGCATTATATGATGCGCTGTAAGAGTTAAGTAACTCATTGTGGTTGAGCAATATTCTCAACATTCATACGAGTTCTAATTAACAATAGATGTCAAAATCGATTTTTAGCGAAAAGTAATTTTTTTATTGATGAAAATAATTCCTTGAGCAGAGCAAGCTTTTTGTGCTTTTTGCATGAAAAATATGCAATTGCATATTTTGCTAATTTTTCCCAAGAAAAGCATTTTTGATACAAGTTGCATAAATTTACATATTCCACAGGTTGGTAACTCATTTTAACAAAAATTGTTTGCGGTAACTGATGCAGATCCATATATGGTATCCGTAGTGCGATCATTAAAATTTGTTTACCCACAAAATGTTACATGTTACATGTCTGGCTCATGAGTTGCATAGAATTGCAGATTTTGTTCGCTTAGATTTTGCTTTTGATATTAACTCCCTTGTTGCAAATTGCAAAACTATTTTCCTTTAGGTAGAACTACATACATATATAGAATGTAGTATTTTTTCAAATAAACTTATTGTCTTAATTGATTTCCAGGCGCCCTCTCGTATCAATGTAATGCATTCTATGCACCCAAGTATGATCAATCCTCCAAAAAGCCCTGTAACACCTACTAGATGGGGATCTTAGTTAACATCTCTATAGAAATAAGCAGCGTTTTAAATGAGCACTGTGATGATGAGGCAGAGTCGATATGTAATGAAAAGGCTGAATTTAAGTATTCATTGGCAAAAATAGATTTACCATAATTTTGAATGTATTTGCCATAATAAAAGCAAATTAAAAACTACACGACTTTCTTTACATGAAAGTTTATCCGTCATAGAAGACGCAAAAGAAAAATTTTAGAATAAAAAATTTTATGAAAAACTTAACAAAGTATTTAATCGAAATGTTGGCCTTCAAAAGTTGAGCACGATGTTGAACGTATATTTTCAATATATTTTGCCGTTTTGTGCGACAATCGAAGATCCTTTCAATTTCAATACTTGAAAAACATCTGATTACACTTTGAAAAAAATATTTGCTTAAAGAAATCTGCTAAGAATTGATTAGTCAGTGTTTTTTCGGGTGCATATTTTTGTGCATATTTTAACGATTTTTTGAAATATTTGCATGCATATTTTAATAATTTTTGTGCATATTTAAAACTGTCCTGATTATTAGTTTTTTATTTTTATAGAAAACACTAGCCAGGAAAAATGTGCTCCAGTCGCCATTATAAATGAATAATTGTGATTTTATTTTAACATTAAAATAAAAAATATTTAAATCCTAGCATAATTTTCTTTTAATTTTTATATTCTTGTATTGATATCCAAAATAATTTTTTCATAGTTAATTGGCAGGCATTTCTATACTCGTCATCTCTTGGGCATAGCAAGCTAATTGCTTATGTTTTCAAACTAAAAAAAATATACTAAAATTTTTACTTCTTCTGACAGTAAATACATTAAAAATACCTCCACAATTTAGCTTGTACTAATATATTGATTGCTTTAACACAATTTAAAAGTTATTTTATTGCAGAAAACGTGTTTAGCTGATTTGAGTACAATGTACAAGATTAATACAACAGATATAAAAGGACACGTATATCAAATTAGAAATTAAATAAGTTGGTGTCAAGAAAAAAGAAATCTGAAAAAAATTTGCTGAAACAATAACTAATATACGTGCTTCCAAGTACATATCAGCAATACTGAATAAATATCAAACAACAATTGATGTTGTGGAAACAATAATATATTTAGTCACCAATGAAACGCAACATTTATTTATCCGATGCACAAACTTAGGGGAAATATACTCAAAATCAGTTATATGGAAGCTATTATAAGCTATTAAATAGCTGAGATAGGGGTTAAACATTATCATTTCTGCAGTTGAGATTAAATTTAATTTAACGAAATATTTCATATATTACAAATTAAAGGGAAAAAGTTTGACCATAAAGAGTTATCTAATCACGATTTCAATAAGTCAAAGCAGCTTGAAAACCCTTAAAAATTTCTTATTATAAAATTCTAAAATTGAAAAGTAGCTGTTTTGATCGAGCTCATATCATATCTTGAATTCACAAAATTTCTTTTTTGATTTAAAAGTTTTTACATGTTGTGGGTTGAACTGTTCTGTATACAAGTGTCGTAATGAATACTCACATACGTTTCGCATTAAGAATAATTGTGGTGTTCGTATTCGCTAGATTCTAGCGAATATTTGGCAAATAATAACGTTTCTTAAAATTAATAAGCTGAAACAATTTTTTGTTAAAACGGTTTTTAACAAAACGGTAAGTTTTATCTTCAAATTAGCCCATACAAAAATTTTAGATGAAATTATTATCTATAAAAAATGTCTAAATACTTTTTTTCCAAGAGCCATCGTTTTTAAGATGTAAGAAATCATTAGACTTTTATAAAGAGAAATAACAGTTTTTTATTAGAAGTTATAAAACTCACTTGTACATTATCATTTTTATTGGAATCGTTTAAAATTCAACCAGATCATGCAATTGGGATATTTCGCTACAAATTCCACTCTCGAACTTCAATACACACACGACTTCGCTGATCATGTGGATTGTATAAAACTACAACTGTATTTATATTATTTGTAAAATCTCTCACTGTGTGGGGCGTGTCCTTTAATTTTGCGCAAAATAGTACATTTTTCTGATATGGTTTATTAACAGTTTCATTACGTATACGCTGCGGTGACTAATAATTATTTTAAAGTTTGAGTTCAAATCTGAGTTTACCCTTTTCTTATTAAATTTTATGAAATTGTTTTTGGATAAATCCATTATTTTATTAAGAGAGTACTTTTTTGTTTTGAAACAATTTATTCATCAGACTAGCCGAACGGATCAGTACTGATTTCGAGGTCGCTACACCATCTCATCAGCGCTCTTTGTTTTATTTTGCCACTTTTTACGGTGGATACCAGTGACTAGGAATATCAACTATTTAACCGTCGTATTATTTAACAAATTAAAATACGAAAAGTGCAACTTATTAATTTTTTACAAATTAAACAATTTCGGTTATTGCGAAATATTGCTAATTAATTTTTTCCAAATAATCCATACTCTTTTTGGAACTTGATTACTTTTGGTTTGGTTTTATTCCAAAGTATTTAATATTAGGCTAAAGTTCAAAAGAAAAAGTATATAATTAAAAAAAATATTTTTAAAATCTGTGTTTAATAAAAAATAAATCAGCAGACAGCGATTTTGCGTTGCAAATAAAGCTTTTACAATTTAAAAGCCGTTTCTTGCGAAACAGAAAGAAATTAAAAAAAAATTAGTTAAAAAAAGATAACCAACTGTGAAATACTTAAACAATTTAACAATAAGTGGTGATTTCTGAATATGCACCTTTATATCTTAATCTATACCTTTATTTTACATATATATATATTTTTATTAGTTTATCCTAGTAATTTTGTATCAAGCATTAAAAATCAAATTTATATCTAATTAATTGTTCATTTATACGAATGTGATCTGACTATTAATCTGTATTCAGGGTCATTCTCACTTTCTCACTACCACTTTAATTTATGAGATATTAGGCTTGATGTGCTAGACTCGCCAAACAAATCCATAAAACAAATAATCATTCTCTTAAAATAGATTCAAAACTTATTAAGTTTTGACTATTATATATTTCTATTATAGTGTTTTATTATTCTCGCGGATAATATATTATACATTGACGTTTTCATGCCAATATATGAAATTGTCGGTCACAGGTTGACAACTAACTCTTAACTCGCAAAAAAAATCGAATCAGGTTTTTGATGCCAAAAGACGCTGTTGGTTCTTTTGCTTGTTAATATAATTCATTTTTATTTCTTAGAAATCTTAAAATTTATATCTCCTACTAATTCTGATTTTTTTATTTACTTGCAACACGATTTAGTAACGGAGTAATAACGTTTTTATTTTGTCTCCTGAAAAGTACAGAATAAACATGTTAAGAGTTGTCAACCTGTGAGCGAAGATATATTACCTGCTTATAGGGAGCACAGCTGAGTGCTGCCGAATGCGTCACTGCTTGCGTATGGTTGTACGTTCCGTAGATATGCGGAGTAGCTGCCTGTGGCAGTCACAAACAGTCAGCGGCTAAAAGGGGAGAGTCTCGGAGGTTCTTTCGACCTCCCACTAAATAACGAGTTTGCCTGTGATCCTTGTATCTTCGTGGCGAAATATTGGCGACAACCCAAAAACCAATAACACAACCGACCAGGAGCGTCATAACCCTATTAGCCGCATGGACTAAATCTCTGCGCAACGGTATGCCTGGAAGCGAAGATGGCAGCCCCAACACCAAGATCGGACGCGCCCTTCCTAATCAGTCATTCGTCTTAAATGAAACCTTATTACCGAAACCATAACAACATAAAAAAAAGCCTTACTCCTTAAAAGTTAAAAGGAACAAATATAAACTCTTACATATTCTAAATAATGTCCGTATAAACTACGACTTGTTAAACAAAAAAAAAAAAAAAAAAACAAAAAAAAATTTATGTTTACAAATTATACCATACTTTAAGCAAAATATTCTTAGCCATTACAATGACAATAAGGAGTTTGAAATAAATGTTAGTACTTCACCGTAACTTATTTTTTTCTTCTCGCATTATTCTATATCGTTACATGCGAACAAAATATCTACACATACAAGTACTTAAAAGAATTGATTGATTTATTGCAACGATTTGTAGCTTTCCTTTCAGCTTTAGTTTTTTTGTATTTTTTCTCAAGTTTTCTACACAATGTCCCAAGCATGTACACATATTGTATGTCACGAGCAAGTCATTAGAAGTAGTTACTGGAAGCAATTTTATAAATTATCTTGAAGTTTGAATGACAATGTGTCGTTTACTTAAAAGTATTGTTTTCTTTAGGACAAAATGTTTAAAATGTTCAAAAGCCATATGAACTAAAGGATTGCAAACCAAAAAATATAGGGGATTCGTAATGTGGTTCTTTATGCGATAAAACCTTTAAACCTCCCGCTATAAAAAATTTAAATTAATGGAAATTGTATTTTCATAAGATATCGACGTTTTGAGGTCATTGGAAAATTTTCTGACAATTTTTGCGATGGTGTCCATATGACATCATGTATTTCTTTGTATTTATGTTAGTTTCCCAAAAATTAAGAAAGGCAAAAATTATAGAAAGCAACTTTGCGGCATTTAAAAGACATTTACCTAATTTATATCTAATGCGATAATAAAATAATTCACTTTGGCATTTATTTGGAAATTTCGAAATCAAACTTTTTGCAATAATTTTAACTGCCACAAATTTAAATGAATTTGAGTTGGTTCGTTCGAGAGATATCGAAGACGAAGGATTTAAAAAGAGAGAATATTTTTGCGAAAATTTCGAAAAAACTTTTTTTGGATTTGAAAAAGCTGGATTGATAGAATAATTGCAAATATTTTCCCGCTTTGGGGTAGATTTTTTGGCCTTCATATGCTCTTTTTGCTTTATCTACTCTCTTCAGCGATTCTCATCAATGTCCTGAACAGTGAAATGCTTCGGAAGCGGATTGGCCCAGTCTGATCCTTTCAGACCGGGATGCATCGATTGTGCAGGTGGTTTTCGGTCTTAATATTTTCGCTTATATTAGAACGGCCTGAATCGATTGCTTTGATTTGTCATTATGTTTGTTTTTCACATTGTTCCACTGTTCGTTTAACCGTAACTTGCATTTTTTTGAATTCTTGCGTCATATTTCATTTTTGTCAAAATGAGCCGCAGAAGTAAGTTCTGTTTTCAATTATTTAAATTTTTATAAACTTTGAAACACTTTCAAAATGAAAGTAAAACCATTGTTATTTTATAAGCTGTCAAATGTTTATCTTAAAAAAATTAAAACTTTGAGTTTTCAGACAAGTTTTCTATAAAAACTTTTAACAAAAAAAAAAAAAATTAAGCCCCCGTAGACTAGTAGATAGTGCACTAGACCGCGGGTCGCAGATTCGATTCCTGCCTGGACCCTGGGTGTTTCTACAGACAAGCCCAAATGGCTTCGCTGTTTGTGTTTGTTCTTAAAAGAACAAAAAGTTAGATCAATTCTGTACGCCTGAACACTAAATTAATTTTGTCAATATACACCCAATATTCGCTTCAATTAAGAATGCACGTCTGAACTTAGTAGATATAAGTTTCAGTTTTATATTGCTTTCATATATAAACGGTCATACAAAACTAAATGCATACTATATTTAATTGAAAACTAACGAAAAAAGGAAAAAGTTTTCAACGAAGTTCGGAATGCTATTTTATAAATGTATGAGAATTACGTTTACAGGATCACTCACGATCAAGTACGGAGTATTCTTTAAAAGCAGACTCGTGAATTCAAATATATTCATAATTACGCCTGAGCCACTCATGGCTCAAAGAAATCACTAAATTTTTAAATCTCTAATTGTTATATGTATATTATAGTGTTCCGTATGAGCGTATGAGTAATATTATTATAATTAAATATTACTCATACGAAACAGTGCGTTTTGCTCTTGTCGATTAGAAATTTCTATGTTATTTCACAAAAATAATATTAAAGTTATTTACGTATGACTAAACGAATAAATCCCCCTATGGCAAACCACTTCAAGCAACTATGGTATATACAGTGGAATCTCTCTTGAGCGGACACCGAAGGGACCGTTAAAATGTGTCCGTACAAGGGTGCTGTCGGGCCATGAGAAAACTACATATTTAAATCAAAAAAATTTGTCTAACAATGTTAGTTTTTATTTAAAAATACGTTTACTAAAAAAATAAAATAAACAATTAAATTGGGTTTAGTAACAAAAAAGCCATTAAATGTAGCTCTATATGTAATAAAAGTTTAAAATGTTTTATGAGTACGCACATTTCTGTTATTTGGGAAATCTCATAAGCCGCGTAAGTAATTGTAGAAAAAACGTTAGATTGAAAACATTATGTGACAGAGAAAATGTTTACAATACCCACATTTACTTATGTTATGTGATGTAGTAAATATGATAAACCGTGCCCTGTTGTTAAAGAGAGAACAAATTAAAAGAGTATTGGGAAGTTAATTTTTTGAATTATGACATGAAAAAATCGGAAAAATAAGCTAAATGTCCGTCCAAGAGAATTTTTTTTTGCCAAGTGGATGTCCGTGTCCACTCTTGAGAAGCGTCCGGTCAAGGAAAAGCGACTGCAATGCTTTTCTTATGGAGCGCTGCCGGGATTTGGCAACAATGTCCGTCTAATAGGGGTGTCTTCTTATGGGAAGTGTCCGTTAAGGGAGATTCCACTGTAATTATAAAATTTTTCAAAATTAATAAAATTCTAAATAGGCTTCTACGAAATATTGAACTGAATATTACAACCTCCATGAGATAATTCCCAATGGAATAACTCCTAGTAAAATCGGGCCGAAAAAAGTAAATTTAGTCTTAACAAAATTTAATTAAGTAAATCCCAAAAACTAGAAAATCTATAATAACCAATTTTTAGTACTTTTTTCAAACTAAATTAACTAGAAAAATTAATAAAGAATGGACTTAGGAGGTGTAGGAAAAAAAGATTTGCAAAAAAATCTTTAGTAGACAGTACAGTAGAAAAGGTGCCAGCACGAAGCGGCTTTGGATATACATAACTCAAAGTAAACCATTCGAAGCCGACTTTTACTTTACGAAAGAACAACATTCAGGCTGCCAACCAAAAGCCGCCAATATAAAATAGCTTTAGTAAACAACACCGCTTTTAAACAGGCGCCATTAAAGAACAACCCAATGGAATAAACCCAAATTAAATTAATACAATCTAAATAAAATCACATTTTAATTAAATAACGTACAATGAAAAAATTATATTAAAAAGAAAATCTTTAAGTCAGCCCAAAAGCCGGCAAGACAGAAAGTTTTTGCTCTGAATTAATTTCATTTAATAACTCTGAAATGTATAGTTTGTATGCAAAACTCAAATGAAAACAAGTCCAAATAAAATGAAATATGTCTTAATATTATGTAGTATGAAATAAGCCACAATTGTTGTCTTTCTATGTCTCATTTTAAAATAACATCAAAATTTGCAATGAAATAAAACCAATTACATGAAAATAATGCAGATTTTTAATATTTGAGTTTGCTTCGTGGTACCTTTTTTTACTCATTCCGCTGGGGAAAAAAATCTAGCTTCCGCCTAAAAGTCTGAAATACAGAAATGCTTTTAAGAGGGAAGCTGGTTGTGGATATACTATAAATACACGTGATCGGCGGCTCAGAACCTGATGCAGGAATTTGATTTTTTTAACAGAGTGTGTCCAAGAAAACAAGTTATTAGTGCATATCAAAATAGTTGTGGAATAGATTAGAGATTTTTAGCTAGTCTATATACATTCATTTTCTTGGTGCTAATGCCAAACAAAAGTTTTTGAAAATCTTTGAAAGAAGATATCGAGGCAATCTCGATTAATAAATTTAAAAAACAGATTAGAGAGTTAAAAGTCCAGATTTTATACAGAACAATGCATTCAAAAATGCGAGTTCATTTCTCAGAGCAGGCATTTGCTTGTCAGCATTTTAACTTTTCTATTTTGCCACTAATATTTTTGCTGAAGTTCAAAACAGTTAAACAAATTGAATGCGACTTTTTAGATTTTTTGTTTTGTTTTATTACTGCTTTAGTGCAAAATAGTGATATCCCAAAAACATTGATTTTTGATGTTAAGAATGCAGAATTATTCGTGGTATCGTTCTTTATCTTGTTTAAAAAATTACAATAAATATCTTGCTTACGCACCTCTTAAAGTGAAAATATTTTTTTTAATTATTCATTGAAAACGTTAAACTCGTTTTCATAACAACGCGTTTTTTGAATTATGACTACGTTGCATTAATAAGTAAGATATATTATTAACAACGCATAAAACCACCAGTTAACAGGTGATTGTTTACAATTACAGACTTGTCTTGTTTTTAATATGAGCCAAGGCGTCGCAGATATGGTCTCCTAAGTACCCAGTTTTAATTAGTTTCGTCAACTTAAAGTAGAAAATATGAAGATTTATAAGGCTGTCAAGGAATTTCTTCAACATTATTCAACAACCATCATGTTTACTTCATTTATTACTTTGAACTTGATTTAATTGCTTTTAGTTTAGGCTACAAACTAAGCCAACAAAATTGCTTTAATACTTCTTCAAATCAAACTTTTATTTTATATCTTCTTTCCATATTCAAGTAAGCAGATAATAATAGTGTTCCTATTTTGATAGATAGTGTTTGGATAGTGTTTGTTATTTGTAAGTTAAAAATTATTTATAAAAAAATATATTTTTTGTATCCCACTTGAATAGTAATTGATAGTGCGAGTGTGCAAGTTTTAGCGTAGTTCTATATAATCTATGCTTTTGTTACAAATGATGTAGTAAATTCTCTTGTTTGATAATCCTCTAGAATTTATTACATGCAATATGCTTTTGTTTTATTTACAATATGTTTTTCTGAGCTAAAATTTTCTATTTTGACATTAAAACTTGGCAAATAAAACAGAAAAAAAACCACAAAAATATACACTTTATCTTAATTATCTTTATGTTTCTCTTTAGTGCTTTGTGACAATTAAAGTATTATTTTAAGCTGACTTCATCTTGTGTAATATTTTATTTCTCATTTATTCCGTCATGCATTTCATTCTACTTCTTTATTTTATTTGTTTTTAAATTCTAAATGTAAATAATAGTGATGTAACGATTATTCATATTCGTATACGTATTCGCAACTGTTCGCCTATTTCATGACATTCACAGTTGAACTCACACGCGCCAAACTCTTACGCATATCGAAGTTAAAAAAATAAATAATAGCTCAATCACTATGTTGTACAAATGGTCTTGCATCGTGGCATTTGCAAAGTGGTGTAGCATATTTTTACTCTACACTAACAAAATACAGGGATATGCTCTTGCTACGCATGTTTAAATAAACAACACAAGAACCCAACATTTTGAAAACAAATATGTCCAAACTAGTTTTAGTATTTAAAGTTTCAACTTTTTATAATCTTAAAATTGAATTTACACCTATTTTGAATTATACCTATTTAGCCTAAATTATACCTGCTTAATCTAATTTATACCTACCTTGGTTTCACTGTAATTATTCGAATTTAGTGTAAAATTATTTCCCCCACCGTAATGCAGATGTTAACCGGTCAAACCGTTTGACTTCGGGCTTGTTACCGAGGTTCTTGTATTAAGCCCAATATCTGCATTTCGTGAGAACAATTAGTTACCTTGCAACTAACTCGCCATCAGTTCACCCCGTGTAACTGAATAATTATGCCTTTTTACAACAAAATAAAATCTTTATTATAAAAGAAAATTATGTTTACATCATTAATTTCTAAAAGAAACTAAAGATTCAAGGAACACCCTATAACTGGTACGTACCCAATTACCAGTTAGGCAAAAGCACAAGGAACTAATTCTGTTCTTTTATCTTGTATACCTTAAACCCTCACAATTGCCTTTAAGGTTGGCCCTCGTGCGTCCCAACTGACAAAGGAATTTTGAAATAATTGCCCACAATTATTCAAAATAAAATTTTAATAATTCGAACTGAAAATAACTTAATGTTTAACTTAAAATAATAATGTTCACTTAGTCCCGGTCTTGACTTGCAATTTTTGTTGCAGCAACTTTTATATATTTTATTGAGAAATAGCGAGAGAGAAGAAAATGTATATTATTCTATTTCAACACTCTCACACACATTCAAGAATTGCTACAACAAAAGTTGCAAGTATGAACCGGAACTTAGTAAACTAAACAATAAAACATAAATAAATTTCTATATAAAGTGTGTATTTGGTGCGATGTTGACTGGATTTTCTTAATTTGCTCCTAAAGTATTGTTTCTTGACATTTAAAAACACAACATAGAAACATTTTCTTATTAAGAAAATCTATAAATGGTTTTTCCAACTTACCATTTAGCAACACGAAGAACATACCCGGCCGGTGAAGCCGAGATCAAGATAGGTATAAATAAACTTAATGTGAGTACTACCGCATTTGTTCTATATTATTAAAAATATGATATTTTGCCAGATTGTCAACATAGTTTGATTGGTGTTTTTTACGGGAATTCTTAAATTTTAGTATTTTAAATTTTTATTCGCACTTTTATCCAAAATTAATATTTTACATATTTAGTAAAACATTAATAATTTCTTTGAAAACAAATTGGAATTCACTCTATACAAATGCATAGCAGTTGTTGTTGTAAAGTTGGTAAAGTAAGAAAACAAAAACAATTGGTTGATTATTGAGTTCTTGTTACAACTTTGATATTGTTTAAACTTTTCATTTGTTTTAATGAAAGTTTAATATAATATCTCCAGTTGTTCTAAGAAATATATGGGTAAAGTTCCCTGATGATCTGCATTAGCAATAGGGAAATGCGCGTAGGAGTAAGCTATACCCCTCAATAATCAATTTCAATTTGTTTTTAACAAAATTATTAATTTTTTACTAAATACTAAATATGTAAAATATTAATTTTGGGAAAAAGTGCGAATAAAACACTATCGTGTGTGCATTGTTTACCACAAGGTACTTTCGCCTCACTGCATCATAATTGATAAGAAAACAAAATAGCTATTATGTTGGAGGCGCTTGATCCCATTGTAATTTCGCAGGTGGAGAAAGTAATCGCCTACATTCTACACATACTTTCGGAATACTCGCTACACGACTAAAATCCTTCCGATTTTTCAAAATAAAACGTACGGCTGGCAAGACGTCAGCAGATGCAGCTTCAAATGGTTCATGAACTAAATTCTAGGCAGAATTGGCCCAACCCGTCAGGTCTACTTCAAATTATACTCCATCCGAATGGCTTTTAAGCAAATCAACCGAATGCAGCATCCACCGACTTTTAATACAGAAAAAAAGTGATGAATGCTCAACTACAATCACATCATCACCTTTGCCATCATCTTTGTATTGACTTGTCGGGAAAGCAGATAAACTTGGAGAAAGCCCTCGCAGCAACTGCTAAATATTTCGCCTACAAATTATGTGTAGAACTTAATTATTATCATCCTCGGACTAGAAATTAATTTTAAAGGTTTAAATCTGATACACAAACTTTGAAGCTAGTTTATGTTATTTTGCAAATAAAATAAATATACTAAAAGAAAACAAATTTAACAAGTACTATAAAGAAAAGTGTAACACAACACTTTTCATTGCATAAATGTATTAACTTGTAATAAAATTCCCAATGTTATATTTATCTTTTGAAAATACTTTTTATCTATATCTTTTAAAAAAATAAATGTAAAAGAAATCTCTGAAGGGATTTCATTACAATTAATATATAAAAGGCAACCATTTTGCTATGTTGTTTAATTTCTTAGTCAATAGTCTGGAGGATAAATAATCTAAGAATGCTGCTTACAAGACAATAAAGTACAAACAGGAATTGCTGTATTATTTTATTGAATTCTTAACGTTTTAGTTGACGACTTGTTGTTGGCAATGATTATGAAAAATTTTATAATAATGCGAAAAGAGGAAACAACCAATTATTGACTTGACAGCACTCTGGGTTCAAAACAGTTGTATTGCATCACTCTAAAGTAAATGTACAGCTCTAGTTGGTGTTTTTTATGTATTTTCTACAAACATCTTACAGATACAATTAGAGATGAAAACAAGTCAGCCAGGTAGTAATTGTTAAATAAGAAAACAAAATTAATTGGTTAATTATTGAGTGGTTGTTACAACTTTAATATTGATTTAACTTTGCATTTGTTTCAATGAAGGTTTATAAGAATACTATATCCAGTTCCCTGATGATCTGCATTAGCAACATTGAAATTTATATTAAATATGCTATTGCTACTATTGACATTTAACACAGGGTTTTCCTATGAAATCTACCAGTAGACCAGCAGACTGCGTCAATAGTGACTAAGTAGTTCTTGTGGGACCATATGGAGAAAATGTCAATAGCAAGATTGTACTGACTTCCTATTGACAATATCACCACACTGTGGGAAATATCCCTAGTAAAACTGTACTGATTCTCTATGGACGCTGTCAAAATTAAAATTATACTAACGATGTCTTCAATACTATTTCAATTTAGTTCAAAAAGGTACAATTATTTATTTAAAATGATATTTAAAACTAAAATAAGATATAAAATATATTACAGTCTTTGAAGTATAATTGTCTTATTGTTAAATGACATAAAAGAAACTCGTTTTAAATTAATGATTTGCTTTGAAAATCGCAATTCACTTGACAAAATCCTTTGAATTAGGAAATTAACTACAATTCATTTTTGCCTAATTCGTTGGAATTGATTCAAATTTCATTCAATTAATTTTTTGCGTAAAAAGAATTAATTCAGAATTAACTAATTCAGTGCATGAATGATTCGCGAATAAATTAAAATATTAATGATTTATTTACAGTTATGCTAAAAACAAATATTCTGTTATATTTTTAATCCAATACTGAATTGAAGTCAAAAGAATTACCTGATATCTGTATTTCTATTGATTGACTTCTATGAATTTGAAAAAAATTTAGATTTTTATTCTTTTTTTTTTGTGTTTACATATGTGATGAAAGTGCATTTTTTTAAAGAACTTTTAACATGTTTTATGCATTGAACGTTGAATTACTAATACAAATTTTTTAGCCTTTTTTTAGAATTTATTTTTGGGTGCTTGGATCCCCATTAAAAAAACCGATTTAGCCTTTTTTTGTTCCAGCTTCTAGCAACACTGTTGCTGATCTCCGATATCGAACCTGAACGTTCTAAACGGCTGAGCTCTAATAAATAGTTGAGCTTGAGGTCTTGCTCATTATAAAAATCAATAATCTTGAATTTAATATTTTTTCTGGGGAATTAAGAAATAATAGCGAAAATTTTTATATTAAATTAAATTTTAAATATTCATTTGAAATGTTGAGAAAGATAAACAATTAAATCTTGTTTTATTTTTTAAATATGGCAATTATATTTTACACCCCGTTCTTAAATCTGTGTTTTCGTTTTTTCTGTTTCAATGAAAATGGCAAAAAAAATCCAGTTTATAATACTTTGGATAAACACAATGCCTTTCTGTTTCTTTTGAATTAAAAGCAGGGAATGCAAAATATAATAGGCACTTAACTTCCTTGAATAATTTCTTTCGTTTTTATTTTCGAATTGCAATGGCTACCATTATTATCACTGACTGTTTCATGATTCGTTTATATTCAACACAGACGTTAAATTTCCTTTTTGTCCGTGTGCTGCAATTTTTATATTTCACCAACATATAAAACAAAATAGTGAAGACGTTCAACATATAATTAACTAGGATGAGCAATAAAAAGAACTCTATTAAATTGCACTACTTTTGCACAAATATCTTTTAAGTATTAAATTGTGCAAACAAAAGTTCACAATATTTTTTTATTTCAAACAGACGAACATATTATTATCTTATGTTTGAACAAATAAAGATTTAAATGTAAATAGAAAACAAAATGTTTGGTAAATTTGTATTCAAACAAAACCAGTGCATGACAAACGAATAAAGAATAGTTTGTAGTTTTTAATCTAAAGTGATTATTATTTTTTGGCTAATTTTCATAACAGTCTGCCGTGTAAGTTGAAATTAATTAGTGTTAAGTTTTTCCCTTGTTCCTTTGGAATATTGTCTCATGTACAATTCTTTCTGACTTAAAATGTTACGAACTTTAGCAAAAAATAATAATAATAATCACTTTGGATTTTAAACTAATAACAACAAATTTGTTCGAAAAATAATCACTTTAAATAAAAAAATAGTTTATTTAAACAAAAATCATTAAAGATTGTGTATGTGTGCATTTTATTATATTAAACAAATAGATTAGTTTTTTAGCTAATGCACGTTATCTCTCTACTCGTATCTCGTATATATTTCATTGTGTAGAATAGGATTCAATCAAAAAATCAAAAACTTCAAAAAATGTAATTACTACGTTTTGTTATGGACCTCTACAAATATGGTAGTAAGCAAGATTGTCGCATTTGGTTCTGGGAGAATCCTACACGGATTGTGAAAAAGGTTTTACTTCCAGAAAAAATTACAGTACGCAAAAAATTTGATATATTTCAATAAGATTTTTTCTTCTGCCAAACTAGTTAGACACTTAAAATTATTTTTATTAAAAGATTTATTGTTTGCCTTTAACTTAGAAATCTTTCATTCCTCAATATGTTTTATAGACTTAAATATGAAGAAATTAGGAGAAGTCATTGCTTGGAATCAGAAATATGTCAGGCATGCATTTGTGTAATTTTACCTTCAATTAACAATTTTTGTTTGCACTTTTTGCTCTCTTCAATTATCCAACACGTACGTTTAAATTTAAAACATAAATTTTTGAATATGCAATCAGAAATCATAAAAGAGTAGAAAAAAGTACTCATGCTATCAAGAATATTTTGCAATTTATACTCTATTCAGACAAACAAAAAGTTTAATACTACTTTGTGTATGTTTCTTTAATACGAATGTCCAACTCTTTTTTCACTTTCAACAATTTTTTTTACGAATTTTCATCTTTGCATGTGTCAAAGTTGATTGGATGGATGTCTGCATAAAAAATAGTTGATAAGGTTAAAATAAAGAGGTGCAAGGCAGTTCAAATACACTATTTATAGCTTACAATTCTTAAATTCTGGGACTTGCTGTGCATATTAACAGGAAATGTACCTACACTGCTCAGAGAAAAAATTCGCTTGGCAATTTAGAGTATAGCGCAGAGTTGTAAATTAATCATTCTTTTTTTTTATTTTAATTCATTACGAATTAGGCAAGTTTTGAGTTAATTCTTTTTACAACAAAAACGAATTTAATGAAATTTGAATCAATTCAAACGAATTAGGCAGAAATGAATTGCAATTCATTTCCTAATTGAAATGAATTAGTAGAATGAGTTGCAATTCGTTTTCAGTTTAAATGAATCTGTAAAATGAATTGCAGCACGGTTCCAATTCAAATGAATTTGTTAAAATGAATTACAATTCATTTAAGGTTTGTTTGAATTGAATTGATTTTGAATTCATTCAAACTAATAAGAACATTAAATTGCAACTCAAATGAATTAATTCAAAAATGAATTCCAATTAATCAAATACAAGAGCAGATCTAGCGAGGACGAAAAATGGAAATGTCTTCTACCAAATTAAAAATATTCAGTACAAAAATTTAAAAGATTTTTCCTGGATCCGCGCCTGATTAAAGAAAACGTGGTGTTTGGAGTTTGTTTCTTCAAGAACTGACTTTTATTTTAAAATACGCTATTATTTGAGTTACAAAATAAGGATAAATAAATTTTATTAAAATGCATCATTCACCTTTAACAAAACTAACTTTTCAAAATTATTATCTGAAAGAGATCCACGTTTAGGGATTTTCCACAATATACAAATATGAGATTATATAAACAAAAAATGATTGTTAAACACACATTTAATAATATTTTCACACTATTTGATAAAAATAAAAAATACAAGTTTCTTTTGGCAAATAAACAAAATTTTCCCATTTTGATAGAATTTTCGCCAATAATGTATAATACAATGCTATTCTGACGATATTATGAGAATTTAAGAATTTTTTGTCTTTGGACTATACTAGATGATATACGAGATAAACGACAGTAATCCTGGATGTCTTTTACATAAAAAATAATTGAATAACAAAACGACAGTGATGCTTGCTGCATGTTTACTTTCAAAATCAATTAAAATTTTAATTAATCAAAATTGTTTTTCTAATTCATTTAAATTAATTCAAAATCAATTCACTTCATAAGAATTGGAAATGCAACGCAATTCACTTTGACAAACTCATTTGAATTAGAAATGAATTGAAATTCACTTTGACAAATCCATTTGAATTGGAAATTAATTACAATTCATTTGACAAATTCATTTGAATTAGGAAATGAATTGCAATTTATTTTTGCCTAATTCGTTTAAATTAGTTCGAATTTCATTCAATTCATTCTATCGCGTGAAAAGAATTTATTAAAAACTTGTTATTTCAGTGCCTTGAATGATTCGGGAACTAATTCAAAAATTAATGATTCATTTACAGCTCTGGTATAACGTCCAAAAAAAAATATTTATGTAGAAAAAAATTAACAAAAAAGAATGTTGTTTTATTACACTTACAATCTTGACTGTTCTAACAAGTCTTATTAATTTATTGTGTGTCTATTTTCATTAGTAAAATTACCAAAGTTCATCACAAGAAATAAAAAATTTAGCTCTGTTATGTTGCAATTTGGAAAGTTTTAATGAACTCAACATTATTAATTGCCTTTTTGACATGTCTTGCTATTTTAACTTCTATTGAAATCTATTATTACAAATTATTCTTTGGAAAAATTTATTGGGGCTTATAAGACAAATAAATAAATTGATTTAACAGTTCATATTCGGTTTTTGCTTAAATTTTCTTCCTGAAAAAAATTTTAAAACTTTTAGGCAGTATTGTGTTGAAAAACTTATAAATTTTGTTTAACCTTCATAATGTTAAAACTCGATTGTGAAATGGTTGAATTAAATGTATTTATGTACTTATTTTTATGTGCAAAAATTTAAATTTGACTTAAAAAAATATTATTCAATCTGTTGACAGAGAAATTTTTATGAAAACTAAAGTTAGTTAAGCTAATAAAAAGTATTTTCTTTAGTGAAATAAATATTTTGTATTTAGGTCATAAAATCGAGTGTTGATATAAATTTAATAAAATTAAATTTTAATTAAAAGCAGATGTTTCAAAAGAGTACCGGAATGATGTTTAGCCTCGTTGCCTTGCAATGAAATTGTTGCGAATATTTTAAAAGAGAAAAAAGAAAACAATGTGCTACTTTTAATTTGTAAAAAGAGTTTAGGAAAATAGAAAAGCTTATCTGGAGCACAATTGTTTGAGTTTTATTGCCGTGTTTTCAGAGCACGCAGATGAGTCCGGCAACATTTGCGGACAATCTAGCCAAGGAAGACCCCCGACTGGCTAGTAGGAGTCTCACTAAATAGCTATAAGATTCTCATACAGCAGAAACTAGTAGGGAAAGCACAGTCTAGATGATTCAATGAACCAACATGTGCATTCTCTAGTTCAAACTGGCTCCCATGTGTTCGAACTAAATGTGCTATCATAGTGGGGATCCCTAGACCTCAGATGCGTTTACTCGTGGCAGTCCTAAAAGGGCACTGGTTCACAGTTGCCCATGTAAATAAATTCAATCTATCTTTCAACGACTTTTGCAGAAGTTGTCAAAGTTATGAGAAAGAGGAGGACGATGAAACTGTCAAGCACCTCCTCTGTTAATGTCCAGCTCTGTCCTATCACAGAAGCATATATTTCGGTAAATCCATTTTACCCGAACTCTCAGACCTTACGGAATGCCATCTGAAAAGAATATACCAGTTTATTCGAAAAACGGGTTGGTTTAATACCGTCCACATCAGGTATCACAATGGAAGCTATTTTTTGGACCCAAGTGGGACGGTTGCTTGCAACTGGCAGCCTGTGCAACCTAACCAAACTTATCCTAGCTAATCGATAATAACCGACGTTTTAAGTTCTTTTTAATCCAAAGTGATTAATTATTTTGGCTAATATTCGTAACATTTTTAATCAGAAAGAATTGGACATGAGGCAATATTCCAAAGGAACAAGGGAAAATTTTAACATCAATTAATTTCAACTTACACGGCAGAAGTAACTTTAAGTTATTTTTTAGTCGAATTTTCTTTCTTTTTTATTTTTTTAATTATAACAAATAGAAGTGAAAACTAAACATGTCCCGCATTAAAACTATTTTAACAGGGGCAATTATTGAGAGTTAATATTTAAGGCAATTCTAAACAATCTAGTAAGTTGGAAGTTTAAAAATATTTATAAATATATTCTGCTAGTATGATGAATAATAAAAATTGTTCTATATATAGTACTCTCTTAATAAAAAATAATAATGAATTTATCCAAAAAATTTTCTAATAAAAATTAAAAATAAAAAAATTAGAATAAATAAATGGGTAAATTCGGGTTTGAACTTGAGCCAAAATTAATCGTTTCAATATATAAAAATATTAATAAAAGTTCGACTAATTACTTATAAACATTAATTATATATATTTAAGAAAAGCTGAATTTAATAAGAAATTATTTTTAATCGATTAATGGATTAGTTAACACAAACTGTTTCATTCTTCGTTAATGAAAATATGCAATTTTTAATCTTTTGATCCAATAGTTAAAAAAATATCTTGGGATATTTGAAAAGCGGTTAATCAATTGGATACTCTAGTGTAGCTGAGTTGTGGCTCTGACTTCGCAACAAATATTCGAATGGTTGCGGCTGCTTATTGTACCCCCCCCCCCCCCCCACCCGGACCGAATATCAATTGTTTTTTTTTCCTTTTCTAAATCAGTGCACAATAAACACACTTCTTTATGATCAAATATTACAGTAGATGGAGATGCATAAAGCACTCACATAAATGCATATAAAAACGCACGTTCTCATTACCCAACAGTGACAACCGCAAATGTCTGCTGAAATGTAATCATTGCTTTTTCTTACTAAGCAAAGCAGACGAATACATTTTTAAATACATATTGAGCGCTAAAACAATTGATTACCACAATCGTACATTTGAATTGATGAACATTATATGATAGCCTGAGCTATTGTAGAAGAGTTTTTTAATCAATGACACAACACGTATGAGTATAAAGAGAATTTCAACAGGGACATCAGCAGAAATGGTTGGTAAAATGACAAGTTCTTATATTCATACATACATTTGTATGAACATTAGTGCCATTTATTGCGGACAAAGAGCTGTTGTTGCTGATGCAAAAGCGAAATATCAAAACATAACAACGTTTTGAGAAATAAAAAAAAAACTTAATATGCATATTTGCCTTTGATGCCTTAATATCAGGAAATAAAAATTCAGAAATATAATCGTTGAAATAACTATTGGCCATCAGAAGTGCACATACTAAGGTCAAATGACTCCTCTCCATCTTTTTAAATAGTTGTACTATTTATTTCATTTCTGTACACTTCAATAAAATATAAATGATTTTTAATTAAAGAAAAATATTTCAGAATAATCGCTGAAAGAGGAACTGATAGTGTTAAATTAAAAATGAAATTCTCAATCACAAAACTCATGAAAGATTTTGATTAAACCGAAACGGTTGAAAAAAATCGTTGAATATATAAATTACACTGGTCTACAGAAACCAAAATATTTTTTCTCCTCATTGTTTTCATGCATGATAACATAATTTTTAGTGCTCTGAACACGGAATTCAACATGCAAATAAATACAGCACATTGATTTTAAATACAGTGACCATTTAATTGCAAAAACGCAACTCCAAAGCATTTGCATCGAATACGGTATATATTTGAGTCTTTCTTCAAGTCAACCTCTCAACGTTCATGAACAACTGTTACAAAAATTTTTTGGGAACCAACTTTTATCCTTCTCATCAATAGGGAGTTCAAAATAAAGCCGATAAGCTTTTTTAACATCATCTATTATTCCATTTCGCTTTCTTTTTAGAATAAACTCTCCAAAAATGTTGCAAAAACAGTCTGTAGAATTCTTACATGTGCGCGGCATTGAATGGAATTTATTTAAAAAAAAAATTTAATTTCTGTTTATTTTAATTTTGGGCAATTTTAAATTTCTATTTTATACTTTCATCTCTTTTATACATAAAATACTTAAAATATATGTAAAATATGAATTTTGTGAAAAACTTACTAAATTATTCGATATAGAACGTAAACAATTAAAGGACAAGTTTTCAACTAAATGATGAAACAGAACAAGTCTGCAACTTCAGGAGCAAGCGCTTGGTGGCCCATAACAAAATCGACAACAGTAACTTCAAATACTCTCTTATTGTTGTTTGATTTTCTTTTGTTTGCATTTTTCGTATGAAACATCTCTGTGATTTCATAAAAACACGGTATCATTGTTGAGAGAATGAGTGACTAAAATTGAGAATATACGAAAAAACGCTGTAAAAATGAAATAGAGTATATTTCATGATCACATTCTCTGGCTTGATTTTATGTCAAACTGTATGGAAAACATTGATTAGCCTGAAGTTACAGTTTGTTCTGTTTCATCATTAACTGTTGTAAAGCCGAAGTGTATACTGCGCAGGCGCATATGTGCTACCATAGAAAACACTTTCGGCACTTTCCTTCTTTCTCTTGCGACTAGCAAAACCCTATTTGTTATATATATATACATTGTTTATAATGTTAAAACGAATATAAAGAAAAAATATATATGTAACTAAAATAATTGATATTTTTGAAAAAAAAAATCATATCGAAAAAATCTAGACGTGGTAGAAAAAAGTGGCCTTAGGAAACAGATTCAGAGCATCAGAATCTTCATATTTATGACATAAATTTTTTAAGCAGTATTTTGTTGCAGACCAGTGTTATTATATAGATATTTTTCATGCTCTTTAATTTTTATCTTTCAGAAAAAACATTAAAAATTAAGTTCAGGCAGTTGTTCATCTCCATATCTTAGGTCAATAACCAAGCTATCGTTATGTCGATTTTTCATCCCGAGTATATACTTTATATTACGGAATCGAAAAATCAATTGCTACAACAATTAATTAGTTTCATTTCTTGTGCAACTATTATTTACGGTGAATAGACACATTTGTTGTTTGTCGGCAAGTAAATTTTTTTGTTTGCTCAAAATGAGTTGTTTGTTTGCTTTCTGTTTGGCTCGCAAAACCACATAAATATTTCTTTGTTAGTCAAAAAGAAATATATTTGGTAATTTATTCAAATATTTATTAGATCTGATTTTAATACTACATCAAAGAAAAATCTAAAATTGTTGCTGTTCAAAGCATTATAATAAAGAATTATCTATGTGTGTACTTATGTATGTCAATCAATAGGTTTTTTCCTCAGTAAGTTCAAAAATTGCTTCCATAACTCGGGTATCAAGCAAGCAAGTAAATATTTTGCTTATATTCTATAAAAAACGGAGCATGAATACTCAAAAAAAGGATAAAAATCTCAATTGTTTATACAGTACGAGCTCGATTTGCGCAAACGAAAGGAAACCGGGGTTGATGCTTTTACCGAAAAGTTGTGATAACCGACCACTAAAAATCTTATTTAAAAACTCACCACTGTTTAGCACAAATTCATTAAATTAAATATTTTTACCATAAATAAATCATTTATAAGGCAAAAGATAAAATTAACGTTTTTACATAAATAAAAATTAAAACCAAAAAATAATCTTCTTAAGCATTTTACGCTTGTATATGTATATGTACTCGTACATATCTGCCCTGCAGCTAAATTTGTAACTAGTAAAGTTTTGGGACAGTTATAATACTAGTTGCAATGAGACTATTACGTTTATGAGAATGAAAACATAAATTGAAAATATAAAAAAATAACAAATACCTATAAATATTTTTTAAATTGATTTCTAAATTACATATTTTTCTTTGACGTCTGATGAAATGATCAGCGGTTTGAGGAAAAAATCAGCACTGACAACCACGATATATGTACACGTAAGTAAAAAATCTGTTTACTATCTATTATCCATATATATTTATATTATTTTAATGTTACATGAATTTATGGAGGAACTGCATTGGAACTTTGTTATGCATTATAACATTGACGGAACGCATGGAAAATTGCATTCAAAAAACTATACAAAGCACTGATTGGTAAATTGTTTATATATTAGCTGTAAAATTTTAATTACTAACAAATTTCTTTGAAATGTTTTCATAAACAATGTTACGCCAGGCAATACAGAGAAATTCGACAGCAAGTCCAAAATAAATAAATAAAAAACTAGAGCACGAAACAGAAGCTAACAAGCTTTCATTTTATTGTTACATATTATAAATTTTTAATCAAATTTAAATACATATTATCTTTTTAATAACTTAGTTTTTCGATTTATACCAATATGTGTTCCTATGAATTCTCCTAGTTTGTAAAAAAAACTAGTGTAGTATACTTTAATAAGTACTAGTAAAAAGACTATAATTACGAACCAAGTCAAAGTTACAGCTAATAATAACTAGTGACCTGACTAGTTTAGGATGGAGTGGTATATATTTGTAAAAAACTCAACTAGTATAAAACTGATTCAAATAATACTATTAGTTGAACAATTATATGACTATAAACGAATGAATTAGTTGGGCTCCTATGACAACCTAATCGATAGTTCGATTTGTGAAAAAAAAAACAGTCAGACAACCAGTCTGAAGTTGAAAGTAAATAGTATAATCCACATACTAGATATTTTGTCTGCAGGGTGAGTTTTATTTATTTTACGGGGCAGAATGTTGAAATTTTTGTTTCAGTTTTAGACTTTTTAGCCTTTTGGAAAATCACAGCTTCTTTGATTTCTTGAAGAGCGATTAATTTTTCATAAGAAATGTAATTTTCTGTTGCCCACTCCATACAAATGTCCAAGGGACTCAATGGCATCATCTATTTTAACTTTTTGTTTATGATTAATGTTTGTAAGTAATGAGTCGAACTTATATATATTGTATATATGTATATTGAAACGATTAATTTGGCTCAAGTTCAAACCCGAGTTTACCCATTTTTTTATTATAATTTTTTATTTCATTTTTATTAAAAAAATTTTTTGAATAAATTTATAATTTTTATTTTATTTATTTTTTATTTTTGTTTATGTTCAAATTGTACAGTTTCTACAATTTCTTCGTCTGACATGTCAATAGCTACATTTTCCCCTGAATAGTCTTCTCTGATCCATTCTGCAATTTCACCGTCTGTTAAGTTTATATCCGGTCAAGCATCCTGCAACAAATTTAAAATGGATGGTGTAATTGAAGCCTTTTCTTCTGCTATCTGATCCCGTAGCAAAATCAATGGTAGATCGTCTTCATCAGTCCATTGTTAATTTTTTGACATTAAAACGTTTTAACATTTCTTAATGGCAAGGGTAGAAACTTTGTCCCAAACATTAGCTAAAAGAGTAACTGTCATAAGAATATTAAAAGCTTTAAGCTTTTTCTCCAAGTCTATGCCTTTTGTGCCAATTAAATGTGTTAACAACACATTTTTTTATAATAGATTTTTATTAAATTTATTGCATTCTGATCTAGCGGTTGAAGTAGGGCTGTGCAATCTGGAAGCAGGCACATTATGAAAAAGTTTCCATCATCGCTTTTGAGTTTGCTGCAACTTTAAGTACTTGCTAAAACTACATTTCTGAAGAAATAAATTGAAAGAGAAAATTCCTTTCAATTTCAGAAAACACAAAAAGTTGCACTTATTGGTACAGTTTTTTGGCAAAAGTTGCACTTAGAAAGACTCTAATGTAAAAAAAATTCCATGTTGAGTTAATCGGGGTGTTGCAGTTATTGATAGTTGCGCAAATCGAGCGCGTACTGTATTTATTTTCATAAATGTACTACTAGGGCAGTAATTATCCCAACAAACCAAATGATTCGAGAAAATTGTCGTAAAAATCTTACCACCAACAATACTTAAGAACAAACTAACTTTTCAAAACCCTTTCGCAGTTCTGTTTACTTAATGGTGAACTTTCATCTCTCATTGGTGTTGTTGAGGCTGGTTGCTATGACCCGAAATTTGTTGCACAGTCTTATCACTGTCCATGACTAACTATTGCCAG